>CM055908.1:38829879-39147379 GCA_029582155.1 Panopea generosa
AAATGAAAGAAGTGAAACTTACATTTCATTTTTGTGAAAATAGACATCAGAAATCATGTATTCCCAAGCATTGTTATTTTTTCTAAATTCACAATTCAAACAATGCCTTCAGAATGTTCAAAATACATCAGTATTAACATTCAAATACAAAAAGAAATTTAGATAAGGAAAATGCACTTTCAAATAAGAAGAAACAATATTTATAACCGCTATTATGTGACTACCCCACGGAAGCAGGTCCTGTTTCCAATGGTGGTACTATGCCTATACGGATAATGTATGTGCTGATATTATGGATGTACTCTGAATGATACGTCATCTGCTGGTTATGTATGTCCTTATTGTTCAGTTTAACATGCGTGTTGAAGCATTCCGCAACGATTGATTATAAATATATCGTATTTATTTTTTGACAGCAAAACCTTTTTTTATGTCTGTATTTCAGAATGGGTTTTGGTTTTCAATAGGATGGTGTTTGTTTTTCTTTGTACCCGGGATAGTTATTGCCGTCAAACTGTCCAAACATTACCGACGGATGGATGATGACGACGAGGAAGGGTTAGTTATCTCTATAAACAAAGAATCAATAAGAATTTTTCTGTGCTATCTGCTTCCATTAGTAATGCATTCTTTCCTTGGGTTTGACCCGTGTCATACAAAAGATAACTGCTTCCATTAGTAACGCCTTCTTGCCTTAGGTTTGACCTGTGTCATACAAAAGATAACTTCTTCCATTAGTAACGCCTTCTTGCCTTAGGTTTGACCTGTGTCATACAAAAGATAACTGCTTCCATTAGTAACGCCTTCTTGCCTTAGGTTTGACCTGTGTCATACAATAGATAATTGCTTCCATTAGTAAGCCTTCTTGCCTTAGGTTTGACCTGTGTCATACAATAGATAATTGCTTCCATTAGTAACGCCTTCTTGCCTTAGGTTTGACCTGTGTCATACAATAGATAATTGCTTCCATTAGTAAGCCTTCTTGCCTTAGGTTTGACCTGTGTCATACAATAGATAACTGCTTTCATTAGTAACGCCTTCTTGCCTTAGGTTTGACGTGTGTCATACAATAGATAACTGCTTCCATAAGTAACGCCTTTTTGCCTTAGGTTTGACCTGTGTCATACAAAAGATAACTGCTTCCATTAGTAACGCTTTTTTGCCTTAGGTTTGACCTGTGTCATACAATAGGTACCTGCTTGCGTAAGTAACGCCTTCTTTCCTTAGGTTTGATCTAAGTCACACAAGAGCTAGCTGCTTCCATTAGCAACACGTTCTTTCCTTATTTTTTATCTAAGTCATACAAGAGCTGGCTGCTTCAATTAGTAACACGTTCTTTTCTTATATTTGATCTAAGTCATACAAGAGCTGGTTGTTACCTTTAGATACACGTTCTTTCCTTATATTTGATCTAAGTCATACAAGAGCTGGCTGCTTCAATTAGAAGCACGTTCCTTTCTTATATTTGATCTAAGTCATACAAGAGCTGGCTGTTTCAGTTTGTAACACGTTTTTTTTCTTATATTTTATCTAAGTCATACAAGAGCTGGCTGCTTCAATTATGACACGTTATTTCCTTATTTTTGATCTAAGTCATACAGGAGCTGGCTGTTTCAATTAGTAACACGTTATTTTCTTATATTTGATCTAAGTCATACAAGAGCTAGCTGCATCCTTTAGTTACACGTTCTTTCCTTATATTTGATATAAGTCATACAAGAGCTTGCTGCTTCGATTAGTAACACGTTATTTTCTTATATTTGATCTAAGTCATACAAGAGCTAGCTGCATCCTTTCGTTACACGTTCTTTCCTTATATTTGATATAAGTCATACAAGAGCTTGCTGCTTCGATTAGTAACACGTTATTTTCTTATATTTGATCTAAGTCATACAAGAGCTGGCTGCTTCCATCAGTAAAACACTATTCCCTTAGATTATACTTGTGCCATACAAAGGCTAGCTGCTTCCATTAGTAACTATTTGATCATATAAGAGCTTCCTGCTTCTATTAGTAGCACGTTCTTTCCTTATATTTGATTTATGACATACAAGAGCAACCTGCTTCCATTAGTAACACGTTTTTTTTCCTTATATTTGATTTATGACATACAAGAGCAACCTGCTTCCATTAGTAACGCCTTCTTTCCTTAGATTCGGTATGTGTCATACAATATACATGTATAATCATTATTCCGTAATGTACTAATGGTCTACATACATTTTAAATACCGTACAGTTTCTGATTATCCTTGTGATGTATGTTTCAGTCTGCACAGAGATACCAGTTTCGCCTACGATTCCCCGCTTTTCAGAAGGTAATTACTATCTGTACCTATATGTTAAACAATGAAAACTAAATGTAGTAACACCATTGACATTGTTTTATTATACTACTAGTATTTGTGTAGTGATCATTAAAGCTCTTGTAGCCTAAATCTTGTTTAAACGTGACAATAGAGTGTGTAATAAAAACGAAAGAAAGACGTGATCGTATACGATGCCTATGAAGGATCATTATGAGGAAAATTTTACTGTAAAGCATTGATCATATTTATTAAAACATTTAAACGTTTTAATTACCAACACAAATATTTTTGAAAGCTTACCTACACATTTTGCCCTTGTACTAAGAACTTCATCATAGACTGATTAGGTGACTAGCCTAAAGGGGATTAACACTAGCTGTCTTAAGATGTGCGACAGGTTGAACCGGTACTCTTCGTTGAGTGCCCTTATGTAGACCGCTTCTTTAATTCCTTTTTCATTGCCCGCTCCTCCAGCTCTAAATACTGATAAGTCTTTCGGATAAGCTTTTAACAAAAATAGAGGTTCCATGTATTGGTACTTAACACCGGGCATGTAAAAGAACCACGGACGCTACAAAATAATCTTCTGTATCTCTGCACTATCCTCCAAAAAATTGAAATTACTAATACTCTTCTGGAAGCGTCGCTCATATAGGAAACTGATCGCGACGATAAATAAAATTTTCATCATCATCATCCCCATTTCAAACCAGGATAGATCTTTGTCCATGATAGTATTGAGTCCAGTGAGAAAGCATGATCTGGGCTGTTTGTATGAATGTGGTAATATCTCACTAGTGGTGGAGCCAGGTCGCCCGCGCTCCGTTAGACGTGCCTTAAGTAAGAGCCCGTTAGGTCCTCCCAATGTAATATGGTGTATTTGTTGTAATTAAAGTATCATACATTTATTTCAGTAATAAAGTAGCAAGCTCAGACGATACCCCCATTACCCAGTACTGACGGCGGAAGAATTCATCGAGAAGGGAACCATGCGAAGATACTCGGTCCCAGCTGAAAACAAGAGAAAATGTATAATAACAGAATTGTATTTATTATTTTGAAATATTACCAATTTAACAATTGCGGAGCGCGTAATTCAGCGGTACAACATCAGACTCAGGATCCGGAGCCGTGGGTTCGAATTTCCGCCACGGCTTTGTGTGGTGTCCTTGAGCAAGACACTTTATTCAGGGCGCATGTTTCAGCTATAAATTCTCGTTTTTGGGAACTTTAATAAGTAACATATACATGTATCTAGTTACGGTATCAAGAGGTTAATAGTTTTTAATTGTAAATAAAATTATTTACTTTTCAAAACCGGTCGGATGAAATAAGGTTTACAGCAAATGGCAAAACTGATACAAAGTTTTAACGTACATTTTTGGCTTAAAAAATAATTTGTATACAACTAAATTTTGCTGAAAATTTCCCGCTAAAGTAATGTTCTGATCTCCAAAACGTTTTTAACTGATTAGAACATTGAATCAATACATAGTATATGATTTTACTTGATAGCTTACAAATAAAAAGGTTTTGCTGAAACAAATGCCCTGAACCAAAATTGTACACATACTGTATCGCACCAATAAAATTATTTCATATAAAGGCTGTTTTATTATTTTTATTTTTCTGTACGCATATATTTGCATAACTTGCAATTGTAGGGGATTTAAAATCAGTCGTAATCTGACATTGAGTATTTGAAACACGTTTTCATTTATAAACAATTCTAAATATTTTACAAAATGGTAATTGTTTTAATATTTAAAACAGTTAACATGGTTAATGTTTTAGTGTTGTTTGTTTTTTGTTTTTTTTAGCTACAATAAAAAAACGTGTTATGTGTTTCAGTAAAAACCTGTCAAACTCCAAGTAAATAACCATACCTAGCAAGTAGTATATATCAATTTGTTAAGATTCAATGAGTTACATCGATAGAAAACAACTTGATAGAAAACCCTTGAAGCGAGACACAAATCTTTGAATTATACCTAATGTTGACGTATGTTTACTTATACATACGTTTATTACATGTTTTATTTTTATTTAGTTTCCATCTCATGATTAGTCATGTATAAGAATAGCTTTTGATTACTCTGTTAAAAGAAGTGACGTTTTACAAATGCTGTTTCTATTGTTTTTAAGATCGTTTTAAATCAAGAAATTTAAATTTAATGAGTTTATTTCAGTGGAATATCCATTAATTGCAGTCATGATCACCAAAGTCGGATTAATAGTGTAATTTTATTTTTTGTAATAAATTGTTTTATTTCATAGTTTATGTATTATATTTTACAGCACAGAACAGCATTATTATTTTAAATGCATACCATACATCATGACGTTCACAATTTTACTCAGGATAGTAGTAAAAAGCCTGAGACCAATTATTTTAACAAATACAGAATAG
Organism: Panopea generosa; assembly: GCA_029582155.1. NCBI lineage: Eukaryota > Metazoa > Mollusca > Bivalvia > Adapedonta > Hiatellidae > Panopea > Panopea generosa. Next base: position 38,834,598 of record CM055908.1, read on the forward strand.
AAGCACTGTCCATACGTTTCCATTTCAAGCCTCAAACAGTTTTCTTTAGTGGATGTTTTAATGTGTGCGTGCTGACGTCTTCTGTGTGATGATTTTTTTTTCAGAAAGAGTCTTAGAGAAGAAAGATACAGATAGACGAGAGAAGTGATTTTTAAAGTAATTTTAAGCGAGTCTACTATATTCTGTTCTGTGCTTCCGGTATTAAGATTTTAGCTGTTAAAACTACAAGTTAAGTTCCATTTATTGATTGGGAAAGTTATTATTTTTTTTAATTATCTATCCGTTTTCTAAGGAACAAAATCATATTAGTTAATTAGTTTTTATTAATCATTATTCCAGAAATATGACAGATTTTTCCATCAATGTTTTGTTTGCTTGTTTGTTTGAGGAAATGCTTACCAGTAGTATGTTTTATATATAGTTTTATCATCGCACCATAATATTCAGAGTTATTTTATCATGATATACAAATTGTAATCAGTTTTCCATGGATTCCAATGCGTGTGGCTTTTAAAGTGGAAATGTTTCATGTTTTAAAAATAAAAATCTACTTTGCTTACTTTATTTTACATTTTTTCCGTGTGGTTGCTTTTATTGAGTAGATTTAGGTATCGTTTTAAAGAGAAAAGTATCGTTTGTTTTCTGTATTTAATGTATGCTATCGCCTGGCGTGTATAAAGTTTCCATGCTATTGCTTTTATTACATAAATGCATTGCGTCATAAAAAGGAAACTATCACTAGTGTCTGTGTTTGACATACGATATCATCTACGCTGTGTGGAAAGAATTTTCCATGTATCTGCTTTTATTTGGTAACAATATTTTGTTTTTGAGAGACATGTATCGCTTGCTTTTTGTGTTTGACATTAATATTCTAGTATCATTCGACACGTGTGATTGTTGTTGTTTTTTTCGTTTAAAAGAGAAATGTGTCGCTTGCTTTCTGTGTTTGACAAGATAACATGAAATGTATACTAATTTATTTGATATCATTTATAAAGAAAACTGCCTTTGACGTATTTTAGTGGCGATCTTCTAAAGAATCCATATGCAAATTTGTATTTTTACGTTGAATGGCAGTTGAAATAAATACAAAACTACAGTGAAACAAGGATCTTGAAAATTGAGATAAAATGTTACAAAATATTATCTGATCCTTGGCTGAGGTGATAGACTTACTGTAATAATGACGGTATCAAGGGGTAGTTCTTTTATTGTTATTACTATTATTTACCACTTGTTGTTTCCTTACCATTATATGATTTGAAAAATTGTGAAATATTTGTAATACAAATGCCAGTGTTAGGCATATTTAGCCGGGTACCAATATTGTCAGTTTGTTCAGTAAAATGTTACGCCGGGTTATGTGACATTGCATAATTCATATTTAACTGATTCCGTCCATTATATGTTTTTATGTGATATAACAATACATTGTGAATGAAATGATTTAATTGATTATTCTGTTTGTTATTTCTTTTATTTCCACTTTGACAATCAAAACTCTTTAACAATGCAAAAAGGTCATTGCTACATTTAAGATAATACCAAATGATTATTTGTGTGTGTGTAGCGCGTGGTCCAGTGGTAGAGCATCGAACCCAGGATAGAATGTGAAGGGTTCGATCCTCCTCCATGGCTTTGTGTTGTGCCCTTGTGCAAGACACTTATTCTGCATGTGCTTAACACTGGTTCTACCCAGGAAAGCTTCACGCGTGATTTGTATTTATATAAGTCGCAATAACTTGTTTCACAATCGAAGTAAAATTAAAGTTATTTTTTATTTATTGCGCTTTTTAGAAACGAGCAATCTGCCGGGTGCTTCTTAACAAACATCACAATGTAATCAAAACATGTTCCCTTTACTCCATAGATACGCGTTTTCCCGCACCAATCACAGATGGCCTTTGAAAACAGTGCAGGAAGAGAACTTCCTGCACTGTTTTCCACTCTGTCAGTTAATATAGAAATAATTCACCCATTGCTGATACGTGGTGAATTAATGCTTTCAATATTTGAGGTGTCCAAAGGCGTCTATATGAAGTAAAGGGTTAACACAATTTTAGTCCATTGTGTACCACTATGTGATACACCGTGGGAGATAAGCGGTGGTTGGTCACATTTTAAAAATGTGGTGTACTAATAGAATATTGCAAGGCTGACAAATGTATTTTAATAGTTACTGAAAATAACTAAATAAATCATATACTTGCGTAGCTCAAGCTATTATATAACGGTACCTGTCGATATATTATAAATAAAAATGTGAGTAAACTTTTGGAAGTTTTTCATCACTTTTATCGTGTACAATAAAAATGTACAACTTAAAGCAACACATCCACGTTTGAACTTTTAAAAAAAAAAATTTAATTGAGTTATGAGCACATTTCCCATACAAACATATGATCAATTAGCTGTATATGAGCATAAAAACACAATCCCGAACAAAATGATGCCCAAATTATATTGCGTGACCAACACTTTATAAAACAAGCGTGTAACTCACCCGAGTAAAAAAAAATGGTCAAAATGACTTTCAAGGCAGGTAAAGTACACTACGCACTAAAATGTGAAGTTTTTTTATACGACTCGCATAATTCAATTTGAAGCCAAGTTGGAATCCTCGGCAATTTAAAAATAATTTATAAAGCGTTTGTCACGCTTTATAATTTGGATATCTTTTTTTATAATTCTAAAGCGTTCTGGATAGTGTTTGTTAGCACATATACAACTCACTGACCATATATTTATGTATGGGAAATGTGCTCACAACTCAATTGAAAAACTTTTTTAAAAAGTTTAAAAGTGGATGTGTTGCTTTAATGTATATAAATAACAATGTACGTATGTACAGGGTTATATGGTTCACCATTAACAGTAAACACTACTGTATAATGGTTTTAGGGAATGCCGTATGATGTTATTAGTATCAAGGGCATTCAATATAGAGCTATTTAACTAAAATGGAAGTATATATTAAACACCGTTGACTTAAATTTAGATACCTGTGCAGCCACATTCTCTTTAAGTCACCTTCCATACCAGCAATAAAAAATAATATTGTTGCGGGTTTTACGGCATACTCTAGTTGTTTGATATTCTTATATTGACAATTACTGTTTGTATGTGGTATACACGGTTGGTAACGATATTGTCTTACAAATAAAATGTTACCATAGCAACTGAGCACAATTAGTGGGCACAGATATACAATCAACAGAAATCAATCCTGTTGAAGGTTCAAGTTGAGTCGGACACTTATGATACCGCTAGCAAATTTATTTGCGCTATAAGCAAAAGTGTCTGGCCTAACATATAGGTATTACATATAGTAAACTACAAAATAACACTTATACACTCAACACCACTGCTTTAACTCATCATTTGGCTGCAAAAGGTAGAGTAAAATACTTAAAATCTTAATAATTAATCGTCAACTTTTAGTCGTCAAAGAAAGTCTCATATAAAATCTGCATCAATATTAGCAAATAAAAATATTCAACTAAACAACTAAGTAAAATAAAAAAAAAATCTCTCTCTCTCTCTCTCTCTCTCTTTATATATATATATATATATATATATATATATATATATATATATATATATATATATATATATATATATATATATATATAAATATATATACATAATAAAAAAATAAATACTTAAACTCGTTCATCGTTCATCATCATCTTCATTATCATCATTGGTTTTAAATAATCGTCTTATTTTTTAAATAATCATCTTATCCGGCTCGTAAAAATGACTTAGTTCAAAGTGCGAGGGAATCAAATACTTAAACATACAGCATGTTAAACTACGGTGTCCCGTTGTGGTCATCACGGCATATTTATTAAATCACGTAAAGTCGAAACAACGAAACAACGAAACTACGATGGTGAAAAGTCGAAACAACGAAACAAAGCTGGTGAATAGTCGAAACTACGATGGTGAATAGTCGAAACTGTGAAAAATCGAAACTACGATGGTGAAAAGTCGAAACAACGGTGGTGATCATTTCGACTTTTCACCATCGTAGTTTCGACTTTTCATCATCGTAGTTTCGTTGTTTCATTGTTTCGTCTTTTCACCATCGTAGTTTCGCGTTTACACCATCGTTGTTTCGACTTTAACCATCGTTGTTTCGCGTTTTCACCAACGTAGTTTCGACTTTTCACCATCGTAGTTTCGCGCTTTCACCATCGTTGTTTCGACTTTTCACCATCGTAGTTTCTGACTTTGAACGTGGGGTTAAACATAAGGACGTAGTATTTCATATAAGCAAAGTTTAGTTGATTTATTTTATCAATACCGTTTTATAATTACATCTTTATGTATATAAATGAATTTGGTTTGCGTATTTTATTTATATTGATTACTGCTTTTCTCTTAATAAACCATAAATTACACAATGAATACCTTTGTATACGACAAGTACATGTAGGTGTTCAACTCATATCACCTTGTCTTTTTTTTCCTTACAGGATAAAACTGTAAACAAAAGGACATACACCGTGTTAGAGGAGAGCAAATGCTCCAGAAAGTGTATGTGTGTGTACCTGCGTTCGTTTGTTCGTGCGTGCGTGCGTGCGTGCGTGCGTGCGTGCGTGCGTGCGTGCGTGCGTGCGTGAGAGAGAGAGAGAGAGAGAGAGAGAGAGAGAGAGAGAACGAATGAACGGAGGGATGGAGGGAAGGAGTGAGAGAGGGAGGAAGGAACTGTTCGTTATTTATTGAGCATGAGCAACAGGAGGGCGAAACTACGATGGTAAAAAGTCGAAACTACGATGGTAAAAACGCGAAACTACGATAGTGAAAAGTCGAAACAACGATGGTGAAACCGCGAAACTACGATACTACGATGATGAAAACGCGAAACTACGATGGTGAAAAAGGAACACAACGATGGTGAAAACGCGAAACTACGATACTACGATGGTGAAAACGCGAAACTACGATGGTGAAAACGCAAAACAACGATGGTGAAAACGCGAAACTACGATGGTGAAAAGTTGAAACTACGATGGTGAAAACGCGAAACAACGATGCTGAAAACGCGTAACTACAATGGTGAAAAGTCGAAACTACTACGATGGTGAAAAGTTGAAACAACGAAACTACGATGGTGAAAAGTCGAAACTACGATGGTGAAAAGTCGAAACACATCGTAGTTGCGACTTTTCACCATCGTTGTTTCGTTGTTTTGACTTTTCACCATCGTGTTTTCGTTATTTCGTTGTTTTGACTTTACTTAATTTAATAAATATGCCGTGCAATGGCCCCAACGGGACACCGTATTAAACAGTGTCCGCCATCTTGTGTAATCTTTGTCGGTTTAAAAAAGGACGTGCCGGAGCTCGACCACGACAGTGCCTTTGTTTTCAGATTTTTTAGATTAAAAGATTACTCGTGCGTATGCTACTGTACCATCACATTTGTCAAAACTCGCTGTGCAAGTCAGTTATCATAAATATATACTTTATCTACACATGCTTAGTAAGCTACTGGTTCCAACCAGGAATACTTCGAACGTGATTTGTCTAAGTTGTAATATCTTGTTTAACAATCGAAATAAAATAAATATGTTGAACAAACATCTCGGTGAAGATTTCAAGGCAGCATTAGGTGGCATGGCCTAAAAATGAAGTTCTAAAAGAACATCACCCACACCCACACACATGGTCATTGTACTTCGTCTTCTTCTTCTTCTACTTATTCTTCTTTTTCTCCTTCTTTTACTTCTTCATCATCTTTCATTCATATTACAATGACAAGCAATCATTATTTGATTCTATAAAAAAAGAAGAAGAAGAAGATATAATAAATTATGTATATTGTGATCATCTTGGGTAACATATAATGCAGGTTCGTGCAAAAGAGTAAGTTTATTTGTATTCCGTAAAACATGCCGGTTTTTATCGGTCAACATATCAAACTCTTTGCTAGATTTTGATTGGTCAACCATTTGTAAGCGCCATCTTTGAAATAAGAGAGAGAAAAAAGAGAGAAAGGTATTTATACAAGAAGCACTGTTGTGCATTTGTAAATTCACATACTAAGATAATGTTTTAATAAGTGTGATATGTTTCATTTTAAAAGTTTCACGTTTTCTTTTTGCTTGCTGTAAATACAAAACCGGGCAAATAGTTTCGTCAAAACAAAGATATGGTGGTGTTAGAATCTATCGGTTTTCAATCACTAACAGTACCAATCGCTGTCAACTATTTCATTGCATAACGGGTGTTTAAACTAAAAGCTTGTATATAAGGTTTAAATAACTAAACAAACTTATTTTCTAACACAAATGTAACATGTTTTTATACATGCACATTGCCTAGTGCCTCAACACGACTTTTTGATTTGGAAGTACAGAGCTGCCGGTGGTAACGAATCACTTACATTTTAAATAATTGTACATTACAAAATAATTTGTTATTCAGGTTTTTATTTTCATACATTTGAATATGAATCCTTAAACAACAACTGACAAAAATTGCGAAAACAGAAGTCAATGTTTTCAATTAGTTATATAGGTTTTAGTACCTTCACCGAAAAGAATGTGTTAAAAAAAGAATGTGTCCAAATTACTGCTATCGGAGAAACACAAATGCTGTACACACATGGCTAAACAAAAAGTCAATGTTAACATTTTTAAATATTGTCATTTTGGTGCTCATGCCTCAATACAAAAAAGAAAACAATTGGATAGTATTTTTTTAAAAAAAAAGCTGGTAATGCATTTACCATCTTTTCAGGAGTAGCGAATTAGTAGGGTACATAAATAGGGAAACCGGGCTTTTAGGTGATGAAGTGTTTTCCAAATGTTATATATTATTTTTTCCAAAATGTTCAAATTGATATAAGGAGTGAATTTATTATATTATGGCAATGTATGGGCTTATTTTATACAACTTAGGTTTTAAAATGATGCTTGATTCATATTTAATACAGACAATTTTCAATATAATTAACAGTTTGGTGTTAAGTCCCCACAGGTCATCAAAGAATAAACCAAAGAAAAACAATTGAGTTCTGCAACTTTTAGGTGATAGTTTCTGTTAAACTGGTAGTTTGATACTGCACAGTACTTTTTAAACAACACTCAGACATGATCTCATCTTATAGTAATAGTATGAGTGATTTATTACTACCAGAAGTGACCCTCTATCACCCGAAAAGGTAGAGTCTATAAACAAACAATGTAGGCATTGTAAGATTGAATTCAAAATGCAAACTTCACAGAATGCGAGATAGATAATTTCTCCGTAATTTGACTGTGAACAAACCATAGTTTTCAATTTGAACATTGATTTTGTGAGTATGAAATAAAAAGTGATTTGTTAACACTGGCGACACTGTATCCCAATATCGGCCTCTGTTTTATAAGGTAAAAAACGCCCTGCCCTGTGATGTGTGCCAACAACACCAGTGAGTTGGTTTGAGCAACATCAAAAAAAAAAAGCAATGCTAAAACTGTAGAAATGCAACTGTATCCAAGGTTCAGGTGTTTGCTGCAGTTAAAAATTGTAGTAGAATGGTGGTTTGGCTCCACAACAGTGTCACATATATATTTAACATTGTGTAAATATTGACTGCTCATCTATGTAGCTTGATGGTTCAAATGATAAAACACCAGCTTTATGAAAAGCTGAATGGGGGAAAACTGTTGAGGTGGATGATGGTCAGGGTGGATTTTTACCCCTTATGGACAGCCCTGCTTTTTATTTACTGGTCTATAGTATTTATGCATGGATAGATTAAGTCTTTTTTTATGCACAGCTCAAAATTCATTTTGTTGTTATAATTACATATAAATTGTAATTAATAGTCTTTATTTATGCTCAAAATTCATATACTTTAATGTATATTATATCTATTACTCAATTACTAATTACTCAGTAGTAGTTTCAGATAAGTATCGGCACATCACTAAGTCATCTTTCAAGTAGCATTTGTGGCCTTGAAATGCTACCATTAATTTCAAAGAAAGAGGAATGTTATATGAATTAATTTTATGTTTTATTTTTGTAGAAAGATGTCGTCTGTATCAGTATTTCAGCCATATGTAGACAAGGAGAATACAGGAGCACGGCCCAAAAACAGGGATGGGTCAGTAACTGGACTTGGTGAGAGCAGCTTCTCACTATATTATTAAATGGTAGTAGGTGACAGAAAACAGCATAGTGATATATGTATAAACTTGCAAATTGATAAGTGTTTCCCGTCATACCTATTTCATGCTCCCGTCGGGTTTGACTGTAAATATGATTAAAATCAATTACGCCCATCCCCCTGATTGTAACAAGTCCTCTAAACATCTTAAATACCAGTTTCCCATCTGGTGGCAGTTTTGTTTTGTTAATAAACAGAAAGTCATGAATGAAAAATCCAGACTGATATATTATCCTCCATACTAATTTGATATGTAACATCTTACCAAGATATGATGATTGTATTTTTATTGATCATAAAAATTTGTCCTTTACCAGGTGGTAAGGTGTTCCACAGTACGACACCCAGTCTGACCACACCCAGGTCAGCATTACGTGATGTAAACCAGGGCCTATCATCTGGGCTGCGCCATCAGTCAAAGGATTTAAAACCACAGAAGCCACCTTCAAATCAGCTGTTTAAAAAACCTGATGAAGGCGGTTTGTCTCATAGAAAAGCAAATAAAATCAATGTAAGTTTTTTTTTTAAGGGTAAAAATTAGAAAAGTAATTGAAGAAAATTTTTAAATGTTACAGGCAGTGTGCTTTAACTTTAACTTCTTGACAAGATTTTGAAATAACATGGAACAATTGCTGACCATAATCAAATGTGTCGTGTGCAAGACCCTGATATCCCTTGTTCAAAGGTCAAGGTCACACTTGAAATACAAGGACAGAAATAGGTAAAAAATCATGTTGGCTCCATAAAATGACTGTGTATCTTGTAAACCATTTAACAGATTTTGAAACAATATATGGCACAAATGTTCACCATTATCAGACTATAGATGTGTAAGATGTGAGGCCAATGTCCATAACTGAAAGGTCAAGGTTATACTTCAAGGTTCAAGGTCAGAAATAGGTGCAAAATAGTGTCTGCTCCGTATGTTGTGAAATAATATGGCACAAATATTGACCATAAGATACAATATTGTGCACACAAGACCTAGATCTGTAGGTCAGAGGTCAAGTTATACTAAAAGGTTTAAGGTCAGAGATAAGTACAATATTTGTTGTCCACTCCGTATTTTGTAAATCACTTGATAAATTTTGACATAATATGCCACACATGATCACCATAATGAGATGTTTGCTCACAGATAGAAAGTTCTTAAGAGACATGCACAAGACATGACGGCAACATGATCAAACAATCTTGGCAGCCTTTTAACTGTTTTAATTTCTCTTACAAAATCTACAGATTGAATCATCAAAGAAGCAGAAGTCCATGGTGACACCTCGCACAGACTCCAAACAGAAAGTTATTACAAAGAAACCAGACCCATTGCCCGAGATAGAGCAGATGTTCGTTTTTAATGAGGAAGGTAACTGTATCTTTTAATATTGCATTGTTTTATTCTTTCCCTCAAATAGATAAAGCAAGTCTGAGGCCTAAATAAAATATTGTTTATTTGTCCTTTACCTGTCCATCATTTTCATCTTGGATAGGTAGGTAGGTAAATTATTATATTTTTACATTTTGTCTGACACAACATCTCATTACATGTATTACCTTTTCCTTGCACATTATCTCTTTTAAACAGCATAATCATTAACTATAAAGATGTATAAAATGAACAACTTTTTCTGAATGACAACATTTTCGTATATTTTCATTGCCTTCTGTGGATTTTTTTGTTGAAACCTAATTTTATGGATATGTGAAACCATTTATGGAGCACTGTCGAAAAAATAGTGTTGCCAGGGAAATGGACAAAAATTGTTATTCTTGTCAGAATTCGAACTTGGATCACCCTAGTGGCAATCCGCAGGTACAACACAAACGTGGGACAATGGCAACAACAAACAATAAAAATAATTATGTTTGAGGAATGCAATAAAATTATTAGAATAGTGGCAATATTATCAAGTAGGTAGGTAAAGGACAAACAAACAATATTTGATTTTAGACCTGACTGAATACTCATTTGATATCGCGGTAACTCTCCATCAGTTGTTTGCTCTTGATCCAGGATTTCAGTTTTGGTTATGTTTTGAGATTTTATCTTTAATTGAAGAATATTCCATTCTTGTATAGACTGATGCAAAAAAATTTACAAATTATTACATCTCGGTCTGAAATTTTCAACGTATAAGAACAATTTAAACTGTCAGAGGTTTTTGGCCAAGATTATGTTACGATAAATCAATACCACCAAGGAATGTTCTTAAAGATTATGAATGTTGTTCTTCAAAACCATTTAGCAAGTATCTCCTATAATATATTGTTTGAAAAATTTATCAATAAGAATAAAATCTATTTTAATGTTATTTTTCAAGGTTGTTGAAATCAAGTTATAAATATATATTTACTAAAATGGGAAAGCATGTGCTAAAATTATACAAAAATGTTGAAATCAATTTTAATAATGTTGGAGATTCCAATCAATCTTTACATCTATGTATGTTTATCATTATTCTCCCAAGTATTAGTCTAAACTTTCACATGCAACTAATAATTCCATTTTGTTGAAACTTTGTATCACACTGCTAGTATCATAAACATTGATGAAATTAAAATTATTTTATACATTTTTGTCAAAGATGATTACAACAAATTTACTGTGTGTAAAAGTATGTTTTAACTCCATACCAGATTGAGTTATGATCAGATCCTTTCCAGAACTCAAACGAAATTTAGGGTCTGAATATTACATACTGCCATGATACTGGGGTATTTGATTTTCATGTGTGAATATTAAATCAATGTTTTTGTTTAATTTACAAGATGAAATAAAACCCAAACGTGATCTCAACTTTACTGGTGTTGTTGAGCGACTCATCAAGTGGCGACCGCCGTGTCTGTTTGGTACCCGGCCCGACAGCGACATTGAGGATGATGAAGATGTGGGCGACAGTGAATTACACAGAGACCTGTTTAAACTATCTGATGATATAGATGACCTTCCAGAACCTGTCTTGGGTAAGTGATAAAATTGGTTTGGGTGTAGGGGATCCAGATCATCTAATGATGTGTTCTGAACAGCAATTGGAACTACTTTTGATGCCACTCGCAGCATGGTCTAGTTGTAGAGCGTCTGTATGTGAAAGGTTGTGTGTCTGAACCCCAGATGGGTCATACTGTGTCTAGTGTGGCAGGGTGTAGTATCATAACATATGTCTGCAGCATGATTCTCCATGTAGCCTAATCTGCAACACATCTGACAGTCACATGTTAAATATGTTCATTATCGATGTGACCTTAATGATGATATTTTTTAGTTATGTAACAATCGCAAGAGGATGTTTTCAAAATGCTTAAAACAATATAAAGACGTGCATGAAGATGATAATGATATTTACGATAATCACAGTATGTGACCTTGTGGTCTAGGGCATCTCTATTACTGTTGGGATCTTGGTTTTAAGATCCAAACACTTTTTGTGTGAAATTGGCTAACAGTAGTTACTTAGTGGGGAAAATTATCATGTATCTCAGATTTACATTTAAATTTCAGAGTACTGTCTCAAATAAAACTAAATATCTTGTAAACATCATCCCTGCAATATATTGTATTGAAAATAATGAAAGATAAATAAATGCATGTATTTAATCTAAATGGCTCATTATACTTCTGAAATGGTCAGCGGTTTTTTGTTTGTTTTAATTTAAGTTAGTTTTACTCTTCCAGATGATATGTTACATGTTTATTTGACCACTGAGAAACTTTGCAAACAAAAAATAAATATAAAATACAATATTTTACAACTAATAATGGTACTTGTTTACAAATTAATGTCTGTCTCTTGCCGATATACGCTTTCGGTAGACCAATGGAGTCACAAAGCTTGTTCAGAAACACGTCGGTCAGTAATATATGATCAAATCATTTCAGACAGAAACATAGCATGGGGGACTGTAGAGAATGCGTTTAGAAATTAAATAGACACTTTGTGGTTAGATAGTTTTCAAGAGTATCCTCTTGGTCTCGTCAGTGTATATATGAACTGGAACCAACAAGCTAATTTATTGCACGGAAGCAATGAATCATTCAGATAAAATGAAAATTACTTTTTTAGCTCGCCGGGATGAATGTCCAGGAGAGATATTGCCATCATCGGCCAGGTTAAACTTTTGCGTTTAGTTGCGTTAAGTTTTAGTGTTTGCCTCCAATCTCAATCTTTGCATGGGTTGTGAGTTTTATCCCATAGGCGAGCTTTGTTGTCACCTGACAACTCTTGTTAATTTATAACTGTTCTAAAATGAAAAAAACTTGGTAGTCTCTCAATATTGACAGAGTGAAAGTGGTTTGTTACGTAAAAGATTGTGCGACAGTATCAAGTGTATATGCGAGGGCTGGACCTAAGCAAGAGTTACCGAACCAAACTAGTATCCGGCACTTATTGTTTCACAGATACAAAGCAAAAATTGTAACTAGAAATCTTCACAATTTCATCCTTTGTAAAGGAGCATGGGTCATTGTTCCCACTAGTAAGTGTCATAACATAAGTTCCTCAACACGTACGAGTAATTTCAAGCTTGATATACCTTTATTTCTCGAGGTTCCAATTTTTACTCCCTTATGTAAATTATTTGGAGTGTTGACTCGCATCGACAACGACTAAAACTGTTGATGCTTTAATTACCAGTGCTCAATTGGAAACCAAACTTTCACTGGAATCAACTGACAAATGATGAGAATAATGTTTTAAATTTTTAGTTAACACCAAATTTATGAAAATTGGTGAAAAAATGATGATGCTATAAGGTTGAACACAAACATGCTTGACAAAATTTTAAGTTTGAGCTAATTCCTTTTAATGTTATAATAAAGTATACAATGTTTTTTTTTGAAAACTGATTATATGGCCAGTTTTGCTTATTTTGTTAATATTTGTGATTGTTTTTGAGTAGTTTAACACATATTTTGTGCATAGGGGCTGGGTAGTGCTCTTCATTAAGTCCAGGCTACGCGCAGGCTGCCTGCGAATAATATGGACAAGTATGTGTATTCATTTGTGTACTCCTGAACATTGGCAGAGATTGTCGGAAAACAATCGGCAGATATTTCTAAACATATATTATAAACAAGCGGACCACACATGTACACATTTCGATCGATGTTATTTATTTTGTACGTTTTTAAATAGCAGTCAGTAAAGGGGTTTATAGGTATGGTTTTAATAATATTACATGCACATTTAATTTCAATAATTTTGAAAATATACTGATATACATATAAGGAGTGTCCGTAATTTGGAAACAACAATTTCATTTCTTTTATTTCAGAACCGTTTGGTGGAGATGACTTAATAGAGTTAACTGAAGTTCCTGTCCCTCACATAGAGTTGGATCTTCCAATACCTTTCCTTGATGACACAATTGACATTGAACCCAACATGGGCACTCTTGAAATCTGGGACAGCTCTACGCCCATGTCACTAACACCAAACTCAAAGTCATTGCCAGTATCACCAGACTGTAAAAACACATCACTGGAGAATTGAATAACTTTGTGCTTGTTTCAAATTCACCAGAACATCATGTCAGTTTTGTCTACCACTTGCTATGAATTCATTTGCATTTAAAATCACACGTCAATATTTAATATTTATATATTTTTTCGTCAAACCTGAAATCAGTTTGTGTATGGTATACATCCTAAGTTCGCCATTCATATTTTCGTTTTAATAGCATTTTTGATGCATTCAGTTTTGTTTTATCCCTGTGCATAAACACATGTATATTACGCTCACGTATACAGTCTTGCTAGATTAGATGCAGCATCCAGAAATATTGCATTACATTGTGTTTATATACTTGTAAATGAACAAAATAAAAGTCGTGTTAGAGGGAACATCAGGTTACACTGTTTACCGTTTTATTGTAAAGTATTAAAACTGAAATAGCCCTTGAACACTTTATTCAGATTAAACCTGGCCGGTTGAAAAAACTTTGGAAACTTTCAGATTTTAAAGAAGTTAAAAGCCAATATTGCAATGATGCATATGGCAGTAATGCATTGAAGTAAAAACATTTTGTTACACTCGAACATTGGCAAACCAATTACAGTTCCACCTTTTTTTTTAAAAGAAATCAAATTGTTGTAATTTAGTTTATGTAGACAATTTACATGGATGTCTTACCAATAATTTCAAAACTTTTCTACATTTTCTTAGCAAACTGACCAATAATTTTTTTCATTATCATAAATTCGGACGATGATAGCATTGTTGATTTGTTGGTGCTGCTCATTTTTATGTCTACAAGTTTTTTTTACAGATTTAGGTGCACCAATATCAAATTTGTATCTATGCCCCTAAGATAGTGTTATGACACTTTGTAACAGAGGTAATCATATTGTGAATATATTGTCTTTGCATGACAGCTTTTTAGTATTGTATATACAGGGTCATTGTTACAGGTTTGTGTTGTTTCAGTTATGCTGGCATGTTTTTCACAGCAACGCTTAAAATATGTCTGCATGCCTGGTGCAATGAATTTTCTGTTGTTTTCAATTTAACCAACAAAATTAAACTCTTGTTTTGCAATTTCCAGTCCTTTATCAAGTTTTGCTAAAATCAATCAATTCAGAAAAGTTTTCTGTTATTTAAATAGGTTCATAGCTTGAATTCAGAAGTCGAAATGTGTTCAAAAAAGTTTTGAGACCTGCTGCTGACATAAATGGCAATGTTTTCACGTGGGTAGATTGGTTGGCATTATGATTTAAAACTACTAGTCTTTTATGTAGATACATGTATTTGTAAATAATAACTATTTTTAAAACTTACTAACAACATCATTTTAAATATTCTCACTAAATCTTCAGTAGTTATTCAACAGGTATTAAATAAGTTTTTTTAAAGGCACCAAAGAAACATGCAGTTTACATCCTGAAGGTTGATAGTGAACACTGGGTAGGTGGGGGAGGGAATAAAATAAAATTGTCTAAAAGCTTAATTTATTTTGTTTTATTGTAAACTGTAGAATTTCATCTATGATAAGCTGTCTGTTGCTAAGAAAACGTTTTATAGCTATTGCAAATCATCAAAAACTACAGATAAAATAGAAATATGATAAAAGATGACTGTATTCTGTGATTTAAAGTGCTTCAGGTTGTTTTTAAAGTGTTTGTATGATGGTGTAAATAATCATTGTTGTAGAATAGTGGAGGAGAGTTGTTAAAATATCCCATTTATATTGTACGAACAAGTAAGAACAGAAGTGATGATGATCAAGAGCAGCGAAGTCAGTTCCAGTTTTCACGAGTACAATTTAATTCATATTTCACTGAAACCAACAATTTGAAAACTGTGAAAATACCATTATAATTTCACAATTTTTAAGTGAAATTATCAAACTTAATGCCATGAGAACTCTCAAAAATGATTTAAAAAGCATATAATACATTTAACTTTCAAATGTCTGACAAGTAGGTTATGAATGATTATTTGACAAATATAGTAAAACAATACAAGGAAGGTCAACTCCAAATTTTAAGTTCATTGATTATTAAGCATTCCTTGTAAGAATATTCTGACTTTTTACATTTATTGAATAGCAATTTAAATGATATAGACACTTGTATTATTTAAAATTTATTTCAATCTATTTCCAATATTTTGATTCTTGGAGGTTTTTATCATGGATAAATATAATTATTTACTGTGGCTCTTGAAACAATCTTAACATAAATGATATCTGAATGTTACCTTATACGCTAGGCATGAAATGATTCAATGGCTCCAATAGTGTATAATTGTATTTTGTTGTTGATGAAGACTGGTGAGTGTAGAAACATATTGAGTTCTTGTGATTTTATCTTTATATTTAGCTTCACGCAAGCACTGCAGGCCAGGGCCTGCACTTTTTGATTTTAATTTAAATTCCTGTAGGTAATTGGAATGTTTTACATAGAAAAAATACACAAAACCCCTATGATTGGCCAATTACAGCTACACCTGTGGAAGACACTACAGTTTGTTTTTCAATTAAACTTGTTATACTTGAATCACCACACTCTCATCATCATTACATGTGTAAATATTTAATTCATAATTACATACATTTTATAAAAGAGAAAATGGAGAATGAGATTATTGAATATTTGCTGCAGGAAGAGAGAGAGAATTTATATATGATTGCTTTGAGAGATGTATACATGTGAAGTTATTTAGATTTTAAAGATTCTTTTAACATGTATTATAATTGCTGTGAATAAATAAAAATAGCATTTTATATTAGTTTTTTTATGCATAATTCCCAGGAACTGCTGACTTGGAGAATAATTACCCCCCCCCCCCCCCCCCTCCCCCACTTTTTGTAGCAAATTTGGTTTAACGTTTTTAGCTCACCGGAGTCAAAGGCTCAAGCAAGTTATTGTGATCACTTTTCATCCGTCAGTCCTTCAATAATTTCTTAAAACAACATTTTTGAAAGCAGATGCTTATAAGGTGGGTTGATTTTAACTTGCATAAGACAAAGGCTCATGGGGGAGCTTTTGTGATGTTGTTCAACCATTGTAATTAACTTTTGCTCCAAATGACTTCTCTGAAACCACTTGACAGATTTTTACCAAATTTGGTGTGACCCATTATTACATTAACTTCTCTTAAGTTTGTCCAACTCAAGACCATGGGGTCAAACTTGGGACCGGCTTGCGGCTTATGAGCTTTTACCTTCAAAATCTTTTCCGATAGTACTAGGCCTGGAGTTTTGAAGTTTTGCATGTAGTATCAACTAATTAGTTTCTCCCCAGAGTTCTCAAGCCATGATCCTGGGGTCAAAAATATCCCGTCCTGGGGATTATCAGTTTAACGTAGGAATTTTTAATAACAAATTATTTTTAAGCAGGAATACTATGGGTAATTGGAGAATTATGTTTTTCTCATTCATTAGCTCTACTGGCCAAAGGCCAGAAGTGCTTATGCGATGGCGCGTTGTCTGTTGTCCGTCGTCTGTTGTCTGTTAGCAGCACTTTCTCTTAAACCACTGGGCCAATTAAACTGAAACTTCACATGGGTGTTTCTATTGCATAGGAGACTATACAGAAGATTTTTTTTTTTTTCGATCTGAAATTCAAGATGGCCGTCATTACTAAAAATAGTCCAAAACTTAAAAAATCTTCTCATAATCGGCCCAACAGATTTTCAAAATGTTTATGTAGTAATGATGACCAACTATAATTCTGTTAGATTTGTTCAAATGGTGTCCCTAGGGTAAAAAATTACCCTGCCCCGAGAGTTCAATAAGGGGACATATGTCAATATAATATAATTATATATATATTTTTTTTGTTTAAAATGGAAATAATTTTGCCTATATCTTCACTAAAGCATTGTTAGGTAAAGGCGGTTAAGATTTGTAAAAATTACTGGGTTCCTATGTCTTAAGGGGTCAGGAGGGGCCCCAAAAGGGTACAAATTGGGAATTAGTAAAATTGTTTTCTTAAGAACCGGTGTCAGATTTGTACATATTTGATATAAATTATCCTTAAGTGTAGGGGTTTGATTGCAGATAAGAATTTAGGGGTTAAGATATATAGGGGCCCTGTAGGGGACTTAGAATTTTACATAGGGATACAATGGGAAAACAGAAAATTCTCTTTTTTCTTCATTTATTCTGAAACCACTAGGCCAATTAAATTGAAACTTCACATGGATGTTTCTATTGCATAGGAGACTATACAAAAGATTTATTTTTTCTATCTAAAATTCAAGATGGCCACCATTACTAAAAATAGTCCAAAACTTAAAAAGTCTTCTTCTCATGAACGGTCCAACAGATTTTCAAAATGTTTATGTAGTAATGATGACCAACTATAGTTTTGTTAGATTTGTTCAAATGGTGTCCCTAGAGTTAAAATAGACCCTGCCCCGATGTTTCTATTGCATAGTAGAATTTCAAAAAGTGCTATGGCCACTATGAGTCAGTAGAGCGTCCTCAGGCCCTCTTGGGCCTCTTGTTTTTGGTATTATTCCACTCGTATTGATGCTTACTTTATTCACAACAGTTGAGACTGGGTCCTTCTAAGGGGGTTTTATATCCATAGTGGGCCATCAGGGTCCCAAATAGGGATAAATTGTGATTTTTCAAAAATGTTCTCACAAACCGACCAGCCAAATTTATTCATATTTAGTATAAATTATACAAGTAGTGATTTCAAATTTGCACCACTGCTTTAATGCAGGGGGGACGCTGGTGCCGGGGCAAGTTTAAAAACTCCCCTATTCATACGATAGTCACGTTTAAAATTGCAATTTGCATGTTTAAATTAATGACAGGTCACACCAATGGGACAGTATTGATGGATATGCCAAAGGCAATGTGATTTTCTGACACCACTTGGCAGGTCTGTCTGTTGCACACAAAACTTCATTTAACATGACATTGACCTAAAAGATATAATCATGTTAGTTCTGCATATCACTTTGTTGTTGTATGGTGTTTTGCATCGCTTTCAACAATTTTTCAGTCATATTGCGACAGCCTCTTCTAGAGACAGTATTCTGAGTGCTGCCACACTGGAGTATCATGCCAAAGACCCATGGTATCATTCCCCACCCATTCGCATTCAACTGACACCTGGCCTACCAGACTTAAAACATAGCTGTGATGAGTAAATATCACTTTGAAGATCTATATCAGTCATGAAGCAGTTCTAATTTTTATAAATAATAATGTATGCTGACCTACATCAGTCTGTCAGACAAGGACCTAGATGAGCCTGCCAATAACTTATCTGTCAGACAAGGACCTAGATCAGCCTGTCAGTGACTTATCTGTCAGACAATGACCTAGATCAGCCTGTAAGTAACATATCTAACAGACAATGACCTTTATCAGCCTGGCAGTAACTTATCTGTCAGACAATGACCTAGATCAGCCTGTCAGTAACTTATCTGTCAGACAATGACCTAGATCAGCCTGTCAGTAACTTATCTGTCACGCAATGACATAGATCAGCCTGTCAGTAACTTATCTGTCACACAATGACATAGATCAACCTGTCAGTAACTTATCTGTCAGACAATCACATAGATCAGCCTGTCAGTAACTTATCTGTCAGACAATGACCTAGATCAGCCTGTCAGTAACTTATCTGTCAGACAATCACAAAGGTCAGCCTGCCAGTAACTTATCTGTCACACAATGACATAGATCAGCCTGTCAGTAACTTATCTGTCACAAAATGACATAGATCAGCCTGTCAGTAACTTATCTGTCACACAATGACATAGATCAACCTGTCAGTAACTTATCTGTCAGACAATCACATAGATCAGCCTGTCAGTAACTTATCTGTCACACAATCATATAGATCAGCCTGTCTGTAACTTATCTGTCACACAATGACCTAGATCATCCTACCAGTAACTTATCTGTCAGACAATCACATAGATCAGCCTGTCAGTAACAATCACATAAATCAGCATGTCAGTAACTTATCTGTCAGACAATCACATAGCTCAGCCTGTCAGTAACTTGTCTGTCAGACAACCACATAGATCAGCCTGTCAGTAACTTATCTGCCACACAATGACCCAGATCAGCCTGTCAGTAACTTATCTGTCACAAAATGACATAGATCAGCCTGTCAGTAACTTATCTGTCACACAATGACATAGATCAGCCTGTCAGTAACTATCACATAGATCAGTGTGTCAGTAACTTATCTGTCACACAATGACCTAGATCAGCCTGTCAGTAACTTATCTGTCACACAATGATCTATATCAGCATGTCAGTAACATATCTGTCACACAATGACCTAGATCAGCCTGTCAGTGACTTATCTGTCACACAATGACCTATATCAGCGTGTCAGTAACTTATCTGTCAGACAATGACCTAGATCAGCCTAGCAGTAACTTATCTGTCACACAATGACCTAGATCAGCCTGCCAGTAACTTATCTGTCAGACAATGACTTATATCAGCCTGTCAGTACCTTATCTGTCAAACAATCACAAAGATCAGCTTGCCAGTATTTTATCTGTCACACAATGACAGATCAGCCTGTCAGTAACTTATCTGTCGCACAATGACGTAGATCAGCCTGTCAGTAACTTATCTGTCACATAATCACAAAGATCAGCCTGCCAGTATTTTATCTGTCACACAATGACAGATCAGCCTGTCAGTAACTTATCTGTCACACAATGACATTGATCAGCCTGTCAGTAACTTATCTGTCACACAATCACATAGATCAGCTTGCCAGTATTTTATCTGTCACACAATGACAGATCAGCCTGTCAGTAACTTATCTGTCGCACAATGACGTAGATCAGCCTGTCAGTAACTTATCTGTCACATAATCACAAAGATCAGCCTGCCAGTATTTTATCTGTCACACAATGACAGATCAGCCTGTCAGTAACTTATCTGTCACACAATGACATTGATCAGCCTGTCAGTAACTTATCTGTCACACAATCACATAGATCAGCCTGTCAGTAACTTATCTGTCACACAATGACCTAGATCATCCTGCCAGTAACTTATCTGTCAGACAATGAGCTAGATCAGCCTGTCAGTAAGTTGTCTGTCACACAATGACCTAGATCAGCCTGCCTGGCAAATGTGAACATTGTTTGACTTCAAGTCAGTTAATTCTGACATCTAGAGCTTAGTGATAATGGAAACGCTAACAAGGATGAACAAATCAATTAATTTTATATGTTCATCAAGTGACATGAGTCAAAATTAGCAAACAAAACAACAATAATCATGAGATTAAAAAAAATCTACATAAACTTATACATTAGTCAAACCTGTCTTAAGCAGCCACTCAATGGAAAGAGCAAATTGACCTCTTAAGGCAGGTGGGTGCATGAAACAGGTTGATTTTAACTTAAATTATAAACATCGTAAATAGAAAATAAACTTAAAACATAACTTTGAAAATAAATTGAAAGCCTCAAAAACAGTTTGTTGACATTGGATCTTGCAGCGAATTGAATCTGATTTGAATAGTAATTCTAACACTATGTGTTTTTTTCACACAAAAAAAAGTATTCAAGTAAAAGTCTCATCTTCAGAATTGAACATAACCAGTCCATGATCTATGCCAAGATGATCTACCAACTGTGTCAGTGTAGGTTTTGGTTCCGTCATCGACTCAACTAGGTCCTGTAGGGCATTCTGGGATACATCTCTCCATTTATCAATCAACAATTGTAACTCTGTCAGATCATTCTGAAATGTACAGTGGCATGTTTAACAATGATCACCAGGGTCTATATACACTGACACATAGACATAGATTTTATAATGGAATTGTCAATTTTACCAATATAAAAAGAATTGAAGCAAGAGACTAAACAGGGCATGTACTCCTTTAGGTCTCACTACACAGTTGTGCCACTTTTTCTGTCATGGTAGCATGATTCTTGCACTTGAAAATAATTCCTATGTATCAAATTTGATTTGAAATATTTTCAAAATGGTAAAGCAAAAGCTGGCATAGTTTATACTGCAATAAGACACCATTGTTGTCAAAAAAGTGATCTGTATAAGATTTTAACAGATTCATGTATTTATGAGCATCTGAGGACTTCTATTTTAAAAAAATCTTGGGTTGTCACTGCAATGTTTAAAAAAAAAAAAAAAATAATTGTCACCCTACCAGTTATTATGCATTTTTATGTGCGGATACATCCTTGCTATGAAAACAATACTTTAAAAAAGGTTCTAAGTGGAAAGTTTGTTTTTACTTTGGAAATCCTATATATATTTTATTTTATATAGAACAAAGAACAAAATTCAACTGTGTAGTGAGACCATTTACTTATCATTCTGGTCCAATTTGACCAGTTCAAAAAATAGTCAAGCTGTCATGATCATAAACAGCCTTAACAAGTTTAGTTAAGTATGGTTAAAAAACTGAAGGTCATACAGAAATTATGGTGTTAACAACGCAGAAATTAGATTTTACTGACCTTGAACTGGTTTAACTTAAAACAAATTCCAAGCTCACTTTTCATGTTTAGATACCTATTATTATACATATGCAAACTTTACAAAATATCTTAAAGGGATTATACTGGCAAGTAACACAAACACGCTGTTAATCCAGACTTTTCCTGTATGCAGTGTGCACAAAATAATGCTTATATATTGACGTATAACCTTTATTTACTTGAAAGTTATCAAATTAATAGTAATTGAATATTGGTCTAAACTTTAATAAAGTATTGCGCAATGTTAACATTGAACTCCGTAAACTTCCCGAACAAAGCCTCGAAAACGAAATCGGGAACAAGTCTTCATGAGGTTATCCGATGATTGATTGGAAACCCAAAAGCAGTTCCTTGAAAATGGTGAATGTAAACAAAAATAAAAACGTGGCTTCAGAAACCCGATGATGTAATAAAGAGGTCATGCAATTAGACACTTTAGATGCATATATCTCTAAGTTATGAGTGTAGCTTCATGCTGGCCGTGTGTATTTAGGACAGGGAATTGAAGGTAATATGCCAATATAATCCCTTAAACTATTAATTAAAATGTTATTAAGCAGATATTATTTTACGTGTTTTTGTTAAATCATTCATTGGCAATAACCCTATTGTTTATGATCTTATTTGGATCATACGAAAAACTTGTGAGCTTTTGTGCCTATAAACATTTTGACCATGTTAAGTCATGATGCGATGACAACAGAAGGTGTAACAGCATTTACAAGGCAAAAAATATCAATTTTCGATAGACCAAGGGCCATAACCCTATCCATTTTAGTCCAATCAGGCCAGTTTGACATTTTCAAGTTTGGGCCCGGTAAGCTCAGTCAGTAGCACATCTGTCTATCAATCAAGCAGTCACAAGTTTGAATCCCCACCTGGTCACAAGTCTCCATGATGATTGATATTGTATACGATATTGTGTCTCATTATCATACATCTCTCACTGCTGATTCAAGTGGGTTAGTTATATGTTACTTGCAGAGATGGATATGCTCAAATACCCTAAAATCCTTCACAGATTACTTAACTTGGGATGTGCACAAGACCCCGCACTGAATACTTGAGTATATGGATTTGCCTAAAACCCTGCATTGATTACTGAATTATAATTATTGACTTGCCTAAAACCTTGCACTGATTACTGTATTATAATCATGAACTTGCATAAAACCTTGTACTGATTACTTGAAATTGTTGACTTGCATAAGACCCTGCACTGATCACTCAAGTATGGACTTGCCTAAACCCCTGCACTGATTACTCAATTATGGACTTGCCTAAACCCCTGCACTGTATACTCAATTATGGACTTGCCTAAACCCCTGCACTGATTACTTAATTATGGACCTCCATAAAACCCAGCACTGATTATTCAATTATAGTGGACTTGCATGAAACCCTGCACTGATTACTCAGTTATGGGCTTACATAAACCCCTGCACTGGTTACTTAATTATCAAATTGCCTAAACCCCTGCACTTGTAACTTAAGTATTGACTTGCATAAAACCCTGTAGGCCTGCACTGATTACTTAATTTTGGACTTCCATAAAATGCTACCCTGGTTACTCAATTGTGGACTTCCATTAAACCCTGCACTGATAAAACAATTATGGACTTCCATAAAACCCTGCACTGATTACAGCAATTATGGACTTGATAAAACCCTGTTCTGAATACTGGTTTATAATTATGGACTTGTATAAATCTCTGTACTGAATAATGTGCTATAATTATAGACTTGTATAAAACCCTGTACTGAATACTGTATTATAATTATGGACTTGTATAAATCCCTGTACTGAATACTGAATTATAATTATGGACTTATATAAAACCCTGTACTAAATACTGTATTATAATTATGGACTTGTATAAATCCCTGTACTGAATACTGGTTTATAATTATGGACTTGTATAAATCTCTGTACTGAATAATGTGCTATAATTATAGACTTACATAAAACCCTATACTGAATACTGTATTATAATTATGGACTTATATAAAACCTTGTACTAAATACTGTATTATAATTATGGACTTGCATAAAACCCTGTACTGATTAAGTACTGTATTATAATTATGGACTTTCCTACAACCCTGCACTAATTACTCGATCATATAAATATCAAAGTACAGCAATTATCTATATACATACTTTGGACCTATACATCTTCACCATTTTTAGTTTACGTAAGTTCTCCTCCTTTTCCTTTAGTTCTTTGATTAGCGCTGTTGTCATTTCTAGTTCCTGTTTCTGTGACAGGTCATGTGATTCCCTGCTAAGTACCGGTAAGCATTTTTGAGTCAATCTGTCATTTTTCACTGTAACATTGTCACTGGAGTTATTAATATTATCAACTTCTATTGCTAAATTAATTTTATGTGGTCTCCGATAGTCACATTTATTCTCACCAAATTTCAGTTTACTTGCTCTAATTTGATTAGTACATGTAAGAGACCTTGACCTTGAGGTCAATGGCGTTTTCACCTGACGTGACTTCAGAAGTTGACCTTCATCATCCACATCTGATTCTAAAGAAATTGAGCACATACTAGTATTTTCTTGTTCACTGTCATATTTTATATTACTAGTAATCTCATTTGACTTTAGCACTTGTTGCTTAGCAACAGGAGTGAACCTAGTTCTCGGAGCACTTTTATCATTTTTGGCAATTAAGTTTAAACATGGTCCATTTTCCAGTAGAGGTGATTCCAGCAATGACTCAAAACATTTTCTGTCAGTCAGAGTTATTACACCTGGGCTCAAACACTCAGGGGCTATATCTTGGGTTGGTGCTAGTTGCTTAGCATCATTTGTTTGAGGATGTTGCTTCGTTGATGGTGATGCATGGTAACGACCACATCTCTTCAATCTTTCTTTTAAACTACTGCTGAGCTGAAAAGATGTAAGAAAATAGTTTTTTGGCCCAAGTTAAAAAAAAACAATTTAGAGAAAGAAATATATGTGTATCATACAAATGTAAAGCAAGTAAAGGCACACACTTGCAACTTACTTTTGTTCACACATCAAATCAATAATTACACAGGTCTATAAACGTAAATAATGATATGAAGATGTAAAGTTTCCAAGTATGACTGGGTCAAACTTAATTTTCATATATAACGTATTTAAGAAATTATTAACACATTGTGAAGTCAGTAATTTGTTTTGAATATATGAGTAAGATTAAAAAAAAAACAATATGCATAAACTGATTTTCTAGGAAATTCATTATACCAAAAAATCTGAAACAAAAAAAATATTTGTTACTCTTCTATTGTTGTCATAAATGACCAACAATATACAAACTATGATGCCTTTGAACTATTCACAAGGGTTATGCCCATTTGCAAAACAAAAATGAAATTATGAATCTGCACACATACTGGGTTAGTTTCATTTCATATTTGCCTCATGAAGATCTCTACTGTATATACCATATTTCAGAAATAAAGGTTAATCTTAATTTCCTTGACTATGACCTTTTAGATTTGAAGAGTTTGCCAGTTACTTGCAGAAGGACGATAGTTCTACTCAGATTCATTCTGATATCTTCCTCTACCAATAAAACTGGATATGCCATATATAACCTGAAATGTGTTAAACCGCATTTAACAAAAAATATTGCTTCAAGTGGCTGGTCAAATAAATTCTGATGAGACAAAACCATACTCTGGTGATTCCATCATACTTCCATATCATGTCCAGTTAGATTGCCGCCTCACAGGCTGATCAGACCTGGAACTATCCTCTAAATGCTTAACCCCAAGCGAGGAAGCCTCTGGCACCATCAAGTCTTCGGTATTACACGCACTAGGATCGAACCGAGGTCCTTCAGAATGTGAGACCGACGCTCTACCCCTAGACCACCACATTGGTTCTTTTTCATCTTAAAAATTTTGTTTTATATACCTTTCCTCCAGCAGAAGGCGTGCTCCAACTCATTCTTGAAAAGGAATAAATCAGTGGTTGATTTTTGTCCCTTATTAACCAATCTCTAATACTGAAACAGAAATATAATGTAAAAAGACTAGAAAGCATTTGTGTTACCTGAAAAATACTTGTTTGAAAATCAATAAAATCTACAATTACAGGTAATTTTCTCAACCTGAAACAAAATCACCAAAAAATGCCAGCTGAACTAATTTCAAACTCCCATTTTCAAAATACACACTTGCATTATGCGAGTGCTATTAATTCGAACCCTGCAGGGTGATGTCTTGTATGGTTGGCAGACTGATGTCTTGTATAGTACACAAGCTAATGTTTTACAGCAACAATAAAATGTGTATTGGCACTTGCCCCTTAATAGCCCGACTAAATAAGGCGTGAATGGACAGCTCTTTTATTATTAAGATATCCTATCTGCTGACGCAAAATAACCAAGAGCACCGCAAGCGGTTCTGACACTCATCTTTTTTCCAAATCTATCATGTAGGTCAAAGTCAGTGAAGTAAATTTTTTAAACTTGATGGTAATTAGGGTCTTTGGGTTGGTAATAAAGTTGAAATTGATTTAATGCAAAACAAATTTAAACAAAAAAGAAAAAAAAATAAAGACAGCAGGGTTGGGGGTCTTGGTTGGGCTCGGGCAGGAAAAGTCCATTAAATATGTCAAGGTCAGTGATGTAAACTTGTTTTTAGTTCATGGTGATCAGCTTACAGAGTAAATAGTATTACTGAAAAATAAAATTGATTTAAAAAAAAATTTTTTTTAAAAATTCAAACCAAAGCTAAACAAAAAACTTTAACCTAAGGTTTTAAGCCCAAAGAATAGAATTTAATGTAAATTAGCTATAAACATTATTTCTACAACATAATATAAATGTGTTTATGAAGTTTAGTCACCAAAACATGAGTAGTTTGTTCAGAAACAGAGAAAATGCTGAGCTAAACATAAAACTTTAACCAAACCCAAGCTAAACAAAAAACTTTAACCAAAGGTTTTAGAGCCCAATGTATGTAAATTTAGGTAAGTTAGCTATATACATTGTTTGTATAACATGATATGAATGTGTTTATGAAATTTAATCACTGTAACATGAGTTGTTTGTTCAGAAACAGAGAAAAACTTTAACCAGCGGACGAAGACAAAGCTGTCAACGCCAGGGTCAAGACAATAGCTCTTCAATTTTATTAAAAAAGACGAGCTAAAACTCTTTTAAAAGCTCCTTAGGGAAGTGCAATAATTATGTTGCACTAGATCTACTACTTGTGCAGAGGTGCACATTTTGTGCCATATCTAGATCTACTAGCCCATGTGCTAATTAGGGCTGTCACGTTTACACATGTAAATGGATCGGTGTCTTTTAAAAGCAATACATGTTTACCAATTTAATATCCGTGTACACTACCTTGACCCCAGTAAATTTGGTAAATTAGTATATAGATCGTTTGACAAAGTAGCAGGCTGTTATTGAATATTTTCCAACCATCCTTGTGTGTTTTATGGCATTAATAATCATTATGACTGTGGAGTTAGATTCATGTAGCCAGAGTTATTTCAAAACTGCAATGTCATGAGCGACATGTCAGCCATTTGTTTGGCGAGTTATTTAAACATTTATGGTATATATATAATTAGCTGTAAGTACAACTTTGATAATACAAATACAAAACACTCAGGTTAGAACAATGTGTACAAGGAGGCGTGTCGTTTATTAGCAATCGTGTACGCGTTTACTGAAATCTGTAAACGTGAGTCCTACAGTAGTGCTTATGATGTTATTTTGCTCACCACATATACACACCGATACTGTCACCGATCATTTTTTTCAGAGTTTTGCTGTCTTTGTTAATTTTTATATGCACTAATCTTCACACGGAATCCATAAAATAATTGGGGCGAAAAGGTTAAATGCCAAAATCGTTTGATCTCGACAGGCCTAAACATTTCTAAAAGGAATATAAAACATAATATATCAGTAAAATATTCAAAATAATATACAGGCAACATATGTGGAAAAAAATGTATTACCTTTAAACAAGGTAGATCGCCTAGGTAACAGTTTTAATGCTGATTTCAACTTTCGCAGACAATAAAAGCTGTAACTATACTGTATCCCTGCTCTTCATAGTTGGTTTCCCCGTTTACAGTAACGCGTCTATCGGCACGAAAAATGTGAGGATAAAACTATCTACCGCTTCACATTTTGGATCGGCCACAGAGCACGAGGTTTAATAAAAGTCACAAACTATTGGAATATTTGACAAAAACTCGCCAATTCGACTGTGAGTTGCAAATCTAGGTCACGGGGTTGACTGTGAATGCACAACTGCATTACATACTCTTGGTTAAGGAGCGTTGCAGCTTTTATAGTTTGGTTTAAACATATTTATTCAATTCAGTTATACATACATAGAAATCAACATAAATACACATATATATTAGAACGGAAGATTTAATTTTTTAAAGTTCTTCTCCATGAAATGTGTACAAAATTTTGCAAATTATTGACATATTAGAGTTTTTATTGTTTTTTAAAATGCGCTAAATTAGGTATCAACTTTATTTAAAGAGCTCATGGCTGGATAAATATACTCTTTTTTAATTAAAGTTATTAGATATAATATGTTTTAGAAACAAAGAAAAAAAATATAATGAAAAAATTAATGATCAATTATATATTTTCGTAGTATTAATACTAGTAGGCCTATGTATAATAAATACAAGCTGAGAAGAGAAAGGACGTTTGAGGACGGCATGGACAAACAAGAGCGGCGGACAGAGAACACAAATTTGGATGTTATTTTAACAGTTTCATTTGTTATTCAATCGTACATGTTATCAAGGGAATCGTTTTGTAGATATAATGTATTTGTAAACTGCATCAAAAAGTTTAACATTATTGTCGTAAGAGAGAAGTGGTTCGCCGAAAAGAAGTATCTTTAAAAAGGATGTACATAACTGACTGACTGGTGTCAGCAGTGTTACGCGTTGCCTTTGATAGAGTTGACATTTGAAGAAGTAATGAGCTGTACTTTCTATTGCATCGCATATACACAGAGGAGAATTTTCAGTATTTTTTTTAAATAACAGATATTGCTTTAGTAAGCTACAGTTTGTACGAAGACGATCATGTAAAATTTGATATTTCCTTGCACCTGTTTAGAAGAACTTTGGTATTTTTATTATATTACATTCTAAATGGTGCTTAAATATTATTAAAGAAGTAGCTTGACTAGTTTCAAGTGGAAGATTATTCCATTCCCGGATAACAGACGGGAGGAACGAATTGGAGTAAAGAGTTGTTCTTGAAATTGGGAATTGAAAATCGTTGCTATTTCTGAGATTGTATGTTATCACTTGTACGTGGCGGAACCATTGAACAAAGACCTGATGGGACAATTCCGCTGACCTCTTTGCTTTTTTAAAAAAGTCTTTCCCGGACCCTAATATTTTATTTTAGTTCAACGGTTTACCATGGTGGTTCGTTAGGTTTAATTTTAACTATTTTGTTTGGAATGCATTTCTTTGAAAGTTCATTTATTTTATTAGCAATATTGGAAGCATACACATTTACGTTATCGTTAGATATTACATTCCAGATAGTTTCAATTATTTTAATTTTTAAAAGAGCGTAATTACCAAGTTCATATTTCCAGATAAGCCTTTCGAAAGTGAATTGTTTGTGTTTCATAAATTTAAATATGCCATTGATTGGACAGTGAAACCTGATATCTTGATTTAAAAAAAGACCAGTTACCCCGCTGCAAATTAGGCTGTCTTTATTGCTTAGAAGTAAAACATCAATAAGAGACGATGAATGTTCTGTAAAGTGTGTTGGTTCATTAATTGATTGAAACAGACCCAACTGTTGACATATATTGCTTAAGTTACGCGATGAAACATTATTTAGCATATTATAGTTTAAATCACCAGTAACAATTATATCTTTGATACCGGTATCAAAAGCCAGATTTAAAGAGTCATCAATTGGACTATTATAAAAAGAGTCAGCGTTTGGAGGTCTGTAAAATACTTCTTATAGTATGTGTTTGTGTTTAATTGATATTTCCACCCAAATACATTCTAGACGATTGATTTCGAGGTCTTGTCTACGAAAAATATGAAGTATTTCTTATATATACACAATACACCTCCATGACTATCTCCAATGCGATATTTTCTTTCGGGGTTATGAAACGATTGAAAGTTTAGTTCAGCTGACATAACAGAGTCGTTAAGCCAAGTTTCAGAGAAAGTTAGAATATCAAACCCATATAATTCGGTACAAAGTGTATCCAGTTTAGATTTGATACTCTGAACATTATAGTGAACG
Source organism: Panopea generosa (assembly GCA_029582155.1). Classification (NCBI taxonomy): domain Eukaryota; kingdom Metazoa; phylum Mollusca; class Bivalvia; order Adapedonta; family Hiatellidae; genus Panopea; species Panopea generosa. Next base: position 38,864,998 of record CM055908.1, read on the forward strand.
AGAGATTAATTATGTGACAAGTCTAATGCTTCTAAACTATCTGAAAAAGTTGAAGAAAATTAGAAAGAACTGTTGGAGTTGGTTATACAGGACCTGGACCTGGATTTGGATGAATATCTCCGCAAAACAACAGTAAAGTAATGATCCATGTTATCAGCGTTATGGAGAAAACAGATCTAATGAAATACGTTGATAAAACCATATTATCTTCAAATGTATTGCCCAGTTTTATACACCTAAAGTGATGTACACTCGCAGAGTGACAATGAAAAGCGCTATTTAAGTTAGTATATGATATGATACAGACAAAGTAATTGTAAACGTACGTGAATCAGGAGACGAGCTTAACTAATGCATCAGTGAAAAAATGGGTATGAAGAGAGTGAAAATAGTCACTATAGATGTATAACATTGACCGACGACTACTAAGGCAATCAATTGAACACGTGTTGTAGGAGGTTCTAGTCATATTTCTGTTAAAGTAAGATATAGATACACATACATATCATTTAAAGATACGAGCACCATTCAGTTGTTGTATTCTACAATACAATACAATACAAGGATGCATATATCATAAAGTATAACATTATAAAAGGCACCTTTGTACCTTCTACATATCTTAAAATATATTATATAGGAGTGATTGACAATAATAAAGGATGACTAGACTTTACTTAATATTTACAACATATCTTTACACAAAGTATTTTTTTAGCGTTTTTATGATAATTATGTACAAACGTAGCGCTCATTTGAAATAGCAATTGAGGAATAACAAATTAATTACTTATTAAATGAAAACATGTATTTACCGTGACACTCTTTTGTCAAGCGATCGATGAAAAAAAAGACAACAACAACAACCAAAACTATTACCTATATCACATGAATACTGCTTTGCAGATTACGATTATTGCTCTTATAACTGTACAGTTATGGCAGACTTAATTTCAAAGATTCAACAACTCTATAGGTTAAATGTTTTTGAACCACTCTTTTAAGGATAAAGCGTTTGCATCGGCTATTATATAATCAGTAATGTCCTCGTATCAGTTTATAGTATATATACGAACATGTCTACCCATACTTGAGTATATACATATTACTTAAAAAACAACACACTAACCAAACCGTCAAAACATTTTGACTTTTGTCTATCATCGTTGTAGATCTTCATCATCGCATCATGTTTTATAGAAATAGCGTACACACATCCATACGTATTTCAGGATTACAATTTGCTTACGATTTCCTTGTCACTAACTGTATAGTAACCAGTACACTGTGGCCAATCTACGAACCGGTACCGAATAGCAAATTGGGTGAACTAATTTAATCCAGTATTTTTTAAAACAAATATTTTCACGGACTTTGCGCAATAGAAATCAACACCATAAGTAATAATTGAATATGTTCAAGTGAAATTTGAATGTTCTAGTCTCAGAGCACTTTCAGATTTTATATTAAAGAAAGCTTGGGACTTCTTCTTCGGGTTTGGAGAACTTGGTCACACTTGTCTTGTATGCGCATGCAAATTTAGAGTGAATTTAAAAGATATACATATTTATAAATGGTTGATAAAAGAAATAATGTAAAAAGTGTTTAAAATCTATACATTGACAGGTCCTCACCAGCATGTGGACACACCAAGCACGGGTATGGTTAACCGTGACCTGAATAACTCCATCGCTTCTGCTGTAGCAGCGGCAGCAGACAAGGCACCTCGTCGATTATTCTAATTCTAATACCAAAGGATGACGGAATTAGCTGAGTATGTACGATTGGGTATTCCGCAACAATATGGTAAGTGGGTATATAGAATATTTGTAGGAAATCTAAGATGAAACTATTAGGTTAAATGGTAGATTATGATTTTGTCTTGTATTTATATATCAGAAGGATAAATGGTAACTAAGTGGTAAATAAGTTTATAAAAAAGAATGAGTAAAAGCGTTAAGTCTGCGTTGCTTGACAGTTCGTCAGTTTGATGTGTTGGTCACGTCTGATACTGAGCTAGTGTTATGGTAGCGATTGGTTACATATCGAACTGCTCTTCCTTGTAATTTTTTTAATTGATTTTTCTATTAGTTTAATTTCTGAAAATATCATGGAGTTGAACTGAAATACAAATCACATATCTTGGCATTGATCACATATTATTTTAGTTGAACTGCCACGCGACGTAGTGCAGGCAATCGCGATGGCAGATCGCAGTTGGCATATACAAGAGACCAGTTTACACTTACTTACTGTACCGAGACCGTAAGTAAGCCTTCCGTTGGTCCTTCTGTTGTGTTACTTCTTGATTCCTCTGAGTAGAAACTCGGCATAAACTTGCGACACTGTTTATTAAGGCGGCTTTTAAAGGCGTTTATGCTGGGTAACAATATATATTATAATTTCATCTGGTAAGGAGTTCCAGTTAAAGTAAACTCTTTTTCTTTAGTTCTGTTTTTAAACAGATTAAGGATGCTTCCCCTTGTGTGATTGAATGTGGTCCTTGTTAGCAGATTTCCTTTTTGATTTTGTTAATTGTTTCAACATTTATCCAGAATAATTTGCTTTTAGTATTTATATTTTTCATTGACAAGATCTTTTTCGTAGTTATATTTTGCCAATTTGGTGGCATATGTTGCTTCGCTTCTTGATTTTGTAATTCTTTTTAAAGTTTTCGGCGCTGTTACAGTAGATGTATATTTTTTCCAAGTGCTGCATTTCCTCCTTACTTTTTGGTTTGTTTTATTGTTTAAATATGGAATCTTTATGTCAAATCTGGGATTGTCCATTCACACTGGCACGTGTTTGTCTAAAATGCGACTGAGGCTTGTGGCATCCATGATTCCCAGTGTTTTTGTTATATCGTATATTTTCAATTTATCCACGCTAATTCTTCCTATATATTTATACCCCCGACAAACGAAGTTTTGAGGGGGTATATTGGAGTCACCCTGAGGTCGGTCTGTCGGTCCGTCGGTCTGTCGGTCGGTCTGTCCGTTGCAATTTTCCTTGTCCGGAGCATCACTTGAAAAGTACTGGATGGAATTTCATCAAACGTCATACAATGGTAGAATATAATGAGAGGAAGTGCAGTGTACAAGAAACATAACTCTATTCTTGCTAATTACAGAGTTAGTGCCCTTTGATATTTTTTCTAGTCCGGAGCATAACTTGAAAAGTACCAGATGGAATTTCATCAAGCTTCATACAATGGTAGAATATAATGAAAGGAAGTGCAGTGTACAGGAAACATAACTCTATTCTTGCTAATTACAGAGTTATTGCCCTTTGATATTTTTTCTTGTCCGGAGCATAACTTGAAAAGTACCGGATGGAATTTCATCAAGCTTCATACAATGGTAGAATATAATGAGAGGAAGTGCAGTGTACAGGAAACATAACTCTATTCTTGCTAATTACAGAGTTATTGCCCTTTGATATATTTCCCTTGTCTGGAGCATTACTTTTAAAGTACTGGGTGGAATTTCATCAAACTTCATACAATGGTAGAATATAATGAGAGGAAGTGCAGTGTACAAGAAACATAACTCTATTATTTGCTAATTACAGAGTTATTGCCCTTTGATATTTTTTCTTGTCCGGAGCATAACTTGAAAAGTACCGGATGGAATTTCATCAAGCTTCATACAATGGTAGAATATAATGACAGGAAGTGCAGTGTACAAGAAACATAACTCTATTCTTGCTAATTACAGAGTTATTGCCCTTTGATATATTTCCCTTGTCCGGAGCATTACTTTTAAAGTACTGGATGGAATTTCATCAAACTTCATACAATGGTAGAATATAATGAAAGGAAGTGCAGTGTACAGGAAATATAACTCTATTCTTGCTAATTACAGAGTTATTGTCCTTTGATATATTTCCCTTGTCCGGAGCATTTCTTTTAAAGTACTGGATGGAATTTCATCAAACTTCATACAATGGTAGAATATAATGACAGAAAGTGCAGTGTACAAGAAACATGACTCTATATTGCTAATTACAGAGTTATTGCCCTTTGATATATTTCCCTTGTCTGGTGCAGTACTTTTAAAGTACTTTTAACGCCATCAGTGATAACAGTTTAATAAAGTTCATGAAAGAACCAAGTTGATGAATACATGGAGTTCGAGCAAAGCAGGTTCGATATTGTATTCCTAGTGCTCTTGTTTGTTTCTTATCCATAAAATTGTTGTCCCTCAACATAACTCGAAAAAGTATAATATTTATTGATTGCCATGAAAGCTTGTACACTGCACAATAATTAAAAAGACCGTTTTTAATTTTAACAAAACCATAAAAATATTAACAATACAAAAAACTCAATCCATAACATTCTCTTTTATTAAGATTTTTTTGTCTGGAGCATAACTTTAAAACTATTGGATATAATTTAATAAAACTTCAAACAATGGTTAACCATTTTCTGTCATGGCGGCGTTCGGGGGTATTCATCACCTTCAGTGATAGGTCTAGTTTATAACTACCTTTAAAGTAATATCTCCTGTTTGCTATGCAATATACTCACTTAAAACAACATTTGAAGTACTCACCCGGAACAGCGTTTGAAGTAATCACCCGGAACAGCATTTGAAGTACTCCATTGAAACAGCATTTGAAGTACTCCATTGGAACAGCATTTGGAATCAATCTGAAGTGTCTCAAGGTCACTTTTGCCAGGGCCTGGCATATTAGTATGTGTACTTTTGTCCTCTATAGTTTCTTCATTTGTTATTACCAAGTCGAATAAAGATGGTGTTTCGTGTTCTCAGTATCTTGGTGGATTTTGTTACAGATTGTATTAAAAAGTTGTCTCTGAAATGTTCTAAAATATATATTTGCTGGGTGGTGGACACTAACGTTTGTATTGCATCTAGTCCAGCCAATCTCTTTAAAATTAAAATCTCCTACAATACACGTGTGTGAACAATCACGTGAACAGACGTTCTCAAACATACTAGTATTACCTAGTTCATATAAGGATTGAATTTCTGATGATGGACCTTTGTAGATACTTCCAACAAGCCTTTTATCCTTCTTTTGTAATTGAAGTTGACCCATATGGAAATAACCGATTGTTCTTGTATGTCTACGCCAACATTGCATTTTTACATATATCACCCCGCCATTTTTGTTGTTGTTATAAAATATTTATATCCTTCAAATGAGAAAATTATTTGGGTCACTTATAAAACATTACTGTTTGGATTTACTTTCGAGATATATTTATTTCACCTATTTGTGATTTCATTTCAGTTAATTTATTTGTGAGGGTATCAGCAATTGTGAAGATAGTCTGTAGTTTGATTGTTCACTGACAGAGCAGAGTTTGATCGGTTAAAACTGAAACATTGTACATTGTATTTATTTATATCTGGTGAGTTGGGTTCTTCTGTAGGGACTTGTGTTCCACATATCACTGTTGCTTCTTCATCTTGTATTGTAGTGTACATACATATCGCAATTGTTTCGCTCAACGTGTTTGTTATTGTCTGCTGATTTTTTACTGGTCTTGGTTTGCTAGCGGATGGTTTTGTGGATAAGTTTTGTTTTCTTGTTTCTGGTTTTGACTAGTGTTTACTTTCGCCTGGATCTTTTTCTTCTGGTATGGTTATTTTCCCATCGATTATCACTTCTTCAGTGTTGGATACCAGATTTGTTACCACCTAACGATTGCTTTGTATAATGTGAGAACGAGATCCTTGTCATACAGGTGAAAATTATTTAATTTATCAACAGCACAGTTTGCATTCTGATCTGTATAGAGACGAACCACCGGTTATATGAAGTGATAATGCAAAACTTGTATTTTTTGCGAAAAGTGTAACTGTGTTTTGTGCTCAGTTGAGACAATTACGGTATGGAGCAGCGCAATATACAAAAAAACACCGTTGCATTTTTTGAAAATAATACGGTTTTTTTTTCATACCCATTTGATACAACCGGTGGTTCATCTAGATGTACAGAGACGACGTTTGTATTTGTTTCATGGAATAGTAAGAAAGTTATCCGCAAAAATTTTACCTGAAGAGGGATTTTCCTCCGATTTATTGCACCTCTCCATAACATAAAGTCACTTGGATTCGCCGTCGTGAGTTATAATGAAACCAGAGACCTTGTGTTGAAAACAGTTAAGTACACGTAGCCGTTACCTGGTAGTAACATAGTTATATCTCGTTTGACCCCGGCATTGTTAAATTGAAACGTGTTTAATGAATACAGCAACAAAATGTACCCTTTTTGTACTTAATAATTTGAACAAAAATGTAATGTATATTTATATGATTTGAATTTATGGTGATTTTTTATTATGGCAATCGTGAAATTGTATGATACAAAAACTATATATCAATGACGTATAAAGAGATTTATTTCAAAAATAGTGTTTTAAATGCTGAATAATTTCAAAAGTGCGTGTATCCCCTTAAATCGATCAATACAAGTGTAATCTAATCAATGTATCATGGGCTATCGTATAAATTATGAACGGGACACAGCTACTTAAACAATCGATACGGCTGAACATAAGACGGGTTGCGGTAATATATAGCGTACCCATTTGTTGATCCTCAAAGCAAAAAGTTCAGTCAATAGAAATCGTGACATGGCACAATCCCATAGGGTATATTCAAAGTCAAAACGTGTGCCTGGATGCGGACATATTGTGTAAATAGAATTAATAAGGTTAATTAATTAGGTCTACCAACTATTGTCTAGGTGATGTATACGTCATCCTAAATCGTTCTTAGTCCAATATAAAGGAATGTGGATACAGTGACGACATGTTATGAACTTTTAACAGTTTTTTTTTATTTTGGGGTGTAATTTCATTTATTAACTAGATTAAAAGTGTTTTTATTTGACAAAAAAAAAACAAACGCGTTTTACATAAATGTGGCAATAAATGTTCGGCCAAACTATAGAATGAATCCAGAAATATGTTGAAGTTTCTCCACAGACATATAGTCAATATACAAACAATAAAATATTTCTTCTAATCACATTTTCGCCAGTTTTTGCTTTATAACGAATCATAGTATAACTTAAATAAAAGTATGATAGGAGTGGTCCGGCCAAAATATTTGAATTATAAACCGGCGATGGACAAACGCGGAACGAAATGCTGAGATTATTCATTTGTGTGTGGGTGTTTGGTTTGCAATTCAGTTTCTGCAATGGTGAGTTATTAAAATTATATCTCTCTTTCTAGCAGTTGAAAACAACAAACACATGAAAAGTTTATTTATTCAGTTGTTCGTTTTGTTTGTATAAAACCATTGTAGTTTGTAAAAATATATGAACTATATAGTTTTCAACTGAAACTAATGCAACCGGTATATAACATATAGCATATAACTGGAAATAAAGGCGGAATAATTGGATAATATAAAATGAATTTATTATAAATTTGATATAATGGTAAGAAGTTTAATTGTAAAATAACAGTCACATGTAATTATAATTATGGAATTCGCAATAAAAATTATTTAAACTTTTAAATAAAATCGATTATGCTGGGCATTTGCAGCATAAACAACGCGTATACAAAACCACAAAATAGATAATATACATGGACAAACTTGCTTTAGCTCAATTGTGAAAAAAGGCTTAGAGTTGTGTTTTTCTAAATATTTTCCAGTTCGGCTTAAGGATATATAGTTAAACCTGTCTTAAGCAACCAGTGAAGGGATGGAGAAAAGGTGGCATTTTAAGACAGTGTGTTGCTTAATACAGGTTAATTTGTTCTGAAAGCATAGAAATCGGAAATAGCAAATATGCTCTGCTTAAGACAAGTGACTGCTCAATAGAGGTGGCCGCTTAAACAGGTTTGACTGTACATGTACTAACATAATTACTGAAGTAGATCAAAAAGGTATTTCATGTGGTGAAATTCCATTTATTATTATGCACATTCAAATAGCCTTTTTCACTTCGCCTACGGAGAACAATCTATCCATTTAAGTCCCATTGCACAATTTTTGATAATAACAAAACTGAGTTTAATTTGATATGCTTGTTATACTGCTAAAACCATCCATGTAAACTTCTTATTGGCTGTTATTGAAAAACGCACAAAATAAATAACAGTGATCGAAATGTGTATTTCTTCAACGAGCAGATACCTCGTTTATAGGATATTTGTTTACAAATATCTACGATGATATCTCCGCCAATGTACGAGAGTACAAAAAATGAATACTGTTTGTATTGCTTTATAGCTCATATGATCATCTTCTACGCATCCTTTTCTAATCATATCTAAAAGACATGTTATGTCTCAGTTTACTTATTCAAACTTTTCTATACAAATTGACCGTTACATTGTTCAGCAATGTCCACTACAAGCGACTGCCGAGATGGAAGGAAGTACGAAACTTCGCTCCAGTCTTCAAAGTTCAAACTTCGTGATTATTGATGAAGATGAATACTATATGACGATGAACGGTCTATACAACCGTGGCCGATGTCTCTACTTTGATGATTGGTAGACATCTCTTTAAAATTGCTTTTAACGAGGCCCTAAACAGGATCATTTTTTATGTCAACAATAGACCATTTACCGGCGGTGCAACATGCACCATGATTGCAACACCCACATTGGGACTTCAGCTCTACAACGACAATTCAGCCGAATTGGGAACATATACAACAGCCTTCAAGACTAATCAACATCGACTTAACTACTAGACAACGACTAATCTAAATATTCATCTTTAACAATCGACTGCGACCAGATGCGACCTATCTACTTAATCGTCTTATCCAGCCAGTGGTGCAACACCTGGAGAAGTAGCGACCCTGCCGATGCTGTCCACTGGCTACTTAATCAGCCTATCCTGCTCATCTTAATGACAAGTATCAAAGTGCGAGGATAAAGAAAACCACTAACGACGACGTCAGCAATGTCAGTTGGCGGTATGGAACGGTCCAATGCACAATAGCAATGGCGAAGATGATCAAGGCTTCGTGGTGCTGTTTTGAATTATCAGATCTACCGAAACGTAACAAAATCGATGTTTCAATTGAAGTGGTAAATCGGAAACAAAATTCCCCTTCTAAAAATAAATCACGATACATTATGCCGTTTTAACCGTAACATTTACGGAAATGCAAATAAGACAGAACTGGTAACTTTTCGATAAAGGTCACCAGTTCACTAATATAGGTTTAATTACATGTGTTGCTTCAGAAACTATAATTATAAATGCATTGTTAAATAAGGCGAGTTGGTTGCACCATCGTTTTGACACATTCAACGCATTTGTTTATAATCGTTTTTGACTATTGGTCGAAATATTTTTAAAGATAGAAATATTAAATTATAATAAGGTCATCCTCGAACAGAGGTAGTCATAGAGAAAATGTATTTAAGACAGTAACACGAACCGAGCTTTGTTTTTAGTAATACACTTACCGAAATGATTTTTTGCAGACAAAAATATGCTATGCGGACAGAGTTTGCTGGAAAGGGAATTATATATAAGCTCTTGATGAGGACAAAATTCGTCGTTATTCCTAACTAACTGCGGACAAAAAGCGTCGGGGACAAAAAGTGTCAAGTGGACAAGAAACGCCGCTACAAACGAGCATGACTAATGTCAGTACTCAGTTATATCTACTGTTCAACCGTCATACATTTTACATTCAAGATTTTACAAGTTTAAATGGAAAACATATTTTTTATTATATTTATTAAGTTCTATTTATTTGACAACATGAACAAAGGCTTTACCAACTCGATTTAAACTCTAACCAAATACCGACATATTAAGATATTACGATTAAACGCTGATTTTTGGAGACGGATTCAAAGTCATTGCTGTTGTTATACTTCCCAGCTGTTGATAACAGCCCCGACGAACTTAAGCTGGCGTTAAAACCCGTTATAACTTAAGTTGTTACTTCTCTTTAAATCTATTTTAAATAGTGTACATTATTTTTTTATGTACATTTGAATGAATATTTGGATTATTCTGATGATTCAAATCAATTCGGTATAAAGAAAACACATTTCAGTATTGTATTGCTTTAATAACAATAAATTATGTCTACATTGATAGTTCAAACATGTTTTGTAACCAATGGCAAAAGAGTGATTTTCAAAAGAAATGACCATTTTATTTTCATAAAGTTTCCTAATTGCGCAAAACTGACCCACTTTATCAGAAAGTGGTACAAAATAGATATTTTTGAAAATACCTTGTATGTCATTTGTTAAAAAAATGTTTGAACTATAATAATAATAATAATAATAATAATAATAATAATAATAATAATAATAATAATAATAATACATTTGAACAATTATATATTCCATGAGGCCTTCAAACATACATACATTGTTTACATCAATGTGTTAAATAACACAGTCGAACGAAAAACCAAAAACAATGCACAGCAAAAGCAATTATTCATCGATTAAAGGTACAATTGACAATACCTATAATACAAACAGTTATATATAAGTAAGTTATGCAGGTATTGTTATTAGCCTTGGCTCTGGAGTTTATGCCTTAAACCATCGAAAATATATTTTTTTAAATGGTTCACTGAATCGGCTTTTTGTATATATTATAAAGAAGTTTTAAATAATTCATGATTTGGTCGGGGAGTAGGGTATATTTAGGTTAGACGAGGATGTTAAATTTCTTGAACTTGATGAATATCAGTATTTAGAATAACTGCACCCCCTGGTACGTCAGAGCAGGGTTATAAGTTGGATATGGTGATAAGGTGTGTCCGATTCTGGTGGCGTCCGTATCCAGGCACATCTTACATTATGTAGTGTGAAAACGTGGTGGTTGTGGTGGTGGTGGTGGTGGTGGTGGTGGTGGTGGTGGTGGTGGTGGTGGTGGTGTTGTTGTTGTTGTTGTTGTTGTTGTTGTTGTTGTTGTTGTTGTTGTTGTTGTTGTTGTTGTTGTTGTTGTTGTTGTTGTTGTTGTTGTTGTTGTTACCTTTCAACAATTTTTCAGTTAAATCGCGAAAGTGTCTACCTGATTAAGTATTCTAACCGCTGCCACCCTGGAAAGTCTGTTATAGAAATGTTGAAACTGGACATAACTATTTAACACGAATTATTTATTATTATATAGTTAATTTATATTTAAACATGAGCATTACATGTATATATGATTAATGTAATTGTATGCTGTATGTATGTACGACGTAACTATGCACACGTCAAATAGAATTTATGCTCCATTCCGTTCTATTATACTCGGAAAAGTGTGACGTCATTAGTTGTTTTATTGATCCAATTAAGGACCGTGAAAGCTGTCAACATATTTATGTTTGTTTTGCTCGCTTAAATGCCACCATCAATAACTGTACTTTTGTCTGAGATAATCCGGGCCGCCAGTGTTTGGTCATTGCTCTACAGATACGAGTCTAAACATATCTTGATGACAGTACGTTATATATAAGAGTTGTCCGGCCATAACAGTTTAATTATTAACCGGAGGGCGATGGACGAACGCGGAGTAATATTGCAAAGAATATTTATTTGTGCATTGGTGTTAAGTTTACATTCAAGTTTATGCAATGGTAAGTTTGATTTTTTTCTTTCATTTAAAAAAAAGAAAAGTTTTATTTTATCAAATCGTTCGTTTTATTTGTATAAAACCTTTGCAGATATTGTCTGAAGTACATTTTTTCCCCAATTTAAATTAACGAAATAAGTTTATAACAAATGGAATAGAACTGGGAATAAATCCACACTTTTCAAATGATAATTCGATGCAATAAACGGCTTTGTTGGAAAGTTGTAACACTGATAACAAGACTTAATCAGGCGGGTAGCGTAGCATACTCGGATACTCTGCTGAGTAACATTTGAAATAAATCCGCAGGTAAATACATGTATTTTGTTTAAGTATTTAATGTATTCTAGTCCAATAAAGCATTAACGTTTGAAAAGCCACATGAGAAGCCACCATTTTTTATTACTAATTCTAAAAACGTCACCAGACCCCAACCCCTTCCACCAACAGAGCTACTTCCAAATTTGCCACGCTACGAAACTTTTAATAGTATTGAAAAACAACAGTTATATATAACTAAATGGAATTCGGAACAAATCGTTGGAATAATTAGTAACTTTAGAAATTGATTAAATTTGAAATTAGTTGCCGAAGGCGAGCAAATCGAGCTTATGTGGTAATGTGCATGTTGGACAGAATTCAAAACACTTACGGCTTGAAAACCCTTGATAGATTTTATAGAGAGCCGTTTTTGGTAATTTATTAACTGGGTTTGTTGTAAAAAAATGCCGTGTATTAATTAAAACGATCTCTATGAACAATTAATACATACTGGAAAGCAATGCTCTTGTCTCATAGAGTTTACCTATATCTACGGAAATATGTAAATATGTCGAATTTAGTTTATATTAATTTCATTGTTGGTCTTTTTCGAAAAAAGCTCAGAGCTTAAATGAATCGTGTTTCTGTAATTACTTCATTAGGCACGCACACGCACATGCGATGTGTTTACTATTCGTTAATGATTTATATGGCACAAATGCTTTTAGAAATAAACTTTATTTGTTGAAAGTTAGTTTACGTGAAATCCCTTCGGGATTGATTCACCTACTTAACACATATTACATGTAAGTTCATATTATCCTGAATTTTCAACAAAATAAGTTCTTTTTTTTTATTTGTATTATACAATCGATTCCGAGCTTACACGGTTAGTGACCGGGTAACAACGTCTGAGATAACTCGGAGAGGATCCTCCGTGGCCAAGTGGTCTAAGGCGCCGTCTCAAGACCTCTCATCGCTGAGATCGTAGGTTCGAGTCACGCCCGCTCCAAACACTTTCAGTGAAAAAGATTGAAAGTTACTTGCGGAAAGACGGTAATTCTACTCAGATTCATTCTCAGGTCTTCCCCACCGATAAAACCCGATATGCTATATGTATATAACCGGAAGTGTGTTGAAATGGCGTTAAACACAATTTAAAAAAAAGATTACTCGGCCACGGTTCACATTCATATGTACATGTATTCTGAGCGGAACAGCTAACCCGCCACTTTCGTATTTCGTAAAGCTTCGTCAAAATATTGAGTAACGTTATTGAAATTTGTATACAACATTGAAATATACAATGTAATTTATTTATATAGCTTAGATGTTCTTTCTTTTTTAAGTCGAGATTTCAAGGAAATTGATTTGATCCATTATGAGAAAATACGAAAATGTCAGTTACAGATAGTGTCGGTGGCGGGTTAGCTGTTCCGTTCAGTATATATCTACGCACACAGTTAGAATACTTATTTAATTTTAGGTATCAAACTATGAACTTTGTTGTAAAACATATGGAAGCAAAAAGCGACGTATTATATGAATAGAAATGTGAAATAAGAAATACAACTAAATATCAAAAGGGTACTTTAACCAGATTTAAGATCGAATCGCAGTTTAACTGTCTGTCGCCTAATTGCATTCACTAAATTATTCATCTGAGAAGTGAAGTTTAATGAAAATTACAAGTACATGCCACCCTTATAAGAAACAGTTGAACAACTTAGTCATGGAGACGCTGCAGTAGTGCATCTGCATATATGTGATCGCGATTCAAGACAAAGTTAAAAGCAACTTTTACCTCAAGTAGATTGGCGCCATATTGGAACTCAAGCGATTTGCGGTTAAGTAATTGTAAATGTTTATGTTCATTTTAATACTTCTATGCCGGGCCCGATTAGCTCAGTCGGTAACGCGTCTGACTATTAATTCAGGGGTCGTGAGTTCGAATCTCCGAATCTCCGTGATGATTGATATACGACATTGTGTCTCATTATCATTTGATTCAAATGGGAAAGTTGTCAGTTACTTGCGACGATGGGTTGTGCTGAAGTACTGGTTAACCTTTCAGGATCCCAGGGAACAGTGGTTGTTAAGTTAACTGATCGTCTGTTAACCTTCGATCGCATAACATGGAGCTCAATATTCAATCCGATCAATAATACTTCTATAAATAGTCAGTTACAACGATTCTTAAATAACACATACTCATATTTTAACATGAAAGCTTAATAATTTATTATTGTTTGAAAGTCGTTAAAAATGCAGAAAAAGGTGTTGAGGTATGTCGACTCTGAGGCTGTGAAGTTAAAATTTTGGGCGCATTTGTTTAAATGCCTTCCTAAATGTAACAGTATAAAATTTATTTGTTTTTACTTTTGTTATAAATCTTTTTCAAACACAACATGTCATGTTGTTCGTAATTTTTTTATGCTAAGAATTCGATTTTAATATTTGTATCTGTTTAGAATTGAATACTTTATTAAGGGGATCTTGAAATAAAGAACACGTCGCACGTGCAAATTGCTGATATCTATAAAATTATGCACACTGTTTAAACATTGTAAGTTCGAGCCCCGCTCGGTGTTGAATTTGTTTTGTGAGAAAAGAAATCCAGTAATTCGCGGAAGGGCAGATACTGAGGCCTTCGCCAATGAACTGGCTATAATATAAAATGGCAAAATATAAAGAATCTCAAAAAATGGATAGAATTAATCCATTTGACCACACATATTTTTATTACGTAACGTTTCTCTAATCCCCTTTCTAAACAATTTTCATACAATGTGACCATGGCGAAATATAAGTAATTGTTGTTGTTGTTGTTGTTGTTGTTGTTGATTTCGTGCCCAAACCTTTCAGTGTCGGGACCGAGACCATGTTCGCCTTTAAACAGGTGCACTCGGCGAAAGTCACACCGCAGATGTACTAATTATTAGTAGGCGCAGACGGATCCAAGATTTTTAGGCTGTAGGGATTCACCAATTTCAGAATGAGTTCAAGATAGTGAAAATTTACCTTTTTGGCTGAAACATTATAATTTAGGTGTAATTCGGGAATACTAGGAGGGATCAGGCCCCTCTGCCTATCTCCCCTCTGGATCCGCCAGTGATAGGTGCAGGGCTTAATTGAATCGTAAACGTATTAAAATCAGGTATTTTATTATCGAGTAAAAACTTGGTACTATAGAAAAAACATTGAATAATGTTACACAAAATTAAAGCTTTTACAATAATGGTAGTATAGTGTAGATTTTGATGTCGCGATGTTTACATTCTGTAAAGTGTGTTATCTTGTAATGTATTAACCTCATATCGAAAACAATTACATATTATAACAAGGTATTGAATGAATGTAAGTGAATGCGCAAATAACCTATATTTGACCCCCTACCATACATGCACATACAAAAGAAAATTAAACGACCAATAAAGGCAAGTGTAGGAATTGCGGTGATCTAGTGGTTTGCATGTTTGCTCCAAAGCACAGAAATCCCAGGATCGATTCCCGGTCCGGTTTATTTCAAACATACTCACACTGTCCTTTAGTCGGATAAGGCAAGTGAAAACATGCAAATCTTAAAGAGTCGGACCTGTGTACAGGGAGAGTCATGCCCACTGCACTTGAAAGATCTCACTGAACTACTGTGTTAATCAAATGCACGTAATCCTGGCAATAGTGTGTTGCAGTATCAGTAGATACATATCATTACTTTCTCAACAGACTGCGAGCTCTTTGGTAATTGAGCAGGGTTACATTGTTTGTGAGTTTTTGACGGACTCGAACCAATCGGAACATCGCTCGGTCATTTCTGCCTACAGAAAATTTCCGAGCGATGTTCCGATTGGGGCTTGGACATCAAACCATATTGGATAGAACAATAAAACGACTTTCAATATCAATGATGTAAAGAAAGCCAGCATTTCACCTTTACCGTCTGATACCAGCCTAGTAAGAGTTTATGAAAGATATTAAAATCTATACAAATCAAAGGCCACATTTAACGATATTTTAATACCCATTTTATGTATATGCGTGGATTTTCGTTGATTGGATCTAATAAAAGATATAACGCCAACTAAAAGCTGAAACGGATTTTAATGGCCGAATCAAAGTGGGCCTCAATTAAATGATAAGAATAGGATTCCATAGTCTCGCTATTGTCCAATCATACATAAGCACACGTGGAATTGATATAAAATAGTGTAAGTTTAAGAAAAACAATCTTGGAGAGCGCGTCACATCGTTTAACTTGTATAAATCGTTTTAGAATCATACCAAACTTTTCACTTATTTATTATTCTTATAATCAAAACGTTAAAAGTAAATATAAATTCTAACTAATTATACCACAACAGCGATCAATAGACATTCGTTAACGCATACAAAATATTTGTATTAGTTATGAAATTGCTGACGGCAGGTCCGGATTTATTAATCTTATCATCGAGTATCCGCGATTTAAATCTATTCTATGGACAAATAATATTATGCGTTTAATATCTTTATGTTATTTCTAAAGATAGTATATCACAATAAATTGTAATTTGAACTGACGCCAGCAATAATTCTGTTTCATTATATGTAAGACAAATATTTTTCATAAATAAATTTCCCCTTTTCATGTGAAAGTGCGACACAGTAAATGAACCTAAAAGTGGGCTATTCTGCTTCCAAATATCAGTTTTGTCTAAACAAGCATTCTAGAATGACGTCAATTAAAAGGTACAGTGAACTTTGAAATGAAAAGCCAACTCTGTCTTTGCCAAAGAAAATGTATTGCTTGCCTGCGCAGGGGATCAATTTTGGTTAGTTACGTAATTAAATATTTTGACAAAACATAAATTCCTTATTCACTATGACTGAATGCACTAAACAACACTGGTAAGCTATGTAAGAGTTGTATTTATAATTTAAGTGATAAATTATTTGTTATTAGAATTGATTAATTGATTTTTTTCCAAACGATAAGTACTTTACTCCGGGGTCCAAGGTCACACCACCAAATTCCGTGCTCTACCATTGCTTGATTGTTGTTCTAAATTCACAATTCAAACATAACAGTTCTTTCAGAATATTATAAAAGATTTAAATCAGAAAATGAGCATTAAACATAAAACCAGGATTTTTTATGACCACACGTGGAAGCACTGCCGTTGGGAATGTTAATTAGTAAGTTCATTGGCCGATCTTTGCCGCTTTAGTCGCCTTTAACAATTTATCCGGCATACCACGTTGATATCTCGTTGAGGCAGTTTTAAATATGAAAACAAACTAAAATATCATGCCACAGTCACATGGTTAAATACCAATCTGAACAAGACTCGGTCATTTCCGCCTTCGAACGTAGGGGATCAGACTACAACTTGGAATGTTTAGTTAAAACTTATTTTACTGCGATTGTGAAACAAGTTATTTCAACTATGACGCACACGCTTGAAGTCTTCCTGGGTAGAACCGGTACCAAGTATATGCGGAAAAGGTGTCTTTCTCAAAGACACGACACAGAGCCATGACGGATGATCGAACCCACGACCTTCCGATCATGGATTCGATGCTCTATCACTCATGGGACCAAGCGTTCCACTAACCATTAGAAATGATACGTCATACCACACACAATCGCATTCAGTCAACTGCCACGGGTCGGAAACATGTTTAAATGATCAATACATGACTAAAACCAGAAATATCTCATATACGAGGCGGAATTTTCGCAATGAAATAAAACATACAATTTAAAATTCGATTTGAAATAAATCAAATGAAAAGCTAAACTATTGGATCTCAGGCATTGGCTGACAACAAAAGAAATAGGCTCGTTCCCTCTCCAGTTGCCCGGAACAGTTAAATGAAACGCGTGGTTCAGTGGTAGAACATCGAATCCAGGATCATAGGGACATGGGTT
Organism: Panopea generosa; assembly: GCA_029582155.1. Taxonomy (NCBI): domain Eukaryota; kingdom Metazoa; phylum Mollusca; class Bivalvia; order Adapedonta; family Hiatellidae; genus Panopea; species Panopea generosa. The sequence continues at coordinate 38,882,713 of CM055908.1, forward strand.
CGGTACTCTCATTGGCCCTGTGTGGTGTCTTTGAGCAATACACCTTTTTCGCATATGATTAGTATTGGTTCTACCCAATTGTATAAGTTGTAATAATTGTTTCGCAATCTAAATCAAATAAATCAGTTTAAACTAACAATCAGTTCTGGTACATATTGATAATATGTTTTCTAACATTGCAGGTGCGAGCGTGTCAAACTTGGACCCGAACTACGGGAGCTTAGGAGGAGAGACGAGACTTACAATTTACGGATCAGGTAAAGCACATTTGAAATTACTGGTTCAAAAGTTACTGGTCTATAAAAGCTAAGAAAATATCAAAATGATGGCTCACACAGTATGGATTATCATAAGTAAATGCCTAACTCATCATGTTCAAAGGTCGGTTTGTTACATCGCAAAATAGCAACGCAATTCGGTAGTGGCAGAATGCTTTGCAAGGGTGCATATTTGTTAAGAATCGCGCAATGGAACGCAATTTAGGTATTTTTTGTCGACATCATCACCAGCATCATCATCACTGTAATCAAAGTCATTATAATGATCATCATCATTTTTACCATTGTCAGCATCATCATCATCATCATCAGCAGCAGCATCATCATCATCACCAATGAAACGATGGTTATTTGCCACCGCCATTATACGACTGTCCCACGGATAAACTTCCTGTTTCTAATGGGTGTGCTATGCCCCTCTAATCAAAATGTAGCCTGATTAAATAAGGCGTGAACAGACAACTTTTTTTGATTTTTTGGATATCCGATCTGCTGTCGGGAGACGCAAAATAAAAAATCTTTAAGTAAAAGGCTCCTTAGAATGTAACGCAAAAACGTACTGCGCATGTGCCAAATTTATTCTTTTTGATTATCAAATGTTGCGTTGCCAACGTTACCATTTTGCGGCGTAATAGCAGTGTAGAGATTAAGTAAATAATGCCAATACTATGGATCACAATTTATGAATCACATTAAGCAAACTGATGGTTTAAAAGTTATGGATCAGTAAACCAAATAACACTCAATTTATAGACCAGGGCAAAGCAAATGTCAAATTCAGCTCGAAATTTACGAAACAGGTAAAGCAACAACTGACATTGTAATCACAGCGGTAATGCTTTTGACCTCGTGTGCCAGTTTAAATTGCTTTAATTGAATTCCAAACAGATAACAAAAGAAAATGTTTAACTCGTTAACAGTACAATTATTTGCAGGAAAATTATTCAGAATTCAGTTTATTTATCTTCTCTTAATCTGTGTCCAGAAAAATGTCAAGCTTTAAGTTGTGTGTCAATATTCTAAAATAAGTTTTTATTAAAGAGAGCTGTTTAGCATGTTTATACGAATGTGGTGACCTTATTATGTTATGTTATTTGGCATCATTTGTTCAATAAATCGACTAATCGACCAATCAATCATTCATTCATTCATTCATTCATTCATTCATTCATTCATTCATTCATTCATTCATTCATTCATTCATTCATTCATTCATTCATTTATTAATTAATTCATTCATTCACTAATTTATTCATTCATTCATCCATTCATTTATTTATTTATTCATTCATTCATTCATTCATTCATTCATTCATTCATTCATTCATTCATTCATTCATTCATTCAATCATTCATTTATTCATCCGATCAATCAATCTATCAATTTTAACAGTTATTGTTTATGAAGAAATTGGCACCACTGGTATGGAAAAAAGGAGGACCAAGATGGACTGTGGACGCTCTTCTTGCTAATAGTGACCATGACACTTTTAAATTTCACAATATAATCCTTTTTGAGGGTGGGGTGTCGTTTTAACCTCTGGATAAATACCCCCACCATAACTTTTAAATTACACCACAGCCCCTTGATTTGTCACAACTTTAACGTGATCACCCTATCATAGGGACTTGTTATGTGCAGACAATGCTTTAGATTTATAATATAATATTTTTTGTACACATGGATGCGAAATTATAAATAATCATTTTCCTTCTAATATTGCTATTCCTAATATTCCTATATAAAAGTAAAAGTCATTTTACAGGGTCCATGTGCATCCCAGCCTTTTGATTTACAGAATCTTCAATCCATTGTTGATGTAAGGATACTTGATATAATATATGAAAAAAATGACTGATAGGTATTGAGAGGGACACTTTTGAAATTTCACAATTTTACTCCTTTTGGGGTCCCTTTGGACGCTTTTGGAAATGTCATCCTCCATATTGAATCAAACCTAATTTGCTAAAACTAGACAATGCTTCAGATCTCAAACTATAAATTAGTATTGAACCTATAGATAAGCCTGTGGAAATGTGATTTTTTCATTTCCTCATAGTATTCGTTTATAAAACTCAAAGTCACTATAGCATCTGGACTTGAAAAAGCTTCAAACCCCATAGGCACCACGTTATATTAATTATGAGCATATTTGATTGGTTGTTAAGAAAAAAATATTTATGTCAGTCTCCAATTTTAAGCATATTGGGATCCCTCCTGACCCCTTTTGGAAATCCAAACCTTTTTATTGAACTAAATCCTAAATCTAATTGTCTGCTTCCCATGTAGTATTCCTATATATGTAAAACTCAATGTAAAACTCAAATTCACCGTCCAGACCCCCCCCCCCCCCCCCCCCTAAATATTAACCCTTTATTTGTAAATTATTTGTTTAACCCCAAACCCTATTCGTAGAGAAAATTTATATCAAATATAAAATTATGTATGAACAAATCTGACTGAACGGTTGTTAAGAAATATATTTTTTGGAAAATGTTCAATTATAAGAGTTTATAACCATTTTTGACCCCACCAGTCCCCTTACGGAAATTCAGTTCCCCTTATTGAACCATATCTTATTTTCTATGACTAGATGATGCTTCAGAACTCAAGTTGAATAATGATTTTGCTCAAATATATGGAAAAATGAGAATTTTCTGTTTTCCCATGGCATCGCTATGAAGAACTATTCGACTTTTACAAGGCCCCTATATAAATATTAGCGCTTTGGTTCTTATCTTCTTTGAAACCTCTACTCAGTCACATGAAATTTCATGTCTTACCCTTTTGGGGCCCATCTGACCCCTTAAGACAGTGGAACCCAGTCAGTTTTTAAAATCTCAATCTGCTTAACAAATAATGCTTTTGTGAAAAAATATGCAAAATCAGTTCCATTTAAAAAAACATGTGTCAACGAACTGATCCATCGGACAGGGTCATTTTTCACCCCAGGGACACCATTGGTACAAATATAGTAGAACTATAGTTGGTTATCATCACTACATAAGTATTTTCAAAATATGTTGGGTGGTTCATGAGATGAAGATGTTTTTAAGTTTTATACTTTTTTTGGCGGCCATCTTGAATTTTAGATAAAAAAACACCTGTATATTCTCCTATAGAAACGTCCATGTGAAGAACTGGCCTTGTGGTTTCAGAGAATGTGCCGCAAACGGACGACGGACAACGCGCCTTCGCATTTATCCCTGCTTGCCTCTGGCCAATAGGTCTCTCAGATAAGACTAGATATGTGTCTGTCGAAACGGATGCCCCTGGTATTGATCAGAAACCATTTTTACCGAGAATCTAGTTTAAAAGGGGCCATGACTGTGTTTGACCGACGTTAACACACATAGAACTTGACCGATATCTTACAGCTATACAAATACGTATTCACTATTAATTACATACATAGAACCCTTCTAAAGTAAGTGTACGGAAACAGTTGTTTTATCGTGGATGCAAGACCAAACGGACAAAAGAACGGACGAACGGACGGATGAACGGACGGACATAGGTGACATTTAATGCCTCTTTACCTCTCTTCCAATGTCAGGGGCATAAAAACGAACGGTTAGATGAGATAAATAATAAAAATTAAATAATGTAAATATAAACACTTAAAATAATTATGAAGATTTCTTAGTGAATTATTGTTATTATTTCATCATTGAATTATTTGATATATCATAAAAGAAAAATTTTCTATCAGTTTTACTCATAAACACTGAGACAATGTGTCCGAGTTCCGCTTGCTCCAAAAACTTTATGTGAGAAAGTTTGCCAGTTACTTGCTGAAGGCCAATGATTCTACTCAGATTCACTCTCATGTCTTCTTCCATCAATACAACTGGATGTTCCGTATATAACTTCAGAGTTTGAGAAAAAACAAACACATGCTCTAAATAGTTTACAAAACTTATGATTTTGTAAACTTTAAATGGAAACATCGTCCGAATTTAAGATAGTTGTAAAACAAGAAAAAAAAGAAAGAAAAATTATTGGTGCGGTATTCAAAATAAAAGAAAAAAAATGGAAATTAGCGAAGACGTAGAAAATATTGAGAGATTATTGGTGCGGTACAATGCCACTCACTGTTTTACCGTCCGTGGAAACAGACATATGAGATATTTGGCATTTTCACTTGTTTAACTTGGTAGTATATTGAATGTATGATTACCATGCTTATGGTGAATAGAATATTATTTAAACTAAATCTTTTCTATTTCAAAGGGTTCTCTGCCGATCAATTTAGTCAAGATGATGACCCCAACACCGGCAACAGAGTTTACTTGGTCGGTGAGTCCGGCAGCGAGTACTCGTGTCCGGTACACAGGGACGGAAGTACCGAAGTACAGGTCATGTGCTTCACACCAGAGTAAGTACATGCAATATGCATAATGTACAATCAGAAAAGTTGACCAAGTGTGAATTATATTCCATAGTTTTATTTAGTAATTATAAGGTCTTCCACGGACGAGTCGACGAGGATCCTTTGAATGCTCACTACTGAGGTTGAAGGTTCGAGCACAACTTGGTTAAAATACAACATGTGATGGAGCTTTGACGGGCATTGGAGTGGTTACACCATTTAAAATATTTAATATAAATAGCACATTATTAATGCAACATTCTTTGAAGCAATATATTATTGTTAATTGTTTATTGATGGAATTTACAATCCTTTAATAACTATTTCACTTGTCATGCACTTTATTTTAGAGTTATGAATCCATAGTGCATTCTCACTAAAGATATTTCAAAACAGGTTATACATGTGATGTTAGAAACTTTAGAAAAGTTAGAAAGTTCTCACACATATTAGAACATTTAACCCAGCGCCTTTCAACCATACAATCATATAGCTCACCTTGTATTTGTCAACGGGTCTATATTTTCTATTCTAATAGATTTATGTGGTATTGATTTATACATATTTTGTTTGAAATGTTACACCGATCATTAGAAACACAATCAGTATCATTTTGTGTTCTTTAACCTTGTTCATTTTTTACTAATTGCAACATTAACATTATTTAATATTTCCTGATTAACTAAGAAAGTACCAAGTATGAGATATGTCACAGCAAACGTATCATAAATAATATGTACAGCTCTACTGTTTTCGCTGACATCACAGACGAGTAGCATCACAGTATCGTTATTTATAAATCAATCTTAAATTTGGACATATTCCGCGATATGCTGTCCATTTTATCGGAAGGCGCAAAGTAACAAATCGTCAAAAGATGAGCAATATGTCTTGTAACGTGTTTGTATATTTGTGCAGGGGTATGGCAGAGGAGAATCACTATGTGAAGGTGGTTGTTGAGGGTGTCACAGTACCTGATGATGATCTATGTGGCGGGAACCCAACAAGTAGTAAATGTAGATACAAGGTAAATAGATCTATTGAAATGAAAGTAAAGCATTTTTTTTCTAAGACGCGCATGTATACAGAATGCTTAGGCATGTACAGGCCCTTGTTGTGTTCCTTGTACATACATGTACATTTATGTAAAGCCACACTAAAATGCCTCTTTTTTACTCTTTTTACTGACTTCACTACAACTATAAATTATAAAATTGTTTTTTTATACTCTCCCCCAAATTTTTTTTTGTGGTGGCATATAATAATCGCAGCGTCCGTCCGTCCTTCCGTCCGGTATTTCGTGCTCGGCCTGTAACTTTGTCATGCACTGAGTAAGACCCACACTTCAGAGACATAATACGCAGCAATGCCGCACGTTTGATCATTCATGACATATTGCAAGTATTGTATGGCGGCATGTTTGATGGTTCATTGCATATGGCAAGCATTGCATGGCGGCATGTTTGATCATTTATGATTTATGGCAAGTATTGTATGGCGGCATGTTTGATCGTTCATTGCATATGGCAAGCATTGCAAGGTGGCATGTTTTATCATTTATGACATATGGCAAGTATTGTATGGTGGCATGTTTGATCATTCATGACATATGGCAAGTATTGTATGGCGGCATATTTGATCGTAAATTCAATTGAATTGAATTGCATATGGCAAGTATTGTATTGCGGCATTTTTGACCATTCATTGCGTATGGCAAGTATTGTATGACGGCATGTCTGATCATCAATTGCATATGACAAGTATTGTATGGCGGCATGTTTGATCGTTCATTGCATATGACAGGTATTGTATTGCGGCATGTTTGATCGTTCATTGCATATGACAAGTATTGTATGACGTCATGTTTGGTCGTCCATTGTATATGGCAAGTATTGTATGGCGGCATGTTTGATCGTTCATTGCATATGACAAGTAATGTATGGCGGCATGTTTGATCGTTTAATGCATATGACAAGTATTGCATGGCGGCATGTTTGATCGTTCATTGCATATGACAAGTATTGCATGGCAGCATTGTTTGACCATTCATTGCATATGGCAAGTATTGCATGGTGGCATATTTGACCATTCATTGCATATGGCAAGTATTGTATGGCGGCAATGCTGCATGTTTGATCATTCATGACGTATGGCAAGTTTTGTATGGCGGAATGTTTGATCGTTCATTGCATATGACAAGTATTGCATGGCGTCATGTTTGATCGTTCATTGCATATGGCAAGTATTGCATGGTGGCATATTTGACTATTCATTGCATATGGCAAGTATTGCATGGAGGCATATTTGACCGTTCATTGCATATGACAAGTATTGCATGGCGGCATGTTTGACCATTCATTGCATATGGCAAGTATTGCATGGCGGCATGTTTGATCGTTCATTGCATATGGCAAGTATTGCATGGCGGCATGTTTGACCGTTCATTGCATATGGCAAGTATTGCATGGTGGCATATTTGACTATTCATTGCATATGGCAAGTATTGCATGGCGGCATGTTTGACTATTCATTGCATATGGCAAGTATTGCATGGTGTCATATTTGACTATTCATTGCATATGGCAAGTATTGCATGGCGGCATGTTTGGTCGTTCATTGCATATGGCAAGTATTGCATGGCGGCATGTTTGACCGTTCATTGCATATGGCAAGTATTACATGGCGTCATGTTTGATCGTTCATTGCATATGGCAAGTAATGTATGGCGGCATGTTTGACCATTCATTGCATATGGAAAGTATTGTATGGCGGCATGTTTGATCGTTCATTTGATATGGCAAGTAATGTATGGCGGCATGTTTGACCATTCATTGCATATGGAAAGTATTGTATGGCGGCATGTTTGATCGTTCATTGCATATGGCAAGTAATGTATGGCGGCATGTTTGACCATTCATTGCATATGGAAAGTATTGCATAAACCATAAATGATTTTAAGCTTTATTTCTTTTTTTTTATCAATGTTGGAAACAGATCTAAAAGCATTAATATATCTGTTTCATGAATATTTTAATACGGGGCCTACTGATATACACAAACTACAAACAAGGACTTATATCCTTGCTACAAACGTTCATAATTTTGCTTATGATGTCACCTAGTTAATGGTGATGGAGTGTTGTAAAGCCATGGCACTATATGTTTTTTTTTATTAAGATAGTATAACATTATATAATATCATCACTTCCGAACCATCGCTCTGCGCTAGTACCCAATTCCCGTAATCCAGGACCCAGGACTTTACGGAAAATACCGAAGTGCAAAGCTGTCGTATTTTTGTGTCCATTTGCTTAAGAAAGTAATATTTTGGCTTTTTAAAGTTTTTAATCATCTTAATTGTAAAAGTAATACATTATCTTTTACTTAATATTTGTGTTGATATTGAAAACCAATCATCACACGTGATGCCATCGGCTGCATCGAGCGAAATCAAAATGGCGGACGAATTGGAAATTGCTCAAAACGAGCAAGGCCAATCTGATATTTGGAAACATTTCGGTCTAAATAAATGACACGGTATACTGTAGTGAGTTTTAAGTGAGTACCGCTGTACATTTTTTTCTCGTGGTATACGCATCCCATGACGTTATTTAACGGACGTTACGTCATGAGATGGCGGACTGAGCCCACCCCCATTCAATGTTATTATCCACTCACCAAGCTCCTGTGGATCTGAAGGTAACTAATGTGCGCGATTTTTCCTCGTTCCTTTTAGGGAAGATCTGAAAAATAAATGGTAAATGTACCATTTCCATGACTTATATGTGATAAAAAGAAACTTTATTCGTGCTCATGTATTATTCAGTTTATTAAAACTCGTTGGCAAAAATAATATGACGCTCGGTAGAGCCTTGCATGATATATTTTTGCTAACTTATTTAATAAATTCAATAATACATGAGCACTCCTGTAAGATCGTCTATTTCCTTGGATTAATGGAAATTCCTGCTTTCCAAAGCCTTGGTTTTTAAAAGCTCCACATTACATAAACAAAATAAAGCCAATTTTCTCTTGATTTGAATTATGTTAATGGTATAAATTACCAGTAGGTGTTAATGGTTTTGAAAGTATAATGGTATATTAATTAAATAATGGTATGGTTGCGTGAATGGTATGGATAGTCATTACTGGTGTTAATGGTATGCATAGGTGTTTATTAATAGTGTTGGTGGTATGCATAGGCATTACTGGTGTTAATGGTATGCATAGGTGTTTATTAATAGTGTTGATGGTATGCATAGGCATTGCTGGTGTTAATGGTATGCATAGGTGTTTATTAATAGTGTTGATGGTATAACTAGGTATTGAAGTAAATAGTGGTGATAGTATGGATAGGCATTACTGGTGTTAATGGTATGCATAGGTGTTTATTAATAGTGTTGGTGGTATGGATAGGCATTACTGGTGTTATTGTATGCATTGGTGTTTATTAATAGTGTTGATGGTATAATTAGGTAATGAAGTAAATAGTGGTGATGATATGGATAGGCATTACTGGTGTTAATGGTATGCATAGGTGTTTATTAATAGTGTTGGTGGTATGGATAGGCATTACTGGTGTTAATGGTATGCATAGGTGTTTATTTATAGTGTTGATGGTATAACTAAGTATTGAAGTAAATAGTGTTGATGGTATGGATAGTCATTACTGGTGTTAATGGTATGCATAGGTGTTTATTATTAGTGTTGATGGTATGGATAGGCATTACTGGTGTTAATGTTATGCATAGGTGTTTATTAATAGTGTTGATGGTATGCATAGGCATTACTGGTGTTAATTGTATGCATAGGTGTTTATTAATAGTGTTGGTGGTATGGATAGGCATTACTGGTGTTAATGGTATGCATAGGTGTTTATTAATAGTGTTGATGGTATAACTAGGTATTGAAGTAAATAGTGGTGATAGTATGGGTAGGCATTACTGGTGTTAATGGTATGCATAGGTGTTTATTAATAGTGTTGATGGTATTGATAGGTGTTTATTAATAGTGATGATGGTATGGATAAGTGTTTATTAATAGTGTTGATGGTATTGATAGGTGTTTATTAATAGTGATGATGGTATGGATAAGTGTTTATTAATAGTGTTGATGGTATGGATAGGCATTACTGATAGGAGTAGAAGTGAATCGTGTTAATGGTATGAATAGGCATTACTGGTGTTAGTAGTGTGCATAGGTGTTAATAGTCATGATTGATTGTATGGATAGGCATTACTGATATGAATTAAAGTTTATGGTATGAATAGAAACAAATGGTGCTAATAGTATGAGTATGCATTACTGATATGAATAGAAGTGAATGGTGTTAATGGTATGAATAGGCATTACTGATATGAATAGAAGTGAATGGTGTTATCAAAATAGCAATATTAGGTATTACTGATATGAATGGGAGTGAATGTTGTTAATGTTATAAATAGGTATTACTGATATGAATAGATGTGTTAATGGTGTAAATGGTATGAATAGGCATTAATGGTATTAATAGTTCTAAGTGAATGGTGTTAATGGTATGAATAGAATGATGTTAATAATAAGAATAGGTATTACTGATATGAATAGAAGTGTGAATGGTGTAAATGGTATGAATAGGCAATACTTTTATAATAAAAGATAATGGTGTCAATAGTATGAATACTAGGTGTTAATGGTGGTCAAGATATGAATAGAGTTTTTGCTCTTAAATATTTTCATTGTTATCTGGGTGTTCTTGTTCCTGAAATGGTCAAGAAGTATATTCATCACTTAGTGGTGGAGCTTAGATTTTGTTGGATCATGATTTGAAATGTAAATATACTCTCTATACGTTTTTATTTCAATTTAGCGTCACTTTTAAAACATTTTCAGTTATATTAAAATTGTGTCTACTTTGGACAGTATTCTGAGCGCTGCCACACTGGAGTATCATGCCACAGACACATAGTATGATACCCCACCCAGTCAAATTATACCGACATCGGGCCAACCAGACCAAGAATTGTCCTCTTAATGCTGAGCACAAAGTGAGGCAGCTTTTAATACCATTACAAGTATTTGGTATGACCAAGCCGGTGGACGCTCCACCCCTAGACCCCAACTGTGGCATGTTTTTTTCAGAATATGCGATATTCTACATATAACTTTTGTGTTTTTTAGGGATTTAGTATGAAATTTAATAGTGTTTATATGTTTGTGGGCCTCATGGAAGATTAACCTGTATGATTGAGTCCTCATAGAATAATTGGCTTCATTATTATAATTATTATTGTTATTTCTCTCTCTCGTATGTCACACATGAAATATTAACACAAACCAATGTTTAAAATAAAACAGTTATTTACTTCTTTGTTTTAGCCACAGTCAGCCAACACACCAACAATAGATACGCTGACCCCACAATCAGGGCTTCCAGGTAAAACCACAATATTTTAGCATATCATGCTCATTGTGTGGTTCACACAGAGACATATAAACAGAAATCAGTGACTGCAGATGCTTGTCGAAATTTTGGATGGCACATTTGGCGGTTTATTTTAAATCTTGAAACACCTATCCTCCTGAGTTTGTGGGTTTGGTATCATATCAAAAGAAAGGGCTTGATTATAACTTTGGGTGGTAAACTTTTCTTTTTATGCACCCCTGGTCTGGTCTGTAACTTTGTCACCTATGGATTAATTTCAAAAATACTTGGTTCAGTTGATCAACATGACATAATTAAGTGTCATATGTAGGACCCAAAACCTTTCCTCATAGGTCAAGGTCACACTTTCAATTTGTTTGATATTGCATGTCTGGTCTGTAACTTTGTCTTTAAGTTGGCTCAATTGATCAAGATGACACGATGACGTGTCACACGTAAGATCCAGACCCATACCTCAAAGGTCAGCGTCACACTTTGAGTTTGTATGACAACACTTTGAGTCTGAGATTTCAAGTTCGTCCTGTAACTTTATCATACATGAATGAATTTCAAAAACACTTGGCTCAGTTTATCAGTTGATCAACATGACATGAAGAAGTGTCACGTTACCCAGAACCTTACCTCAAGGTCCACTTTCAGTTTGTTTGATATTTCATGTCTAGTCTGTAACTTTGTCTTACATGGAGGAATTGACACAAGTGATCAGCATGTCATGTTGATGTGTCACCTGCATTTGCCTGTAGAAATACCCAGACCATTACATCAGATGTCAAGGTCAAGGTTACACAAAGGTCAAAGTCACGCTTTAATGTTAAAAAACAACATGAAATTGCATGTCTAATCTGAAATGTCAGTCCATTACTCTTGATATTCATGGATACATTGCTACCTATTATAACATACCGGTATATTGTTATTTTCACAGACCATTTGCAAACACTTACTAATGACATTTCTTGTTTAATTTTAACCCTTTACTCTATAGATACGCGTTTTCCCGCACCAATCACAGAAGATCTTTGAAAACAGTGCAGGAAGAGTTCAGATTGCTAATAACGAGCAATCTGAACACTTCCTGCACTGTTTTCCACTCTGTCAGTTAATATAAATATAATACACCCAATAATTGAAAAGCCTTCTATATTAGGTGTCCAAAGGCGTCTTTATTAGAGGTGTCCAAAGGCGTCTATATGAAGTAAAGGGTAAAAGAAATGAAGATTTACTTTTAACGTTTACAGTTATTTTTTGTGTGACCATTTTCACATTTTGGCCCATTTTTAAAGTAAGAAACAAGAATAACATCCTTAAATATCGACAAGTCAAGAAAAAGTTTTCAGGAATTCTTCAATGTTTTCTGCATCATTCAAAGCCAGTATAAGTATATACCACCATAACACTGTGCCAATAGCCTGTATGTTAAATAAAAACATTTTGAGTTTTTAGTAAAGTTCCAACTTTTTTGTTTTTCAGGATCATTTGTCACCCTAAATGGGAAACTTATGAGTGACCGCTACGGCAGTAACATGAATGCAGCTACCAATTTAAGGACAGAGAAGCTTCTCAGGTGAATACACACTTTCAACAAGAACCTCCACTTTAAGTTGCTGGGCTTGGTTAGCTCAGTTGGAAGCATGACTGAACTGAAAATCAATCCAAGGGTAACAAGTTTAAATCCCTGCCCAGCCACAGTTTTCATTATGATTGATAAAGGACATTGCATATAATTTATTACTTATCTCCCAGGAATGAGTAGTTTGGTTGATTGATTGTCTATTGAGCCTTTGGTGGGGTAATTATGATTCTAGACATTCAACACTATTACCCTACCCCCAATTCAAGTTAGATCAAACAATTTTGATATCAATGGAAATCTATACATAATGCATGTGATAGATGACGGTAAAGCAATTCGTTTTTTTACTTAATCTCACATGCATCTGGTTTCCATTGATTATCATTACCAGTCATGGAGGGAGACTTTTTTATGGGTTCACTATCAAAACAAAAAAAAGCAAAAATGATGTCTCACTTTGATGTCATGTTTTTAGCCTACCTGAACTGAAGACTCACAGATTAACTTCTGTGATCGCCCTGTCTTCACCTTCTGTTCATCTTAAATGTTTGCTTTCTCTGAAACTGCAAGACAGATTTTCAAAAAATATGGTGTGAAGCATTATTATATGAAGCTCTCTCAAATTTGTTCACATCACTACCATGGTATGGTGGCTGATTTCTGCCATGCCGTAAAAACAATATTGTACTGGTGGTGCCGACACAACATAATAGGGCTAAAGAGAAAAATCGCCACATGCCAAAAAAGTTCAAATCATCACCATGGTATGGTGGCTGATTGCTGCCATGTTGTGTTGTCCTATGATGGGACGACAACATGCCAAAATGGGCCGACTGGCCAGAACATCAAAATAGGGTGCCAAAATGAAAACTTGCCATACGCCAAAATGACAACACAACTGTCAAATCCCTATGAATATGGGTTTCAGGTATGTTCAGATAACGGGCTATGGTCTATATACCCAGTAAGAGGAAATTGATTTTTACACGGGAATACTGTTTAGTCAAACCTGTCATAAGCAGCCAGTCAAGGAATGGGGCAAAAGTGGCCTTTTAAGACAGGTTGCTTAATCCAGGTTAATTTGCATTGCAAGCATAGAAATGGGAAATTGCAAATGTTGCTGCTTAAGACAAGTGGCTGTTTAATAAAGATGACCCTTTACAAAGGTTTGACTGTATACCGTATTAATCATCTTGAAGTCTGAAACATTATTTAACAGTTAATATCGGATTCTTTAAAGGGTATCTGATGTCCATAAAGGGTCAGCAGGGGCGCAGAAATGGTTAAAATTGTGAAACAAGTAGCCAAATTTTTTCATATTTGTTATAAATGATTCCTATGAATAGAGGTTTTAAGTTTGTTCAAATGAAGTTGTAAGGCTGTAATATGCTGTAGTAGAGCCCAGTTTCTTGTATTAAATCTTCTTTATGCGGATAATGGTTTTTACTCGTTGATTTCAGGACGTATGTTGGGCCCCAGGACTGTGGACTTAAAGACGGTGACGACTTGTAAGTATATCTACAGTATTTGTCATTAAAGAGATTATATCGGCATATTAATGTCAAGTCCCTGTCCTAAATACACACGCCCAGCATGAAGATACACTTCTAACTTAGATAAATATGTGTGTCTTAAGTGTCTAATTGTATAATCTCTTCATTGTAAGTAGTGAGTTTCTGAAGCCACGTTTTTGTTTTTGTTTACATTTGCCATTTCTGACGAACCCTGAAATGTCCAAAAGACACGCAAACTGGTACATGATATATATAAAAAGATATGAGAGACGGTGGTTAAGAAATTATATCTGACAGTTTCATGATATAAAATTGAATATATTTGAATTAAAGCAATGGTGAAAGTGGAGACTGGTATGAAAAACAGTTATAATATTAAAAAGTTATGTCAGAAAGCAAATATATACATCTTACCTACCAAAAATATTGTACCGGTAATTGAAAATACATGTGTATTTTCAATAATAAATTAATTGCTAGATTATCATCCCCGCCCGCCTCCTAATTTTCATGCCACTCCAACTCTTTATTTTTATAAAAAAAAAAAAAATTGTTTTTATTAAAAAAACATAAAAATTTTAAAAATAAAAATAAAAAATAAAATCCTCCCGCCCTCCCAGTTTTAAAGAAATATTTGGATGGTAATCTAGCAATTAATTTATAAAAGCCTTATACATATATGGCTATATAAATTGCTTATTTGATAACCTTTTAATATAAAGTACTAAGTATTACCTGACAGACTGTCAAATTGACGTAATCACAGTTAATGTTTTATGCCTCTGCCATTGAAAAATAGTGAAGGGCCGTTAAAATGTTACCTTGGTCCGTCCATTTCTCTGTGTCCGTTCAAGGTAAAAACTTGGTTTCTATTCAGTAACTTCCTAAAAGGTCTATGTCTTTAATTAACATTTTGTGTGTACCTGTATAATTATAAAATACATGTCAAGCTCAATATTTGCCACTGTGCCTTAGAAACAATATCTTACTAGTATTTTGTTGAGATACTCACTAAATATGCTTTTTGTGTAGTATGAACTTTACCATCTAAAATTGTAATAGATTAACAGAGATTATGTTGATTATAGATTGATAGGTTAAACCATATTATAATGGTGGTATGGTTTTCATGTTTTAACCATGTACGAGATGGATCCAGAATTTTCAGTATGGGGGCCCCTATGATCTTAGAGGGTGTTCCCAAGTACAGAAGGGGTGGGTATGTCATTATCAATGCTTCAATCTGATTGGTTGAAAACCGAACTAAACTGTCAAATAAAATGAACTATTGACCACTAAATATTCCACTTAAATGGTAGATAGTTGTATATTAAAAATATCTTTATCTGAATAATCAACGTTATATATTTTAATATGTATATTGATATTCTTTTATCAAGCTACCACCTGGCTTTAAACAATGAAGACTCTGACATGGGAACTCTTAAGTGCCTTACAAAAGGAACATCAGTCGGTAGGCATTTTTGTCATGTTTTAGTTTAAACACATATTATTATGCCCAGGACTTATACAGAAGGAATGTTGCATCTCGTGACTATATGTTGATATAATAGCACACAAGGGATTTATTATTTGGCATATTAATCATTCATAGTGCACAAGCAACTGATTTTTTGTATTTAAATGTAAGTTGTATGTTATTTTAGATATTTTAAAATGTTTCAATCACACAAAATGATCTTGAGTTAAAGATATTGAGGTTTGAAGTAAAATTTTTCGTAATTTGTTGTTATTTTAGTTGCAGTAAACAAATATTATAATCAAGAGTACATTAACAATTTTAAACACAAAATGCTGAGAATATTATTGTTTTGATGAGAATTTCATTTTGCGATTAAATGTAAGAATTTGATTTGTGTTCCTGAGATGAAGTTAAGATATTTGAAAATGAGTTATTGAGAGATTTTGCATGAATACGCGAGCGTTCACAAAATCTCAATCAGTTGCCTTTCCTTCTCTTTATAATTCCTTGATTTTTAGCTCACCGGGACGAAGTCCAAGGAGAGTTATTGCCATGACCCTGGCGTCGGCGTCATCTGTAGACACCCAGGTTAAACTTTTGCATTTAAGTTAGAGATATCTATGCAACCACTCATTGGATGTGAATGAAACTTCGCATGTTTATTCACAATCATCAATGGAACACGCACAGACAAGAACCATAACACTGGCTTGCATTTTGGCATAGTTATGGCCCTTTTTGGACTTAGACACCCAGGTTAAACTTTTGCGTTTAGTTGAGTTTAAGTTTAAGATATATATGCAACCACTCATAGGATGTAAATGAAACTTCGCATGTGTTTTCACCATCATCAATGAAGCACACAGAGACAAGAACAATTACTCTGGGTTGCATTTTGGCACAGTTATGGCCCTTTTTTTACTTAATTTTTCAGTTTAAAGTTTTTTATCAGGTAAGATATCTATGACACAACCCATTGTATATGAATGAAACTTTGCACATGTGTTCACCATCATCAATGGAACACACACACAGACAAGAACCATAACTCTGGATTGCATTTTGGCAGAGTAATGACCCTTTTTTCGACTTAAGTTTTCAGGTTAAAGTTTTTTATCAGGTAACATTTCTATGCAACCACTCATTGGATATGAACGAGACTTTGCATGTGTGTTCACCATCATCAGTGGAACACACGGAGACAAGAACCATAACTCGGTGTTGCCTTTTGGCAGAGTTATGGCCCTTTTGGTCTTAATTTTTCGTCTGTAGATACCCAGATTAAACTTTTGCGTTTAGTTGTGTTTAAGTTTTGGTGTTTGCCGCCAATCTTTGCATGGGTGGTAAGTTTTTCCCATCGGTGAGCTTTGTTGTCTTCTGACAACTCTTGTTCCAATCTTACAATATAATATATACACATTTACTGAGACTTAAGTTTGAGCTTGGTCGTTACAATAGATTAGACCATTATGTGGTTTCAAGGAAACTTTTAACATTATGGTAATTATGATTTACATACAGACCAGTGCTTCCATAGCCAAGTGGCATAAGTGTTATTTCACTATCACTTACATCTCACTGTTGAGGTTGTAGTTTCGAGCCCACCTCTGTTGACATTTATGTCACTAAGAAAGTATACGTTTTTTACTGGTGAGGGGATTGTGGTTCTGCTCAGGATCATGTTTTTGCATTTGATGCCAGGGAATGATACTTGATGCCTTTATTGTGTTGAAAATTGACCATTAAACATCCACTAACAGGAAAAATAATTGGAGCAGAAGAAATTATAAGCTTATACATTGCTCCTCTGTGTGAATTTTCTAGTTGAACTACCCGGTACATTAAATTTAAACAATATGAGAAAATGTTTTAGAAAGTTCTTAATACATTACGAGCATACCTTTTTCAGGTTACTACAATGCTAGTTTTATCATCGAAAGTCCCTTTGGAAGGTAAGTGTTTAAAAAAGAGTTGACCAGGTCTGTTTATGAAGAAATGCATTATTACACGGTCTGTAGACAAATGTTCAACAGAAACAGCAGTTTGTGACTTAAATCAATGGCAATGTAATAACTTGTTCTTCATTAATCAAACTGATATAAATAATTTTAAAACTAAACTCACATCACAAACAAAATTTGAAGAAAAAAAAAACAGTTTCAAACTGGAAATAAATAAAGGCTTCAATTGGAATTGGAAAATAATTTTCTTCAAAAATTCCACTTTGAAAAATATGTTTGAAATAAAAAATTCAAGGTAATTAAAGGTTTTAAATATATTTGTGTAAAGTTTGACATTCCTGAACTATGATAATAGTATATTAGTGTTTTCAGAAGACAGCACAATAAGACATTTACATAAAGTGCAAAATCTTATATTTCATTATTGCAGGTCTCTTCCAAAGTCCAGCATGTACAGAGTGGCATATAATGACCAGATTTACATGTTTCAGTCATATACAGGTACATGTATAAAACAGGCTTTAAAGGGAGTATATCAGGAAAAATTGCTATAAATGTCTTAATAAATTATTATTTTTAAAATAGATAAAAGCATCTATTATCATTTAGAAATGGAATCCAAATGGTTTGGTATGTCTATTCCACCAAAATGTGATATGATTCAATATTTAAATTGGAACGAAATCCCCATTCTAAAAATAGATAGCAATAACATACTGTCATTGGGTTTCTTTTCTAAGATGAAACAAGTTTCATTACGTGTAAACCTGTATAACAGATCATATTGAAATCAAAATGTAATCATGTGTCTCAATTCATATGTCATAAAATATGTGCAATTTTAAGTGGGAAATCTATTTTAGTCTAACCTAGGCGTGTAGCTCAAGTTAGGAAATGCCTTTTCAATATATTATTTTGGCATGTTTAAATAGATATCCTTTTAGCAATAAGGGGTCAGTGAGTATATATAGGCATGATGTATTTGGGAAAAAAAGTTTTAGCCAATTTTAAACATTTGTAAAAAAATCCTGATAAATTCCTTTTAAAGATCAAAATGTTTCACTTTTGAAAGTCCAAAAACTTTATATCTTTACTGCAAAAAACGATTTTGGTTTGACAAAATCAATGTAAATTATATGTTGTGTTGCATTAGAAGAATAAGTTTCAATATTTTTAATTTTACCAAAACAATAGAATTTGAGCTAAAACCTGTGACCCAAACAATAGTTTTTCTTGGTTTCTGTTCACTCCATTACTTTGTTTATATTTTCAGATATAACATCAGTCAGTCCTGCATTGGGAAGCACAGCAGGTGGTCTAACACTGACCATATATGGAAACTACTTTGATGACAGATCCCCTTATGTTGCACCTAGAGCTTACATTGCAGGTAAAGTTCATATTTTTGTATTGATTGTTTATGGCATATGTCCTCTTTAGGTGTCACTACACAGTTGTGCCCCTTTTTTGCCACAGTAACATGATTCTTGCACTTAATAAAAGTCCTGTGTAATTTGGTTTGAAACATTTTCAAAATGGTTCATAGGGATTGTGATTTCTTGCTGCAGATGAGTAAAGCAAAAGCTGGCAGTATATACTGCATAAGACATCACAGGTGTTAAAAAAGGCTTTATAAGATTTTAACAGATGTATGTAATTATGAGCATTTGAGGATTTTTTTGAAAAAGTCAAACTCTGTCCAAACACTATGATAATGTTTGCCATGTTAAGGAGGAAAATGGTATTGTATACAATGACTTTAAAAAGCAAAATGTTATTCTATATAAAGTATAATGGCTTCTATTATTTAACAGACACGGAGTGCTCAATTACAAATGTGGTCATAGACGAGTACATAGAATGCCTCGTCACGGCTGATCCTCAAGATGGGAACACAGAATTTGAAGGAAACCGTGGGGTCAATTTCGAAATCTGGACTTCTACCTCCAAATCTCAAAGCAACATGGATGATATTTTAGCTCTGACCAGCACTAGTCCCGGATATAATGATTCTATCTCCCTTGACGAAACATATTTCTACGATGCCAGTTCTATGGACAATTATGTGTCCAGAATGACGACATTATTTCGACCTCCTCATTCTGGAGAGTACCAATTTTTTCTTAGTGCAGATGACGGTGCAAGACTATTTATTGATGGGGTAAGTAATCATGACATCATACATTTGTCGCACTAGCCATTGACTTGTTAAATTAAAAATACAATTACAAAATTTGTAAAGCTTTTAATAGATAAAGCAACGCACACATCCTTGGCGCTACTGGTGAACATTCTTATCAGCATATACTTCAAAGAGACAACTGACTTTGTTTTTATTTGATTAAAGTCATGTTTACTTATTAAATCAATCTTTTACACATATGCACTAATATTCATGTGGGTACATTGATGACAAAATCTTACCAAATGAAAAATAATTAAAGAAATTATAGACAGTTCTAATATAGATACAGCCGGGCCCGATTAGCACAGTCTGTTACAACTGACTTTGTTTTTATTTGATTAAAGCCATGTTTACTTATTAAATCAATCTTTTACACATATGCACTAATATTCATGTGGGTACATTGATGACAAAATCTTACCAAATGAAAAATAATTAAAGAAATTATAGACAGTTCTAATATAGATACAGCCGGGCCCGATTAGCACAGTCTGTTACAACTGACTTTGTTTTTATTTGATTAAAGCCATGTTTACTTATTAAATCAATCTTTTACACATATGCACTAATATTCATGTGGGTACATTGATGACAAAATCTTACCAAATGAAAAATAATTAAAGAAATTATAGACAGTTCTAATATAGATACAGCCGGGCCCGATAAGCACAGTCTGTTACAACTGACTTTGTTTTTATTTGATTAAAGCCATGTTTACTTATTAAATCAATCTTTTACACATATGCACTAATATTCATGTGGGTACATTGATGACAAAATCTTACCAAATGAAAAATAATTAAAGAAATTATAGACAGTTCTAATATAGATACAGCCGGGCCCGATTAGCACAGTCTATTACGTGTATGACTATCAATCCAGGGGTCGTGAGCTCAAATCCCCTGTCCGGCAACAGTCTCTGTGATGATTGATAAACGACATTGTGTCTCATTGTCATTCGTTTCTCACCACTGATTCAAGTAGGAAAGTTATCAGTTACTTGCGGAGATGGGGTGTGCTCGAGTACTGGTTAATCCCAGGAAACAGTGGTTAGGTTAACTGATCGTCTGTTAGCCCTCGATGGCATAAAAATGACACTATATATTCAATCAATCAATCAATCTTATATAGATACAGTACTGTAGAGGTGTATGTGAATGCTAGTTTGGAAAATATTAGGGATTAGGGATTTATACAACTTGTGTTTCCTTTAATTGTTTCTAAAAAAAACGATGACATATAAATATAGATCTATTTTTATTAGTTTTTGTATTTTTTTGTAACTGTTACAGTTGAGTACATACCTGCAAAACCGGAAGCCTTTAAAACCATGTAAACTACCTTTCTAAAATAGAATTGAATTGACACAGGTTATCAATCAAACAAGTTGATAATCTAATCAGCGACTGATATTGTTACCATGATTTTCCTTAGACAAGCTAACAGTCTCTAAATAAACACTACATTGTATTACATTGTATTTACTTGGAAAACAATGCTATGTGCCAGAGGGCAGATCGATAGTCGCTCTCGTGTCAGGTCATTTACTTGGGTATTTAAATGTCATATTTGTATCAAGGAGATATATATAACTTTTAGAAACGGAATTCAATTAAAATTGATCAAACTTGCAGTTTTAGAGGATCGATGTGGAAGCTGTACTAACAAATCGTCCAAAATAGTTTTGTTAAATATACATGTATCAATTTATGATATGTTATGGTTTTTAATTAAAAATAATAGACTATGTGGGGTTTTTTTTGCAGGTCAGTGTTGCAACATCTACCGGAAACTGGGCTGGTTCCTCCAGAATGAACTTGCAGGACAATAAAAGGTAATGGGAATATCAGAATATTGCAATATTACAATTAGGCATTACCTTTTCATACATATTGATATCTAAATTATAATAGTGTTAACAATGAGATGTGGATTCATACATATTGTTTGCCAAGAGGTGTTACTGATTCAATTATGCACAGTAAAATACTATGAACAACAAGATATTGTTTATTCATACACAATATTCATAAATTTATGACTAGCTTTATAGTACCGGTAATAACATTTACAATAAGGCTTGCTTATTCTTACATAAACATACAGTAATAATGTTTACAATTAGGCATTATGATTCATGCATATTCATAACCACACTATTATAACATTGACAATAATTGTGTTACTTATTCATACATGTACACGCTGAGGCATTCCTGGTTCATACATTTTCATATCTACACTAAAACAACATTTATTATGAGGTGTTACTGATTCATACTTATTCATATCCGTACTGTAACAACATTTATAATGAAATGTTACTGATTCATACATATTTTTATCTATATCATAATGAGGTTAACAATAAGGCATTACTGGTTCATACATATTCATAATCACACTGTTATAACATTGTATTTCAAATATCTACTAGTTACACTTTGTATGTATCTACTTGAGATACAATATCTACTTGAGATACAATGTATATAATGCAATATACAAGTATGCCATTATTTCAGATATCTACTGAAAGTTGTCCACTATGAGAATAGTGGATCATCTTATATTCACTTGATGGCTAAATTCTTTGATACAAAATTCACCAATGCTTGGACAGGAAAAGCCACCCAAGATCAGCAAACAATCAGTATATCTTCAACAATAGAGTATGACGTACAGGTATGCAGAAAAGAAACAAAACAACTATGCTACTGGTATTTTACAAATTGTCTCTTATGACTTAATAATCAATGTTGGCAGGTGGCACAGTGGATAGAGTGTTGGCTGATCACTCCAGATGTTTGCTCCCATGCTCCAGCGAATGACCTCTTAATAACAACACTTAGTATTCATTCTGCTCATGAAACAGACTCCAGAGCCATCTATATACTTATTTGTAACATAATATCATAATCTGCATGAATCATTTTGATAATACCAGTTCTATAAACCAGATAATATACAATTAGGATGTTTTTCAGTCTTAGTTTTCTTCCAAGGAACACACATCTGTAGTGAGATGTACTTCGATTGGCACTCAGCATTTAGAGGATAGTTCTAGGTCTTGTTGACCCGGTGTCAGTATAATGTGACTGGGTGGGATATTATGTGTGTCTGAAGCATGATACTCTAGTATAGCAGTACTTAGAATACTGTCTCAAGTAGACACAACGACGATATAACTGAAAAACTGTTGAAAGTCACTAAAATAACACCATACAACAATGACAGTTTTAGTGAGATGTGCAAACGCCAAGAGTTTCAAATCTTGTAAAAGTGATGGTTATTTCCTATTTCAATTTTTCAGCAATTGTCTTTCAACAATTTCATAAGCAAAACAGGTGTGAAGGAAGTTCAGAATGTTGAAGTAGACACACCAGGAGAGTTCAGATTTGGCTTATTTGGAGTTTATACCGGTATATGTTTTTTTATGTTAAAGAGGCCTGACCTATATCGCTGATATTTTTTCAATCTCAGCAGAAAAACTGCACATTTATATCAACACATCATATATTATGAATATTCTGTTCAACAACTTCTATTGTAATGAGACTGTTGTGTAAAATTCTTTAATTTTGTCTATTAAATACTAAATAGCGGCCCATGATAAAGTCATTCATTGGCCAGTATTGGTTTATACTAAAACATTGATGAATAAAACAGAAAAAATGCCGACTTGTGTATTAATGAATTTCTCATGAATAAGGTAAACTACAAGAACGGAATCGACCATTATCTCCGAATGCTCTTTGTGATTCAATAAACTTTTTATTATTAAGTGAACAGAAAGTTACAGGTGATGCATCTTTAAAGTGATAATTCAGATGAGGTTTAACCCATTACTCCATATGCATTTTAACTGGACTCTTTTGTACTCAAAAGCCACACATAGTCAGTTGCCATGAATAGATACACTTTACCTATTTTTCTATAGAGAAGAAAACAGTGCAGAACCTGTTCTGATTGCTCGTTATGACTGTTTTTAAAAGCTTTCTTTATTAGAGGTGTTCAAAGGTGTCCATATGAAGTAAAGGGGCTATACTGAACAGCTAGCCTTTCACTTGTGATATCAAATTTTTTATACAACAATTACTGTCAAATTTAATAATACATATGATACTTAGTTTAAACTTATATGATACTTGGTCATTGTTAACTAATTAGTCAAGTCAAAATTTCAAGGAAATGCTTTGATGCTTTTTGAGAAAATACTTAAAATGTCAGGTGGCGGGTTAGATATATAAAATATCTGGTGGAGTGTTAGCTGTTCTGTTCAGTATTAGTACTGTATGTGTAAAATCATTCTTGTAAGACTGAAAAGGAGAGATATGCAGTAACTGGCCGACACATTAGGTTTCGCACAGTAATGCAGTGGAATTAAGAATTTAACCTGTTTCATACAGATACATACAGATTTGTACACATGTAGGCATTTGAGTATTGAGGTCATGCATGTTTCAATAGTTTCATTAAGTCTGTTGAGTCATGGTCATAGTTGACAGTTCAACATACGTGTAGATCTGTCTTCCGGTTCACAAACATATTTCAAACTTGAATCTTAGAAAAGCAGACAGTTGATCAATCATGATTTTAGACTGGTTCCAGTAAAACTGTATGTGGTCTTCCTGTACGTAGCTGTAGTGAATTTATAATGGTAATTATATGTTACTCTTATATATTTTGTTGTGGTGTCTGTGTCCTTGGAATGGTGAATCTCCTGTTGGTCAAATATTTAGTTTATTTAGTAGTCTAAGGATTTGGTGTTGTGATATATGCCTCTCAATGTAATACATGTATTACACGTTTTTTCACTATGTATAATAATGCATTTGTTACAAAATACTTAACTAAAGTCACCAATTTGTAAGGGTTGTGTTTTATATCATTTCAGAACCATTATCATCAGCAATGGACGATATAGCCATTTCTACAGCTCTTAATACTTTACCAATATTTGATATGGGTGAATCGCTTTCGGTTGTCCGGAACCCTACTACACCCCCTTCATTTCAAATTACTTTCGAATCCATGAGAGGTAAATAATATACTATCAAAAACATGTCCACATTTAAAATTACAAAAATTGAAATTAAATGGTAAGCTACACTATCATTTCTTGTTCGGTTTTGTCTTTTAGATAATACATGGTATTTTTAATGTGTTTCTGCGGTAAGAATTTCACTACTATACATCTTGTCAAGTTGCAAAAAAACCCCAAATAAAATCAACATACTGTATAGACAGATCTAGTAAAGTACACATTTTATAAGTTTTGTTAGAATAACGTGCTTCTTTAGACATTATTTTTACTTACGTATAATATTGTGTTTTTGTTATAAAAGCATAGACACAGGTGCCACATGGTGTGACATTGTTGCACCAATAATTTCAAAACTTTTCTACATTTTTAGCTAATTTCAAAACATTACATTTATTTTGCACGTCGCACCAATAATTTTTCATTTCCACAAAATTACAAGTTTGTAAATTATTTAGCGGCATCAATATCAAATTCCTGTCTATGCCCCTGCATGCATTCTGTTAAGGCTGTTTGTCTATTAATACTGCTACACGCGTTTGCCACTACTTCCAGGCAGCCTTAGACCACAGAAATTAATGTTACGCTTCTTTTTGTCATCAAGGTGATTTTCCGGACATTTCCGTTATTAAAGTTGCCAACAGCTCTGATGTTACCTCAAGTGTTACGGAGAGTGTTCGCGGGGTGCCAGATATGGATGTTATTGCTCTTTCAATGTCGAATAGTATCTCACTACCATTCTCTGTGTCAGACACAAGTGCCAACAAGGTAAGAACAAGCCATGTTTTTTATCATATAATAAATATATTATTCTGCATAGTAAAGCGATGGTAAGATAAACTTTTGCTTTATCAGCAGAGATGGTTTATTTTGCAGCAAAACACAAACTGAATACATCATTGTTGTGTTAAACTCAAATTTATCATGTTTGGCTTAATGGCTTAAAAAAAAAAAACACTTGCCAAGGCTTGGGCTTATTTTCTTAATGTCTTACTCAATAAATTTTAGGCTATCAGGCATCGACATGGTATTCTCTATATATTTACCCTAGCATATGTATCGTACATTATTTGACATGATCTGATAAACTTTAAGTTTATTTGAGAGATAACTTGTTAAGCTTTCATTTGAATTACTTGGATATCTTCTTTCAAAACAATTACACATTATTAGCTTGACTATTCGTAGAATAGAGGGGCTATTGTACTCGCCCTGAAGTCGGCGTTGACTTTTCAGGTTGAAGTTTTTTATCAGGTAAGATATCTATGCAACCACTCATTCGATATGAATGAAACTTCACATGTGTATTCAACATCATCAGTGGAACACACAGAGACAAGAACCATAACTTTGCGTTGCATTTTGGCAGAGTTAGGCCCGTTTTGGACTTAATTTTTCAGGTTAAAGTTTTTTATAAGGTAAGATATCTATGCAACCACTCATTTAATATGAGTGAAACTTCATATATGTGTTCAGCATCATCAACGGAAGGCACAGAGATAAGAACTATAATTGTGGGTTGCATTTTGGCAGAATTATGGCCCTTTTAGACTTAGAAAATCGGGTTAAAGTTTTTTAGCAGATAAAAGTTTTTGAGCAGGTACATGTTTCATCAACATGATCATTGGATATGAATGAAACATCCCATGAGTCTTCAGTATCATAAATAAACACACAGAGATGATAGCCATAACTCTGGTTTGCATTTTTATAGAGTTTCAGAAATTTCGTTTTTTAGCAGGTTAAAGTTTGTAGTACAAGGCATTGAGCTTAGATGTTTGACAAATAGGGTTAGTTTTTCAGGGTTTTTTAACTTTTACTCTTTTTTTTTTAAATTAATTTTTTTTCATTTTCATGAAAGGTTAATTTTCTGTTAATTATGTTCTTCATTTTCATGAAAATAAATAGTGTTGGTGAATTATTTTGCTAATTTATTTTTAACAGACAGGCAATAATTATAGCTTAATTTTATTACCCCTGAGTTTTAATTGTCTTCCATTTGGTACTTATTTCCTCAAAAAGTTGTTGTTTTAGAACAGCATTGAAATAGTCGAGCACGATGTCCCTCCGACAGCTCTTGTTAAATTAGCAATTTCTATTAGCGTAGTAGTATTACTAGAAACCTACACATTGTTTTTTAGTCAAAAGGATATATAAAATACTAGAGTAGGGCCTCTCCCTATTTGATTTTGCAGGAAAGCAACATATTCTCAGCAGATTAATTTCTGTGAATATTCCGAATTGTGCTAATTTTAACATGCCTTGTTACATAACTTAATAATCTCACCTAATAAATGTTGTAGAGAAGGAAAATATAATACTAAATTCACAACATAATAATTATAATTGATATATAAAAATATCATTTCAGTTACTTAAAATAATCACTGGCATGTTTGAAGCAAAGTGTCCAGACATATTTGAAAGTTCCAAGATTGCCAAGTACTATGAGAGCTTTGAATCGGGCTTGGGAAAAAGCTTAGGAGAAATAACACGAGCCACGGAACCGTTTTGTGGAAGACATGTTCTGAAGAACCCGAGACGCCTCTACAAGAAAGCTGATAAAGATCTTGGCTTAATGCTCTCATCATATGGAATGGTGAACTATGAGCCTTATTTGATTTATATAAAAAAGATATTGAAATGAATTAATGTTTTCCTTGAAAAATAAGTAAATATGTCCAACAACAGAAGTAGCATTCAAAGGACAGAGAGTCAGCACACAGGGTGACAAACATAATATATACATATATAATACATAAAGTACGATACATACAGTAAGTACATACAGTACTGTACATACAATACAGTACAGTACATACAGTATGATACATACAATACAGTATGGTACATACAGCATGGTACATACAGCACGATACATATAGTATGATACATACAATACAGTACGGTACATACAGCACGATACATACAATACAGTATGGTACATACAGTACAGTACATACAGCAGGGTACATACAGCACAATACATACAATACAGTATGGTACATACAGTACAGTACATACAGTATGATACATACAATACAGTATGGTACATACAATACAGTACATTTAATACAGTATGGTACATACAGTACCGTATGGTATATACAGTACAGTACATACAGTATGATATATACAATACAGTATGGTACATACAGTACGATACATACAATACAGTATGATACATACAGTATGGTACATACAGTACAATACATACAATACAGTATGGTACATACAGTACGATACATACAATACAGTACAATACATACAGTATGATACATACAGAAGAAGTGACAATAGAACGTCATTACCTTCAAACTTCGTATTTTATTCCATGGTGTCATTTTCAATTCTATGCTAAATGTGTAAATATATGTAAGTGATGCATGCTTGCATGAGTACATGCATAGATATGTGAACGCATTTATATATATTTATATAAATGATAGTGTATACATGTATCATGATATATAGTTATTTACAAATATGATAATCTTTATATTTTATAGGTGTGCTTTGCATACAAGGGTTTTTTTACAAACAGAATATTTGTAAGATACTCCTTAAAGCAGTTCTCAGATGATGAGACAGTGTCCAAATATGTTGCCCTTCCATTTACATTCCAAACTGACACGGATACATCGTAAGTATTTTTATCACATAATATATGGTGCAGGAGTGTAATAAACCCATGACATATTTTTGATTTTAACCTAGTGCAATATCACTTCAGATTCATCGCTCGGTGTTTTCAGTATAACTCGTCTCTGGTACTTTCCAATGTGCCTGAATAAATAAATGATGTTGAACTATCATGGTTAAATGACATTATATCCAGACGTTACATCATATGATGACTTATGGAAGCAAATATGCCAGATTTTTGCTCGTTCCTTATAGAAGTGATCTGTTTAATAAATGGTAAACTTTTTTTAAATTATGTGATAAAACAAATCTTACATTCATGCTCATTCATTATTGAATTTATTAAACTTGTTGGTAAAAATAATATAATACTTGGCAGAGCCTCGCATAATATATTTTTTCCAACTCATTTAATAAATTCAATAATAATTAGGCATTTGTGTAAGATCCTCTATATGTAGGAATATACAAGTCACACTGTCTCTAATAATCAGTAGTGTGGGTGGGTGTGCGGATGGGGGAGGAGTTGAGGCACATAGAGTTGCTTCTTCTGTTGTCTGTACTACATTCGTATATCGGTCTGTATGTCCTACTTCCTTGTCATCTCTACTCATTCTAACTTCTCAACTAATTTTTACTGAACTTGTTACAAAGTATCAGTATGAAAACCAATAGTTATTCCTATATAATTCATCATACCTTTTTTTACCATAAAAAATTTTGAAATGTCAAATCTGATATTTTACGTCATATATGTTTATACGTCACGACATAGCAAGAGGAGGGTTACATTCTGCAGATACATGGTATGTTACATGGAGTGCATGTAGTATGAAATTTCCGTACCTGGTAAAAACCTGGTAGTCCATGTCTGGTATTCAAGAAAGAGATTTCTCGCACACTCGGGGTTAGAGATATATAGCCTTATCTGCTATTCTCTATCATAAAACTGCAGCGGTAATCTAAAGGTAGAGCACTTGCCTCGCATGTGGAAGGTCAAAGTTTTTAACCCCAACCTGGAGGGTACCAAAAACTTAATAATATAGTACATGTACTATAAGCTTCTTCTTGGGTGCTCTGCATTTAGTTATTTATTTTACTTCTTTTATGAAACAATTTATACAAATCGTGCTTGAAGTCTTCCTGGGTAGGCCATTACTAAGCATATGCGGAAAAAGTGTCTTGCTCAAGGACATCACTCATATTATGCATTGAGAAGATATTTCTAGGTCTAGTCAGTTAGGCATCAGTATAATGTGGCTGGATTTGGTATCATACCGTGTATCTGCAGCATGTTGCTCCAGTGTGTCAGCGCTCAAAATACTGTCTTAAGTAGACACTGTCTCGATATGACTGAAAATGTTGAAAACAATGCTAAACATCATATTTGAATTGATATTTTTTTAAAAAAAACCCAATATATAACATAAATTGCCAGGTAGCTCTACAATTCTATCTCTGTTTTTTATTTTAAGATCTGATACATGGTATTACACCTGTGTGAATGTTTATGATGAGATATTAAGCAGACATTCATCAGATACAGAGCATCGACTTGATCAAATTTGGGTTTCACGTCAAAACAGTGCCGTAGATTGTTACGTAGATTCTGTGTTTATAGGCAAGGACGAGACCATCAATGACCCAGGTACAGTCTTGCTGCTAAGCTTATTCTAATAATATCCTATCTTTATTTGTATTTATATTGAGTTATATCACATTTTTGTATTATCTCTAAGTTTAAATCATTGAGGGAAGCTGCATGTAACAGGAGTATATAGCTCTATGGTATTGCGAATGGTGATTTTTCTTTGTTTAGGTTAACCTAGTTGTCCAATATATCCATGTAATGTGCCTGCATGAATTTAAATAATTTATGTTCATGGGACAACTTGAGACCTTTCCGGTCTTTGATTATTTTATTTTTAACTTTATTCACTGAAACTGAGAGCTTTAGTAATCACTCTCCATTACCTTCTGGGTGATAACACTGGATCTTGTTCTTCAGTATATTTCCTGTGTAGAACCAGTACTCTGTGTTATACTCCAGTCAATATCTGGGTAGAACCAGTGTTAGATGTTGTTTGAGTCTGAATTTCCTGGGTAGAACCAGTACTGGGTGTTGTTCTCTAGTCCTTTTCCGGTGTAGAACCACCAGTACTGGGTGTTGTTCTCTAGTCCTTTTTCTGTGTAGAACCAGTGCTTGGTGTTGTTCTCTATTCCTTAACCTGCTTAGAACGAGTGCTGGGTGTTGTTCTCTAGTCCTTTTCCTGCGTAGAACCAGTACTGGGTGTTGTTGTCTAGTCCTTTTCCTGCGTAGAACCAGTGCTGGATGTTGTTCTCTAGTCCTTTTCCTGCGTAGAACCAGTACTTGGTGTTGTTCTCTAGTCCTTTTCCTGCGTAGAACCAGTACTGGGTGTTGTTCTCTAGTCCTTTTCCTGCGTAGAACCACCAGTACTGGGTGTTGTTCTCTAGTCCTTTTCCTGTGTAGAACCAGTACTGGGTGTTGTTTTCTAGTCATTTTCCTGCGTAGAACCACCAGTACTTGGTGTTGTTCTCTAGTCCTTTTCCTGCGTAGAACCAGTCCTGGGTGTTGTTCTCTAGTCCTTTTCCTGCGTAGAACCACCAGTACTGGGTGTTGTTCTCTAGTCCTTTTCCTGTGTAGAACCAGTACTGGGTGTTGTTCTCTAGTCATTTTCCTGCGTAGAACCACCAGTTCTTGGTGTTGTTCTCTAGTCCTTTTCCTGCGTAGAACTAGTACTGGGTGTTGTTCTCTAGTCCTTTTCCTGTGTAGAACCAGTACTGGGTGTTGTTCTCTAGTCATTTTCCTGCGTAGAACCACCAGTACTGGGTGTTGTTCTCTAGTCCTTTTCCTGCGTAGAACCATCAGTAGTTGGTGTTGTTCTCTAGTCCTTTTCCTGCGTAGAACCACCAGTACTGGGTGTTGTTCTCTAGTCCTTTTCCTGTGTAGAACCACCAGTACTGGGTGTTGTTCTCTAGTCATTTTCCTGCGTAGAACCACCAGTACTGGGTGTTGTTCTCTAGTCCTTTTCCTGCGTAGAACCACCAGTACTGGGTGTTGTTCTCTAGTCCTTTTCCTGCGTAGAACCAGTACTGGGTGTTGTTCTCTAGTCCTTTTCCTGCGTAGAACCAGTACTGGGTGTTGTTCTCTAGTCCTTTTCCTGTGTAGAACCACCAGTACTGGATGTTGTTCTCTAGTTCTTTTCCTGTGTAGAACCACCAGTACTGGGTGTTGTTCTCTATTCCTTTTCCTGTGTAGAACCACCAGTACTGGGTGTTGTTCTCTATTCCTTTTCCTGTGTAGAACCACCAGTACTGGGTGTTGTTCTCTAGTCCTTTTTCTGTGTAGAACCACCAGTACTGGGTGTTGTTCTCTATTCCTTTTCCTGTGTAGAACCACCAGTACTGGGTGTTGTTCTTTAGTCCTTTTCCTGCGTAGAACCACCGTACTGGGTGTTGTTCTCTAGTCCTTTTCCTGCGTAGAACCAGTACTGGGTGTTGTTCTCTAGTCCTTTTCCTGCGTAGAACCACCAGTACTGGGTGTTGTTCTCTAGTCTTTTTCCTGCGTAGAACCAGTACTGGGTGTTGTTCTCTAGTCCTTTTCCTGTGTAGAACCACCAGTACTGGGTGTTGTTCTCTAGTCCTTTTCCTGTGTAGAACCATCAGTACTGGGTGTTGTTCTCTAGTCCTTTTCCTGCGTAGAAAAAGTACTGGGTGTTGTTCTCTAGTCCTTTTCCTGTGTAGAACCACCAGTACTGGGTGTTGTTCTCTAGTCCTTTTCCTGCGTAGAATCAGTGCTTGGTGTTGTTCTCTAGTCCTTTACCTGCTTAGAACCAGTACTGGATATTGTTCATCAGTCCATTTCATGGGAAGAACCAGTACTGGGTGTTGTTCACGAGTCCATTTCCTATGTAGAACCAGTACTTGGTGTTTTTTTCTAGTCCTTTTTCTTTGTAGAACTAGTACTTGGTGTTGTTCTCTTGTCCATTTCCTTGGTAGAACCAGTACTGGTTGTTGTTCTCTAGTCCTTTCCCTTGGTAAAACCAGTACTGGGTGTTGTTCTCAGGTCCATTTGCTGGGTAGAACCAGTACTTTGTATTGTTCATGACTCATTTCCTGGGTAGAACCAGTACAGGGTGTTGTTCTCCAGTCCATTTGCTGGATAGAACCAGTACTGGGTGTTGTTGATGATTCCATTTTCTGTATAGAACCAATACTGGGTGTTGTTCTCCAGTTGATTTCCTTTGATGAACCAGTACTTGGTGTTGTTCTCTAGTACATTTCCTTGGTAGAACCAGTACTAGGTTTTGTTCGTGAGTCCATTTCCTGGGTAGAACCAGTACTGGGTTTTGTTCATGAATCCATTTCCTGAGTAGAACCAGTACTGGGTGTTTTATTCTAGTCCGTTTCCTTGGTAGAACCAGTACTAGGTATTGTTCATGAGTCCATTTCCTGAGTCGAACCAGTACTTGATGTTGTTCTCTAGTCCATATCCTGTGTAGAATCAGTACTGGGTATTGTTAATGAGTCCATTTACTGTGTAATACCAGTACTAGGTGTTGTTGATGAGTCCACTTCCTTAGTAGAACAGTCCTAGGTGTTGTTCTCCTAATCCATTTCCTTGGTAGAAACAGTACTTGATGTTGTTCTCTAGTCAATTTCCTTGGTAGAACCAGTACTCGGTATTGTTCATGAGTCCATTTCCTTGGTAGAACCAGTACTGGGTGTTGTTTTCTCATCCATTTCCTTGGTAAATTCAGTACTTGGTGTTGTTCACTAGTCCATTTCCTTGATAGAAACAGTACTGGTTATTATTCACGAGTCAATTTTCTTAGTAAAACAAGTACTGGGTATTGTTCATGAGTCCAATTCCTGGGTAGAACAAGTACTGGGCATTGTTCACGAGTCCGTTTCCTGGGTAGATACAGTACTGGGTGTTGTTCTCTAGTCCATTTCCTGGATATAACCAGTACTGGGTATTGTTCACGAGCCAATTTCCTGGGTAGAACCAGTACTGGGTATTGTTCACAAGTCTATTTCTTGGCTAGAACCAGTACTGGGTGTTGTTCTCGAATCTATTTCCTCTGTATAACCACTGCTGGATGCTGTTCTCTAGTTCATTCCCTGCGTAGAACCAGTAATTGGTGTTGTTCTTCAGTCTATTTCCTGGGTAGAACCAGTACTGGGTATTGTTCACGAGTCCATTTCCTGGGTAGAACCAGTACTAGGTGTTGTTCACGGGTCCATTTCCTGGGTAGAACCATTACTGGGTGTTGTTCTCTAGTCCATTTTCTTGGTAGAACCAGTACAAGGTGTTGTTCTCTAGTCAATTTCCTGGGTGGAACCAGTACTGGGTGTTGTTCTCCCGTCTATTTCCTGGGTAGAACCAGTACCGTATGTAGTTGCATTTGTCGTTCTACAGTGATGCCCCTTTAATTTGTGAAAATTCAAATTTTTTTGTGGTTTCCGTGCAATAACTTATGAAGGCCTGAATCAAATATTTTGAGAAAAACGTACAACATAAATTCACTGAATTTGCTTGTTAGACCTATCTTTCAGACAGTTGCATTATTTTTTGGACAAAAATAAGAAGGACTGTCTCTTTAATCATCATAGGTAAAACATTGTATGACGAAACAATGTCTTTCTTTTCCAGAGATAAATAAGAGGCGTTTTCCAGCACTTATGCCGAATGGTGCCCTGATTAACACAGTCACTGTGAGCAGTTCTGGTGCCAACTCTTATACAGTAACACTTGAACCATTTGATTGTGGAAATAAGTTTCCACTTTTTGAACTTGGGAATGGGCAGGTATGTTTTATGTTAAAAGGAATTTTACAAATTTAATGGTTGGTTGCTTGTTTAAATTTTGTGACCTATGAATACATGATGTACCGTCACAGATTTGTTGAGACTGAATGACTGTTTAAGTCTCATTATGTAATTCTTAGTTTGTGGGTCTGACATGGGATGGAAATGTACTGTTGCAAACATATGCTTAGTTTGGGGGTTTGACATGGGATGGAAATGTACTGTTGCAAACATATGCTTAGTTTTGGAGTTTGACATGGGATGGAAATGTACTGTTGCAAACATATGCTTAGTTTGGGGGTTTGACATGGGATGGAAATGTACTGTTGCAAACATATGCTTAGTTTTGGGGTTTGACATGGGATGGAAATGTACTGTTGCAAACATATGCTTAGTTTTGGGGTTTGACATGGGATGGAAATGTACTGTTGCAAACATATGCTTAGTTTGGGGGTTTGACATGGGATGGAAATGTACTGTTGCAAACATATGCTTAGTTTGGGGGTTTGACATGGGATGGAAATGTACTGTTGCAAACATATGCTTTAAAATTATTCAAATTGTTTTAAATTAAATATTTTTATTTCCTGACCTCATTTGTCATGTTTTTTCTGACACAAAATGTTTTATATTAACACTTACATTGCATGTAAGCATTGACAGTTTTGAAGTTGGTAATTTTTAACTCTACTGGCCAAAGGATAAGTATGCCATGGTAGTCTGTCAGTAGTCTGTCTGTTAGGCCTTCTGTCTGTAAATTGCTTTTAAAGTACTTTACCACCTTCACTGTGACACATTTAGTTGATACTGAATTTTGACTTTAAACATTGTCAAGAATATTATTGATCATGAAAGCTAATACAAGCTTTTAAACAGCCATAAAATGCGCAGAATTTGGGCCAATAATTGATTGATAGATGCATTTAACACCTTCTTGTTTCCTTTCCTAATATAACAGGACACCTGCTTTATTACTTTAAAGGTGTCCAGTGGCAGGTTGTCGTATCCAAGTACTGCAGCGACATTGACATTGCTCAATGGAGGGTCGGGGTCTATGTCTGTAAACCGTTCATCATTTGCCTCTCCGCCTGTGACTGGATACATTGACATCACTTTCAATGGGAACACAAGGACAAGTGAGTTCATTGGTCTCTATTATTTGGTATTATAAATCTATGTGAAACAAGATGAGAAATAAATGAAGCCTGTCTGCAACTTGAACCCGGGATGTTTGACTGACAGGGCGATTGCTTTACTAACAGTACTAGACAGTCTTCTGACATATTATTTCTCTCCTAACAAGTTACTGTAGAATCTGGTAAATAAGCGTATGCGCTTATATTAATTTCAGTGACACTTTTATGCGCTTATTATGGGTAAGCACTTAAACTAAACCACTAAACTATGGCCTATATTTGATATGCACTTATACATAAGCCCTATGCACCTAGTTTTGACACCTTAATCAATGCTTACCTCGGTCAAGAAAACAAAAATAAAATACTAGTACTTGTACAGGCGTGTGTGGCAAGCTACCTTCATTAATATTCTAACTGATTTCACAAATATGAAATTCGGCAAATGTAAACAATAGAAACATGAATAAATTCAACTACAGTTCAACAGATAATGCATGTGGCACAGCTCTAGTTAATGTACATTATGGCTTTTCTACATTGTCAATATCTTGCTCTATTTTGAGCATGAGTTAGATTTCCCTTATCAAGGAGTTTTATCCATGTTTGATGCACACAGAATGATCACAAGCACACTGCTAGGTACAACAACTCTAACAATATACCTAATCATCAAGTTTGTGTAGGAACACTTGTCACCTTTATACACAATACGAGTAACCAATTATCACAGTATTAATAAAGACTGCAAATTTAAGCCAAATCAAATCTTTTGAAATTTTAATACATTTGTCGTTCACAAGTTATGCCCATTAATTTGTGAAAAATCGTATTCTTGGGGGATTTCCGTGCAATAACTTAAGAATGACTTAATAAAATCTTTTCAAACAAACAGGGGACAAAAATTCACTAAATTTGCATGTTACTTTTCATTTTTGTTCATCAATACTTAAAATTCACATGTCTGTCTTTCCAGATTTGAATGTGTCATTAGAAGAAGGTAATTTCGACAAAGAGCTGGAGTCCCTGGATGGGATTGGATCATTACAAGTTAAGAAAACTGGGGACTGTGCTAACTTTGATATGTCCGTTACATTCCTCACACTACCTGGAGACCTCCCGCAAATGAGTGTAAGTAAGGGTTGTTGTTGTTCCGTGCTGACTGGAAGGAGAGAAAGTAAAAGATGTGTGTTGTAAGTAAGGATGTGACCAATGTTATGATGTTATCATAGAGTATCCATGCGGGATCAAGAACAGTTACCCACGTTATGGTGGTAGTGTATTACATATAACTTATACTGAACAGAACAGCTATTCCGCCACCTCATATTTTATGTATTTTCTCAAAAAGTATGAAAGCAATTTCCTTGAAATTTGGAATTGAATAAGAAAGAAAATTGCTGTGTATAATCAACACATAAATCGTACACAAATTGTGATAATGCTTATCAATACTTTGGTGAAGATATTGAAAATACATAAATGGCCGTTTATCTATTTCGCTCAGTATAGCTTAAGCTATGTGCAAAAATGTTACAGTGGTTTTATTGTTGAGCAAATACTAAGGTCTGTAGATCAAAGGTTAAGGTCATGTTTAAATGTTCAAAGATAATCAGACGTGTCATGTGCAAGACCGGCCAAGTCAGTAGCTTAAAAGTCAAGGTCACGCTTAAAGGTTTAAGGTCAGAAATAGGTACAATATTTTTATGCCTTTAAAACCATGTGACAGAATTTGAAGTAATTTCACAGAAGATCCAGGTTTCAATGTCAGATAAAGGAATGTTAATATTTCCTTTCCCCTCCATGTCTTGAAAACAGAATGTTCGCTATAATCAGATGATATATGGCATGCAAAGCTCAGGTATGTAACTCAAAGTTAAGTAAATACTTATATGTTCAATCTCAGCATTTAGAGGAGAGTTTTAGGTTTGGTCGGCCCAGTGTCAGTATAAT
The DNA here is from genome assembly GCA_029582155.1 of Panopea generosa. Taxonomy (NCBI): domain Eukaryota; kingdom Metazoa; phylum Mollusca; class Bivalvia; order Adapedonta; family Hiatellidae; genus Panopea; species Panopea generosa. The sequence goes on from CM055908.1 coordinate 38,920,114, forward strand.
GTGACTGGGTGGGGTATCATACCATGTGTCTGCGGCATGATACTCCAGTGTGACAGCGCTCAGAATACTGTCTCAAGTATACACTGTCACAATATGACTGAAAAATTGTTGAAAGCGATGCTAAACACCATACAACAACAACAACATATATGTTCATCTGCTCCATATCTTGTGAACAACTTGACAAATTTTGAAATAACATCGCATAAATATTCACCATAATTAGACGCATGTCGTGCATGGTGTATGTTTGTAGCTTAAATGTCAAGGTCACACTTTGTGTGGATTGCCTGGTCAAGTGGTAGAGCATAGGATCCAGGATTGGGGGTGTCGGTGAGTAGTGTCCTTGAGCAAGACAGGTTTGTAGCCTAATGGTCAAGGTCATGCTTTGATGTTTTTGTGGATTGCCTGGTCAAGTGTTAGAGCATAGGATCGAGGATTGGAGGTGTCGTTGAGTATTGTCCTTGAGCAAGACAGGTTTGTAGCCTAATGGTCAAGGTCATGCTTTGAGGTTTTTGTGGATTGCCTGGTCAAGTGGTAGAGCATAGGATCCAGGATTGGGGGTGTCGGTGAGTAGTGTCCTTGAGCAAGACAGGTTTGTAGCCTAATAGTCAAGGTCATGCTTTGAGGTTTTTGTGGATTGCTGGTCAAGTGGTAGAGCATCAGATCCAGGATCGGGGTTTTGTGGAGTAGTGTCCTTGAGCAAGGTCATGCTTAGAGGGTTCAAGGTCAGAAATAGGAATGTATATCAGAAATAGGAATGTATATTTCATATCTGCTCTACATGTATATCTTGTGAACCATCTGACAAATATTGAAATTGAAATAACATGGAATAATCAAATTATATGTCTCTCAGGGGCAGCTTGCAGGTTAAGCATCCAAAAATAGGTACACTTTGTCAGAAATAGGTACAAAAATTTGTGTTCACACCATATCTTGAAACCCACATTAACGTATTGAATTGTAATAAATTAAGTTGTTAAAATTAAAGTGTTAAAAATTAGCACATGCTAACTTGCCAACTGATGTCACTCAGCCAGTTCCTCTCTTTGTATTATTTGTATACTTCAGCTTTCATATGTAATAAATTATAATGTGCAATATTAAGTTTGTTGCATCTTTGTGAACCTTCTGTTTTTTTCGTTTAGAGCTGATTTGAATTTGTGTTCACCAATCATTCTAGAGACTTTTCTTAGACTTGAGCTTAAAAATCCAAATTTCAACCTTAGATAATCTAGTTTACCATGACAGATAAAGTAAATGTGAGAGTTTATTTGACTATATATTAGTTGTCCCTACATGCTAACAAATTTTGGTCTAAAAAAGTGATCTCTAAATGTGTTTTTCAAAATTCATTCTCAAGTTCAAATCTTAGAATATACTTAAGAATGTTGTTGAATACCACACTTAGGTGAAGTATCATTTCATGAATACAATGTCAAAAAATATTAAATTTATCAAACTGGTCGGCAATCATAATATAATGCTCGGCAGAAGCCCAGGCATAATATATTTTACAGTGGATAAATTTAATAAAGAATAAACATTCTTGTGAATTCATCTATTTAAAAATGACACAAAATATTCAATCAATCAATCAATCATCTGTATAAACTTTTTGCAGGTGGTCTATGGTAACCTGGCCGGGATAAATGCCCAGGGCAGCATTGCTACAAATGTTGATGGTGGTCTGGACTATGATCCGTTGACTGGCGACATGTTGTCAACTGTTCATTCAAAGCCACAAGTGCGTTTATACATCAATGACGTTCCTGTGGCATGTACAGGGGATTGTTCCTTCGAATGGGACAGCTCAGTCACACCTTCAGTGACGTCTATAAGTCCATCTTCAGGTAGGGTTACTGTTGCGGGTACAAACACTTAGTTATATATCAGAGACATAGTCATACATATTTTCTATGGAATTGTAAATAAAGTTTTATTTCTTTTATAAATTTGCATTTAGATTTGTGTAATCTGCAATATATACATAATTGAAAGACTGCAGGTACTTGTCTAAATTTCGTCTGGCACATTTTGCTTTTTTCAAAATTATGAAAACATCACAGCGATCCTGAACCAACCAACTTAATTTTGTGATTTGGGTAGCAAATGGAAAGGCATGGTAGCCTTTTTCTTTTTTAAATTTAAAGTAATGAAGAATTTTTATGCTTACAGTTATTTTTTTTTTATGATCGTTTTCTCATTTTTAGCCCATCTTTAAGGTAAGAAATAAGAAAACCTTGAAATATTGATAAAAAAAAATGCCACCCATGGATTACTTTTTCATATTTCTATGTAAAATTTCTATTTTTAAGATGTGTTTTTTTAAATGTTTTGGTTAAAAATATAAATATTTCATAAAAATTGCAACGTTATTCAAATTTAAAAAAAAAATTTAATAATTTGATGATTAGAAATAGTAAATATAATTTTTATAAGCTTTACTTAATAGTACCAAAATTATCAAATTCCAACAAAGGTTTAAAGAAATACTAAAGGTACCATCCAAAATTTCAGTTGTATATATTGAATTGATATTTGTCTGCTAGTCTCTGTAATTAAGTCGCTGGTTATATCTGTGTTTGTTTGTTTTTCACTGCAGACATATGGTAATACAAAACATTCATAAAATATTCCATAAATGAAAAAAAAAACACAACATGGATCTGAATAGTTTATATAGTTAGGAATTCTGTGCTAAAAAAACATAATTATGATAGCAAATCAATAAAGGACAATACAAATATCTTTTTCTTGACACATTAAGCAGATTTGTTCCACAGTTTTTCAGACATTAACATTAAAAAAAAAAAAAAGGACCCCCCGCCCCCCAACAATGCGAGGGTCTGGACTCAATTTTAGGGTCAGTTGGGTAACCCTTAACACAGTTTTTTTTGGTCTGGCCAGTAAACAAATTCAATTAAAAATGAATATCTGTTGTTTGTATTACATTCTTAACAATGAATTACCTAGATATCATGAATAATAAATAATCCACTTCGCCTCCTTGATCCGCGCTTAAGCAAAACATTATCTCTAGCATCATAATGTATATAAATTGAAGTCATTATAAAGATACATATCAGTTGTTCAAAACTATCTATTTTGACATTGAAAAGAAGCATTGAAGTGTTTTGATTTAGGAACTGTTATAAATAAAGTCAAACCTGTATTAAGCTGTTTAATACTGGTTGATAAAAACTAAAATTATAAAAAATGTGAAAAGAAAATGAGGCTGTTTAAGACAGGTGGTTGCTGAATAGAGGTAACCACTAACCTAGTCAAACCTGTCTAAGTAGTCATCTCCAATCGGCAGCTTGTCTTGAGCAGTCACATTTGCTTTTTCCCATTTATATTCTTTCAGAATAAATTAATCTGTATTAAGCAACAGCCTGTCTTAAAATGTCCTTCACTGACTGATTACATGGTACATCTTGATATAATCATACAATAATGATAATGATACAAATATAAATGGATTTTGTTTCACCAACATGTTTTTCTTTTAGGCACATCTGCCCTGTCCACTTCCGCAGTGATAAGCGGGACAGGCTTTAATTCTGGATTGTCTGGAAATACTGTGACAATTGGTGGAGTTGCGTGTGTTGTCACAGCTGCCACTACAACAAGTATAACATGTGACATTGGTAATGGACCTGTCGGCGACTATAAAGTTATGATTCTTGTGGAAGGTAAAGGTGACGCTGATCATACAAGTGGTAACGTCACATTTACATACACTGCAGACATCACAGGGATTTCACCGACGTCAGGAAGTTTGGGAGGTAAGTGAGCTTAAATTTTGTATATAATTTATTTATAAATGCTTACTTTATGTAATTATGTAAATTTTGGTGTGATTTTAGTAACTTTATTTGTATTGTTTCTTATTTTGATTTGGTGATGAGGATGAGGGAAGAGTGAGTAGGATGTAAACCAGGGCCTAAATTCATCGGTAATTTGAATCTAAGAATTGGACTCAGACTCAATCTTACATTTTGTAAAACCCTGTAAACATACAACTATTGATGATAAAGGTGATCTTTTAACATTTTCTGTTAATTGATCATGAAAACTGCTTGTTTCTGCAAATACATATAGACATTTACTTGTTTGATAAAAGTTATCTGATCTTAAATTTTCGATATTTTGAGTCTGAATCTACATCTTAGTCTCAAAATATTAATGACTTTAAGTCCAGTTTAAAACTCCATGGTACCAGTATTATGATGTGATGATGGGGAGAGGCTTGGGAAGAGGGAGGTTTTCATCACATCAAAGGATCACAAACCAAGGACCATAAATCCAGCATGTTATAAATGAATCTTTTTTTTTTTCTGCTCTAAAAAATCCATGGAGCATGATGTGTCCTATAACATAATGGATCTATTTTTCTTGTTATACATTTCAGGCGGAGTGATATTAACTATATCCGGTTACGGTTTCAAATCAGACGCCACGGTTGCAATCAACTCGGAACAGTGTTCACTTGTAACTGTACAAGCAGATGAGATAACATGTACTGTTCCTGTTGCAGTATGTGTTACTTTGTTTTGTTTTATTTCTAAATTTACAATAGCAAAGACTTAACTGGTTATTTTGTGCGAATTTCGCTTAAAAAAAGTCAGCCACTTTTTTATAAATGTCTTGTTCAGGGTTTTTTTTGTGCCAAACCTGATGAAGTTGATAATATTAGACATTAATATGATATTCTATTAATCATGTCAATATTTCTAGTTGTTTTTTATTCATTTTAAGTAAGGTTAAAAGTAGTTTCGTCCAGGTCAAAATGTTTAAGTATACATAACGACGTCATGAAGAATACATAATGACGTCATGTGCCTGACAAACTCACAATGGAGTGATGAATCTATGTTTATCAGATAGGCAGTTTATCAACAGAAATGAATGCATTGACATGATAGAAAATCAAGTTATCACTATTTTTAACAATGATATTATCAAAAATAATACAATGAGTAATCTCTATATAATTCATCAAAAAATATGATATAAAATGTATTAGTTTTATGTTAATAGTAGTTAGACCAGGCTTCTGGTTCACCAACATTTTACATAAATTAAATTAAAAATTTCAGTTAGTTTTGAATGGTTATTTATCTATTATATACTGGTCATACCTAATACTGCGAGTCTAAAAAATTTTCAACCATGTAAAGAATAGCATCAGTACTAAACAGTAGTAAGGTTACTTAAGTGTGCTGAGTAAAAAACAGTTGCCGATACGAAATGCAAGCAAATGCCGACACTAACGCAAGTTGGAGCTTTGCGCATGTCTTCCCAGTTTGTTATTATACGGGCATTCGCGGTATTAGGTATACAAGGAATATAACCAATATCAGTGAAACCATATGCAGTTTTTCTGGAACCAGTCTAAAATCATGATCATGGATGCTTTTGTTAGATTTTAGTAATTAAGTATATATGTTGGTGAAACAGGACCAGATAGAGAAGCATCCACACATTTTTGTAAATATCAATTCAGTCTGCTGGTACAGAAGATGTCACCATATCACAAGGGTCGGTAACTCTATCTTACACAGGCTTCACATATGATTCCTCACTGACAGCCAGAATAAGCAGTGTAAGCCCATCTTCCATTAGCGTACAAGGTATGTAACTTTCCTAGAAATAAACTACCCACCTTTGCATAGTGTCTAAGTTAGTGTGTAGTAATTTTACCACTGCTTACATTTGAAAATGCAGCACTTAGAAAATGATACCATTCAGAAATCACAATGAATTTATATAGACCAAGGACTTGTATAGAAGAATAGGAAACTTGCATCTCCTGACTAAATGTTGATGAAATAGCTCACAAAGGATTAATTATTTACAAATTCATCATTCACAGTTCACAGGCGACTGAATTCTTGTACATAAACTGTTATTTGTATGTAATCTTAGATCGTAATTTGTAAACTTCTTTAACAGTTTTAAGCACCAATTTCTGGGAATGGTATTGTTTTTTTGAGAATTTCTTTTTTGCAATGTAAGAATTTTGATTTGTTTACCTGAGATGAAAGAAAGTTAAGATAATTGAAAAGGACATATTGCAAGAATTTGTGTTAACACGCAAGCATTCACTAAGTCTCAATCAGTTGCCTTTCATTTTCTTTATAATTCTCTGTCATGGGAAAAACTAATATATACCGGGTAGTTTTTCTAAAAAGAATATCATATTATTTAACATATGATATGAAGTTATTGTTTTACAATTACTACATAATGTCTCCATTTAATTATTGTTATGTTGTTTGAGGAAATGGCAAACATAATGGTAAATACAATATATAAAACTCAGGAACAAGCAGAGAGAATAATATTACCAGTAAATAAACCATTGAAAACAACAATATACATTTTTCTCTTGTTCTGGATTTAACATCTTAAATGAGTTATATTCCATTACTCAGAACAAAACAAATGACATACAGTATATGTAAGTATAATGTTTGTTCTGAATAATGGAATTTAATTCACCTAAGACATTGAAAACAAATTCTTAAGAAATGTTCAATGAATTACTATGGCTTCCATTTTCCAAAAGATGTTATAATCACACTGCTGTATTGGTATTAATATATGATATTTGTTGTTTGTATAAAAAAGTATAAATGTACATATGTATTAATGACAAGATATATGTATAACTAAATTGAGTGTTTGTCATTTTGCATGCAAACACTTCATAATTGAGTAACTATATACCTGTCTTACCTGTATCTGTCATTTACATGTTTACAATAGTTCTAAAGTAAACAAAAACCAACTGTACCTTGTTTTCGGTAGTATTATGTCATAATAAGTTAACCTTCTTGTATAATACATAAAGATATAATTGTTATAATTACTGATATCAGTGTTTTTTTCCTTAATCAGGTGACACTGTGACAATCAGTGGCTCATCATTTGGCGTGTCACAGAGCACTGTATTTATTGGTACCACCCCAGTTACTGTGACTTCCTGGTCCGACACACAAGTAGTGGTGGAAACAGGAGCTATGAAACCAGGAAACGTACAAATCCAACTTAAGACAACAAATGGCTTTGCTGTAGACAAGTAAATAAATAATATGTTAAATCAATATATTTCTTTACTTTAAAGTTAGTTTTAATACCATTATAAATTAATTGCTAGATTATCATTCAAATTTTTCTTAAAAAGAGGGAGGCTGGGGTGGGATTTTTTTTTTTGATGAAATTAAAAAAACGGTCAGGTCTGCATGATAATTAGGGGGCGGGCAAGAATGATAATCTAGCAATTAATTTATCATGGTTTAAAGATAAAAGTTTAAAGCTCCAATACTATGTCAAATTCCCTTGTCTACAATGACAATGTTTTTTAGTTTACTAAATGTTTACTACAAGTCTTGGAAGTTTTACTACTATAATAAGCGTATAATAGGTTTACTACAAATTTTGAAAGTTTTACTACTATAATTAGCGTATAATAGGTTTACTACAAGTCTTGGAAGTTTTACTACTATAATTAGCGTATAATAGGTTTTAATTAGCGTATAATAGGTTTCTACAAGTCTTGGAAGTTTAACTACTATTATTAGCGTATAATAGGTTTTAATTAACGTATAAAAGGTTTCTACAAGTCTTGGAAGCTAAACTACTATAATTTGCGTATAATAGGTTTCTACAAGTCTTGGAAGTTTAACTACTATAATTAGCGTATAATAGGTTTCTACAAGTCTTGGAAGTTTAACTACTATAATTAACGTATAATAGGTTTCTACAAGTCTTGGAAGCTAAACTACTATTATTAGCGTATAATAGGTTTCTACAAGTCTTGGAAGTTTAACTACTATAATTAGCGTATAAAAGGTTTCTACAAGTCTTGGAAGTTTAACTACTATAATTAACGTATAAAAGGTTTCTACAAGTCTTGGAAGCTAAACTACTATAATTTGCGTATAATAGGTTTCTACAAGTCTTGGAAGTTTAACTACTATTATTAACGTATAATAGGTTTCTACAAGTCTTGGAAGTTTAACTACTATTATTAGCGTATAATAGGTTTCTACAAGTCTTGGAAGTTTAACTACTATTATTAGCGTATAATAGGTTTCTACAAGTCTTGGAAGTTTAACTACTATTATTAGCGTATAATAGGTTTCTACAAGTCTTGGAAGTTTAACTACTATAATTAGCGTATAATAGGTTTCTACAAGTCTTGGAAGTTTAACTACTATAATTAACGTATAAAAGGTTTCTACAAGTCTTGGAAGCTAAACTACTATAATTTGCGTATAATAGGTTTCTACAAGTCTTGGAAGTTTAACTACTATTATTAACGTATAATAGGTTTCTACAAGTCTTGGAAGTTTAACTACTATTATTAGCGTATAATAGGTTTCTACAAGTCTTGGAAGTTTAACTACTATAATTAGCGTATAATAGGTTTACTACAAGTCTTGGAAGTTTAACTACTATAATTAGCGTATAATAGGTTTCTACAAGTCTTGGAAGTTTAACTACTATTATTAGCGTATAATAGGTTTCTACAAGTCTTGGAAGTTTAACTACTATAATTAGCGTATAATAGGTTTCTACAAGTCTTGGAAGTTTAACTACTATAATTAACGTATAAAAGGTTTCTACAAGTCTTGGAAGCTAAACTACTATAATTTGCGTATAATAGGTTTCTACAAGTCTTGGAAGTTTAACTACTATAATTAACGTATAAAAGGTTTCTACAAGTCTTGGAAGCTAAACTACTATAATTTGCGTATAATAGGTTTCTACAAGTCTTGGAAGTTTAACTACTATAATTAACGTATAAAAGGTTTCTACAAGTCTTGGAAGCTAAACTACTATAATTTGCGTATAATAGGTTTCTACAAGTCTTGGAAGTTTAACTACTATTATTAGCGTATAATAGGTTTCTACAAGTCTTGGAAGTTTAACTACTATTATTAGCGTATAATAGGTTTCTACAAGTCTTGGAAGTTTAACTACTATAATTAACGTATAATAGGTTTCTACAAGTCTTGGAAGCTAAACTACTATAATTTGCGTATAATAGGTTTCTACAAGTCTTGGAAGTTTAACTACTATAATTAACGTATAAAAGGTTTCTACAAGTCTTGGAAGCTAAACTACTATAATTTGCGTATAATAGGTTTACTACAAGTCTTGGAAGTTTTACTACTATAATTAGCGTATAATAGGTTTTAATTAGCGTATAATAGGTTTCTACAAGTCTTGGAAGTTTAACTACTATAATTAGCGTATAATAGGTTTCTACAAGTCTTGGAAGCTAAACTACTATAATTAGCATATAATAGGTTTCTACAAGTCTTGGAAGCTAAACTACTATTATTAGCGTATAATAGGTTTCTACAAGTCTTGGAAGTTTAACTACTATAATTAACGTATAAAAGGTTTCTACAAGTCTTGGAAGCTAAACTACTATAATTTGCGTATAATAGGTTTCTACAAGTCTTGGAAGTTTAACTACTATTATTAACGTATAAAAGGTTTCTACAAGTCTTGGAAGCTAAACTACTATAATTTGCGTATAATAGGTTTCTACAAGTCTTGGAAGTTTAACTACTATTATTAACGTATAATAGGTTTCTACAAGTCTTGGAAGTTTAACTACTATTATTAGCGTATAATAGGTTTCTACAAGTCTTGGAAGTTTAACTACTATTATTAGCGTATAATAGGTTTCTACAAGTCTTGGAAGTTTAACTACTATTATTAGCGTATAATAGGTTTCTACAAGTCTTGGAAGTTTAACTACTATAATTAGCGTATAATAGGTTTCTACAAGTCTTGGAAGTTTAACTACTATAATTAACGTATAAAAGGTTTCTACAAGTCTTGGAAGCTAAACTACTATAATTAACGTATAATAGGTTTCTACAAGTCTTGGAAGCTAAACTACTATAATTTGCGTATAATAGGTTTCTACAAGTCTTGGAAGTTTAACTACTATAATTAACGTATAAAAGGTTTCTACAAGTCTTGGAAGCTAAACTACTATAATTTGCGTATAATAGGTTTCTACAAGTCTTGGAAGTTTAACTACTATAATTAACGTATAAAAGGTTTCTACAAGTCTTGGAAGCTAAACTACTATAATTAACGTATAATAGGTTTCTACAAGTCTTGGAAGCTAAACTACTATAATTTGCGTATAATAGGTTTCTACAAGTCTTGGAAGTTTAACTACTATAATTAACGTATAAAAGGTTTCTACAAGTCTTGGAAGCTAAACTACTATAATTTGCGTATAATAGGTTTCTACAAGTCTTGGAAGTTTAACTACTATTATTAGCGTATAATAGGTTTCTACAAGTCTTGGAAGTTTAACTACTATTATTAGCGTATAATAGGTTTCTACAAGTCTTGGAAGTTTAACTACTATTATTAGCGTATAATAGGTTTCTACAAGTCTTGGAAGTTTAACTACTATAATTAGCGTATAATAGGTTTCTACAAGTCTTGGAAGTTTAACTACTATAATTAACGTATAATAGGTTTCTACAAGTCTTGGAAGCTAAACTACTATAATTTGCGTATAATAGGTTTCTACAAGTCTTGGAAGTTTAACTACTATAATTAACGTATAAAAGGTTTCTACAAGTCTTGGAAGCTAAACTACTATAATTTGCGTATAATAGGTTTCTACAAGTCTTGGAAGTTTAACTACTATTATTAGCGTATAATAGGTTTCTACAAGTCTTGGAAGTTTAACTACTATTATTAGCGTATAATAGGTTTCTACAAGTCTTGGAAGTTTAACTACTATTATTAGCGTATAATAGGTTTCTACAAGTCTTGGAAGTTTAACTACTATAATTAGCGTATAATAGGTTTCTAAAAGTCTTGGAAGTTTAACTACTATAATTAGCGTATAATAGGTTTCTACAAGTCTTGGAAGTTTAACTACTATTATTAGCGTATAATAGGTTTCTACAAGTCTTGGAAGTTTAACTACTATTATTAGCGTATAATAGGTTTCTACAAGTCTTGGAAGTTTAACTACTATAATTAGCGTATAATAGGTTTCTACAAGTCTTGGAAGTTTAACTACTATAATTAACGTATAATAGGTTTCTACAAGTCTTGGAAGCTAAACTACTATAATTTGCGTATAATAGGTTTCTACAAGTCTTGGAAGTTTAACTACTATAATTAGCATATAATAGGTTTCTAAAAGTCTTGGAAGTTTAACTACTATAATTAGCGTATAAAAGGTTTCTACAAGTCTTGGAAGCTAAACTACTATAATTTGCGTATAATAGGTTTCTACAAGTCTTGGAAGTTTAACTACTATAATTAGCATATAATAGGTTTCTAAAAGTCTTGGAAGTTTAACTACTATAATTAGCGTATAAAAGGTTTCTACAAGTCTTGGAAGCTAAACTACTATAATTAGCGTATAATAGGTTTCTACAAGTCTTGGAAGTTTAACTACTATAATAAGCGTATAATAGGTTTCTACAAGTCTTGGAAGTTTAACTACTATAATAAGCGTATAATAGGTTTCTACAAGTCTTGGAAGCTAAACTACTATAATTAGCGTATAATAGGTTTCTACAAGTTTTACAACTATAATTAGCGTATAATAGGTTTCTACAAGTCTTGGAAGTTTAACTACTATAATTAGCGTATAATAGGTTTCTACAAGTCTTGGAAGTTTAACTACTATAATAAGCGTATAATAGGTTTCTACAAGTCTTGGAAGCTAAACTACTATAATTAGCGTATAATAGGTTTCTACAAGTTTTACAACTATAATTAGCGTATAATAGGTTTCTACAAGTCTTGGAAGTTTAACTACTTTAATTAACGTATAATAGGTTACTAAAAGTCTTGGAAGTTTAACTACTATAATTAGCGTATAAAAGGTTTCTACAAGTCTTGGAAGCTAAACTACTATAATTAGCGTATAATAGGTTTCTACAAGTTTTACAACTATAATTAGCGTATAATAGGTTTCTACAAGTCTTGGAAGTTTAACTACTATAATTAGCGTATAATAGGTTTCTACAAGTCTTGGAAGCTAAACTACTATAATTAGCGTATAAAAGGTTTCTACAAGTCTTGGAAGTTTAACTACTATAATTAGCGTATAAAAGGTTTCTACAAGTCTTGGAAGTTTAACTACTATAATTAGCGTATAATAGGTTTCTACAAGTCTTGGAAGTTTAACTACTATAATTAACGTATAATAGGTTTCTACAAGTCTTGGAAGTTTAACTACTATAATTAGCGTATAATAGGTTTCTACAAGACTTGGAAGTTTTACTACTATAATTAGCATATAATAGGTTTCTACAAGTCTTGGAAGTTTAACTACTATAATTAGCGTATAATAGGTTTCTACAAGTCTTGGAAGTTTAACTACTATAATAAGCGTATAATAGGTTTCTACAAGTCTTGGAAGCTAAACTACTATAATTAGCGTATAATAGGTTTCTACAAGTTTTACAACTATAATTAGCATATAATAGGTTTACTACAAGTCTTGGAAGTTTAACTACTATAATTAGCGTATAATAGGTTTCTACAAGTCTTGGAAGTTTAACTACTATAATAAGCGTATAATAGGTTTCTACAAGTCTTGGAAGCTAAACTACTATAATTAGCGTATAATAGGTTTCTACAAGTTTTACAACTATAATTAGCATATAATAGGTTTACTACAAGTTTTACAACTATAATTAGCATATAAAAGGTTTACTACAAGTCTTGGAAGTTTTACTACTATAATTAGCGTATAATAGGTTTCTACAAGTCTTGGAAGCTAAACTACTATAATTAGCGTATAATAGGTTTCTACAAGTCTTGGAAGCTAAACTACTATAATTTGCGTATAATAGGTTTCTACAAGTCTTGGAAGTTTAACTACTATAATAAGCATATAAAAGGGTTTCTACAAGTCTTGGAAGTTTAACTACTATAATTTGCGTATAATAGGTTACTACAAGTCTTGTAAGTTTAACTACGGTACTATAATTAGCGTATAATAGGTTTCCTACAAGTTTTACAACAAGTCTTGAAAATTTTGCTACTATAATTAGTGTATAATAGGTTTACTACAAGTTTTACAACTATAATTAGCATATAAAAGGTTTACTACAAGTCTTGGAAGTTTTACTACTATAATTAGCGTATAATAGGTTTACTACAAGTCTTGGAAGTTTTACTACTATAATAAGCGTATAATAGGTTACTACAAATCTTGGAAGTTTTACTACTATAATTAGCATATAATAGGTTACTACAAGTCTTGGAAGTTTAACTACTATAATTAGCGTATAATAGGTTTACTACAAGTCTTGGAAGTTTTACTACTATAATTAGCGTATAATAGGTTACTACAAATCTTGGAAGTTTTACTACTATAATTAGCATATAATAGGTTTCTACAAGTCTTGGAAGTTTAACTACTATAATTGCGTATAATTTGTTTACTACAAGTTTTATTGCAATAATTAGCATATAATAGGTTACGACAAGTCTTGGAAGTTTTACTACTATAATTAGCGTATAATTTGTTTACTACAAGTTTTATTATCATAATTAGCGTATAATAGGTTACGACAAGTCTTGGAAGTTTTACTACTATAATTAGCGTATAATAGGTTTCTACAAGTCTTGGAAGTTTAACTACTATAATTAGCGTATAATTTGTTTACTACAAGTTTTATTGCAATAATTAGCATATAATAGGTTACGACAAGTCTTGGAAGTTTTACTACTATAATTAGCGTATAATTTGTTTACTACAAGTTTTATTATTATGATTAGCGTGTAATAGGTTACTACAAGTCTTGGAAGTTTAAGTATAATAGGTTACTACAAGTTTTACTACTATAATAAACTATAAATTTACTACAAGTTTTGGAAGTTTTACAACTATGATTAGCATATAATAGGTTTACTACAAGTTTTATTACTATAATTAGTGTATAATTTGTTTACTACAAGTTTTATTACTATAATTAGCGTATAATAGGTTTACTACAAGTTTTACTACTAAAATTAGCGTATAATAGGTTTACTATAAGTCTTGGAAGTTTTACTACTAAAATTAGCGTATAATAGGTTTACTACAAGTCTTGGAAGTTTTACTACTATAATTAGCGTAAAATAGGTTTACTACAAGTTTTACTACTATAATTAACGTATAATAGGTTTACTACAAGTCTTGGAAGTTTTACTACTATAATTAGCGTATAATAGGTTTACTACAAGTCTTGGAAGTTTTACTACTATAATTAGCATATAATTTGTTTTCTACAAGTTTTATTACTACAATTAGCATATAATAGGTTACTTCAAGTCTTTGAAGTTTTACTACTATAATTAGCGTATAATTTGTTTACTACAAGTTTTATTATTATAATTAGCATGTAATGGGTTACTACAAGTCTTGGAAGTTTAAGTATAATAGGTTACTACAAGTTTTACTACTATAATAAACTATAAATTTACCACAAGTTTTGAAAGTTTTACTACTATAATTAGCGTATAATAGGTTACTACAAGTTTTGGAAGTTTTACTACTATGATTAGCATATAATAGGTTTACTACAAGTTTTATTACTATAATTAGTGTATAATTTGTTTACTACAAGTTTTATTACTATAATTAGCGTATAATAGGTTTACTACAAGTTTTACTACTAAAATTAGCGTATAATAGGTTTACTATAAGTCTTGGAAGTTTTACTACTAAAATTAGCGTATAATAGGTTTACTACAAGTTTTATTACTATAATTAGCGTATAATAGGTTTACTACAAGTTTTACTACTAAAATTAGCGTATAATAGGTTTACTATAAGTCTTGGAAGTTTTACTACTATAATTAGCGTAAAATAGGTAATTACAAGATTTACTACTATAATTAACGTATAAAGGTTTACTACAAGTCCTGGAAGTTTTACTACTATAATAATTGTATAATAGGTTACTACAATTTTTGGAAATTGTACTACTATAATTAACGTATAATAGGTTTACTACAAGTCTTGGAAGTTTTACTACTATAATAATTGTATAATAGGTTACTACAATTTTTGGAAATTTTACTACTATAATTAGCATATAATAGGTTTACTACAAGTTTTACTACTATAATTAGCGTATAATAGGTTTACTACAAGTCTTGGAAGTTTTACTACTATAATTAGCGTATAATAGGTTTACTACAAGTTTCGGAAGTTTTTCTTCTACATGTATATAACATATCTAGAATTAAAGGTAGAAATGATATGATACAAAGTTATTGTAGAAAGAATATTTTTAGCTCGCCGGGACGAAGTCCAAGGAGAGCTATTGCCATTACCCTGGCATCACAGTTATGGCCCATTTTGGATTTAGACACCCAGGGGCGAGCTTTGTTGTCTTCTGACAACTCTTGTTATGACAATGGGATTAATTGTGTGCTAGAACCAAACAGCATCATCACTTAAAAAATTTCAAATCATATTTTTCTATTGATCTTGTAGAATGCTAGAGTAGTGTTTAAAATAGATACCTCTTAAATTGAAAATTTACCAATCTGACATTTTCCAATATTTTCCAGTCACCCACTTTAAGTCAAGATGATAATGAAAACAGGGCTTCCATAAATTATACATTCAGACTATACATGTAACTGCCCAGTTGTGCAGACCACAAACTTGTATGTATAAATATGTATATGAAAGCAATTGGCCCAATGTTTATATATCTGTTGATTTTCATTATTACTGATTTATTGGTTTCCAGCAAATGAGGTCAAAAATGTGTAAATATGTAAATTCAATTGGTGGGGGTGGGGGGGGGGGGGATTTGTATTTATAATGAGATACCAGTGGGAAGCCTCTAATAATTGAGTGTGTGGTCCAGTGGTAGAGCATCGAACCCATGATTGGAGAGTCGCAGTTTCAATCCTCCGCCACACTCTCTATATTGGTGTACTTGAGGATACCTTTTCCTCATATGCTTTGTACTAGTTCAATTCAAGAAGACTTCAAGCATGATTTGTCTAAGTTGTAATAAATTGTTTCATAATCAAATTAAAATAAATAAGTTTTAGCTAACTACATATATTATTTTAATCATCAATTATTTTTTCACTCAGCAGTGGCGCTTTACCTGTGCTATCGGTAGACTTGAGCATCACAAATGTTTTCCCACTTGCTGGGTCGTTACTCGGTGGAACCAAGCTAACAATAACAGGCGCTGGTTTTGGTTCCAATGATTCTATCGTGGATGTGAAGGTTGGAGCTGTTGAATGTGACATATCTGCAGTGACTAATACCCGGATTGATTGCCAGATTGCCAAGGCGGGGACCGTCCATCAGATAACAAACAGAGGATCTGACCCAGGTAGATGTAGATCACATTTCTATGTACTTGTGTGTTTTGGTGTTGTTATCATTTCTGGTTCCCGTGGATCCTGGAACTCATTCAGTATCTTCTCTGAAAATATAGTTTGTAGAATGGAACCAGCTCTCCCGATTCAGGAGATATCAGGTTCTATATATAGACTTCCGAAACGGGATATTACCTAATAAAACTGAGTCTGCTATTTTCTTAGATTTGTTCTTTGCCTTTGGAGGTCGCATCCTTTTATATCAAATATTAGTACAGAGGACCTTTCTATTTATCATGTTTACGAAAATGTCATTGTTAAGTTAATCGCAATATCTTTAACACTAATTTAAATGAAGGAAGACATGCATATAATCTGAAAGAAAGTTTATTTTGTTACCTGTCAGATAAGCATATTGTCTGTATCATGACTATATCATGTCACTTCCAAACAATGCATGGTGACATGATAAACTAAGTAATGAATGAACTTGGTTATTTTTTTTCAGCATTTGGCGTTTACTACGCTTTTGATAAACCCCATATCACCATAAACCGTGGAGATTTCGTCCAGTGGACATGGGAGACACCAGTATTTGTCAATAATATAGCTCATGCGATCATAGAGACAGACAGTCCCAGCGCCGTCACGCCAAAGGACGGAGGCTTCAGCAGTGGCACGCCCACCAAAAATGGTGAATACTGGTTTATTAGAACTTCTCTGATATATAAACTAAGTGTGACTGTGTATCAGGTATTAGTAATTTCATATTGGTGTGGCCTAATATTTATGAATTAAAGATAATTATAAAATAAGAAAATATGGGATATTGTTGGTGCTGCATACAAAATGAATGTAAAATATTGGAAATTATTGAAGACAAATATAAAACAAGAAAAAATAGGAAACATTTGTAGAAGCCTAGTCATGCAAGTAATTGCAGCATTTTGATCCAAAGATTTTTAAGACAATTATTTCTGTTTAATTTAAAAAAAAATTTTTTTTCTCTGTTCAACTCCTAAATTGCTTAAAAGAGGACATTAGGAAGACATATTTTCTTCAAAAATAATTTCTATACATTTAAATTGGCACTCATTTAGAAAAAAGAAAGACAATTTGATTTCACCATCATTTATATTTTCAGGTCAGTGGAAATATCAGTTTACAAACTCGGGAACATATTACGCATGGAGCGGTTACGTTGACGAATGGGGAATCAAGAACTACGTCGGGACAATTGAAGTGGTGGATGCAACATCAATTCTAGGGGAGATAAGTGTGCAAGTAGCAGGGCAGGAGGCTCTTCATAACATTGGAGGTATGTAAATCACTTATTGTGATTTTTACTACACGACTGGGAGTGAATAAATTATTCATCAAACATTGTTTTATATTCACATTTCTCTGTGTGATATTATATAAATATCACATTCCTGTGATATTTATACTATTAAATAGAAAAAATAGCTTCAATAAATGCAGTAACATACATACGTAGAATTGGTGGCACAATTTAATTTGATAAATAAAAACACTTTGGTTTTATCAAATTAAATTGAATATTCTACCGTTTGAAACAGATCTATGACAAAAAGATAATTTTTATTTTTTTAGAAGTTGATGTAAAAACTTCTTTATAATATTTGTCAAATTCCTATGTTAAGAAATGCTGAACATGTAATCACAATATTTTACGCCTATCAGCAGTTATTGCAAAATAATTAAATGTTTGCTGTGTTTGGCAACACTACATTTATTTTTCAATTTAAAATCATGTTTTGCTGTTGCATTTGTTTTACCTGACAGATTTTTTAAAGAAATTTTTTATTGACCACTAGAATAGAATATTCTCGTCTGACAGATAAAATGGCATTGGCCCTGTCATATCAATACTAAAGTGCAACGATTTCTTGTTTGAACCATACGCGCATCAAAGTCGCGTATGGTTATTATTTTGCCAGTCAACATTTCCAGGCAGTATTAAAAATTAATAAAAGATCGGGTATGGGGAAATTAACATAGAGACGTAGATTAAGGTATAATAAAACATTTCATCTATCAGTTTACATCTCATCCTGTGTGTGAGATTTCATTTAACCTATTTCACATCTCATCCTCTGTTGCAGGTGCTTCTGATCCTGTTGACAGTTCTGGTTGTCAACCTGTAACGTCAGCCAAATCAGGATGTGTGGACAGTCGTCCAACAGGCGGAGTTTCTGATAAATTCAATTTTGCATTCTGGACCTGCAGCACCCCTATCGTCACGGCGATAGATCGTAACAATGGAACAGTGCAGACGACAGTATCAATCTCCGGCGAGGGACTGTCTTCCATAGGCTGTCAGAATGAGGTTTCTATTGATGATGCTTATACTTGCAGCGTAACGTCATCATCTGATAGCTTAGTGACATGCATGGTGGCCAAGTCAGGTGAACCAGAGTTGGGAGTTATGCATCCTGTTTCTGTTCGAGTTGGTAACCGTGGATATGCTCTTATGAACATCATGACTGTATCAGATCGCAGCTTTGGACTAATTCCCAATATTGATGATATTCAGCCCACATCTGGTTCTATGGCTGGAGGGGCAGAAGTAACTATCAGTGGATTTGGATTTGGAGATTCTCCACTTGTGTACATTGGTGGTTACACTTGTGACATACTCACACACTCTTACACGGAAATCAAATGTGAATCACCTGCCTCAGGCACACAAGAAGCAAAAGATGTCACAGTCCATGCTTATGTTGGTGGCAGTCCTATTCCTGCAGAATGTGAAACCAGCACCAAAACTTGTAGATTTTCTTATGCTCTTATATGGACTCCAACCGTCATATCTATCAGTCAAAACAACATGTCAGGGACAACAGATTTTAACATTGTTGGAAGTGGCCTGGGAAGCATCACAACCGACCTGCAAGTGAGTATTGGTGGTATTACTGCCACAGTTACTTCCGCTAGTGACACAGTTCTAGAAGCCACAATACAAAATGTACCAGCTGGGAGCAATGATGTAATAGTGAAAGTACAAGACTATGGAAAAGCATCTGGAAGTCTTGTTGTTACTGGAGATCCTGTCATATCAACAATAACACCATCTTCTGGGAGCATTCATGGGGAAACGACAATTACAATACAGGGCAATGGTTTTGTTGATGGGCAAACAACTGTGACCCTTAATGGAACCACGTGTGATATTATGTCTGTGACACTTGCAGAAGTTAAGTGTCTCACCAGACCTCATGCTGCAGGAAATGTCAACCTGGATGTGACATCAAATGGTGTAGCATATACATCAGACTCGTACAGCTATGACACGGCCTCCACACCCACAATCGCATCAGTGAGCCCCATGACTGGGCTTGCAGGTAGTACCCTGACGATAACTGGTACAAACTTGGAGGGGGGTTCCCAGGTGGTACTTCTGGATGACATTCTGTGTAATCCGACGTCAAGCTCTCCTACTGAGATACAATGTACCATTGGAAACCATGCAACTGGAGCTGTACCAGTGTCTGTACATGTGGAAGATTTAGGTGCTTCTAACACTGACGTTGAGTTTGAGTATGAGCTGTCATTGTCAACTATCCAACCTGTACAAGGTAAGTTGTACTGATACTCAACAAGTACTGCATCTTGAAATACAGTATAAAGCTTATTCAGATGTTGTTTTCTTCCACTGAAAAAAAATTTCTATGTTATGTGTGAATGGAGTGTCGCAAGTGACAGCTGTCATGAGCTACTCCTCCAATTCCCAAATTACAAGGCACAAATGTTAACCATAGTGAATTGATGTGCAGAGGACACTATTCTACTATGTCAGTTCAAAGTCATACTGGGAGGTCAGATAGGTAGTATTTTGTGTCTGCTTCATACGTTTTTAACTGTTTGGGGAATTTGTAAATAACAAAACACAGATGTCTACCGTATTTAGACAATGTGGGGATTTCCACAATGTAGGTTCAAAGTAATGCTGAGAGGTTAAATAAACAGTATTTCATGTCCTCTCGATATATTTTGAAACTCCTTGAGGGATTTTGCACATACTTTGTGTCAGTGACAAGTGCTCTCACGATTGGGTCCGTTAAATAGCAATGTTAAGAAAGCCACTTTTGAGCACGTTGATTGGTCAGTTGTTAGTTTTATGAAGTCACAGTTTAGTAAGCGTTCATCTGCTATGAATTGTGGGATAGGCATAGAATTTCCTGCTTTTTCATTGGTGGTTAATAGACCTGATTCGGGAGATATCAGGTTCTTGGATAGACTACAAAAAGAACCATCCATTTAAAACATTATTATTGGAATTAATATGACTTATAGAGCTCATTCATTGTTGCTAAATAACTAGAATACAGCTTAACCCTTTACTTCATATAGACGCCTTTTGACACCTCTAATATAGATGCCTTTGGACACCTAATATAGAAGGCTTTTGAACTATTGGGTGAATTATGTTTATATTAATTGACAGAGTGGAAAACAGTACAGGAAGTGTTCAGATTGCTCGTTACGAGCAATCTGAACTCTTCCTGCTCTGTTTTCAAAGGCATTCTGTGATTGGTGCGGGAAAACACGTTTTTTATGGAGTAAAGGGTTAAGGTGATACCGGAAGATGCATGTTTCATTATCCTGCATGAACTGACTGCATAAAACCATGTCTTCCATTTTTTTCTTTCGGTTGAGATCTGTGAGATCCAAGGGATCCTTGAGTCAGATAGTATTGATAGATTTTTGTTTTAACACAAGTTCAACTTTGACATGACTTCATTACAGGAGGCACTGGAGGTGGACAAACAGTTGTATTTACTGGCACAGGTTTTGACAACACAGCCAGTGCAACAGTCTGTGGATTAACATGTCCATTGGTGACAGCAACATCTACAACTTACACGTGCAAAACTCCAGCAAATACAGGTAAAGATAATAGATGTTTTACTGCACAGTTTTAAAACATGTCTTGGGTACCATCATTTGCAAATCATTCTATAGCCCTATAACAAATATGTTTTTGAACTTTAAGGCCCACTACTAACCAGAAAATGGCCTTCTTTAAAGCGCTGTCAATCTATTTCACCTTAAAGGCATAATCAACAATTTTGATAAATTTTCACTCTATTCAATTTTAAGCTCTACTAGCCAAAGGTCAGCAGGGCTTATGTCATGGTAAATTGTCCGTTGTACGTCGTCTGCGACGTCCGTCGTTCTTCCGTTAACCTTTTTTTTGTAGACGCAATAGCACCTTCATTTTTCATTGAATCTTAACCAAACTTGCACAGCAGTTATATAACCATAAGATCTCGGTCAAGTTCTTGAACAAGTGTCATTTGAACACAAATGTTCCCGCCAAAGCCCTTATAAGCACACTTTAAGCAAATTTTAGCAACAGTTTCTCTGAAAGTTCAAGGCCTAGACCTTAGATATTTTACATGAAGCATTGAATGGGGGTTCCCTAAAAGATTTGTTGAAGTTGTGCCCCTGGGGTCAAATTTGGGACGGTCACAGGGGTCACTGTTTTACATAGAGTTATATAGGGAAAATGTTGTAGACACGGTAGTACCTTCATTTTTCATTGAATCTTAACCAAACTTGCACAGTAGTTATGTAACTACAAGATCTCAGACGAGTTCTTGAACCAGCATCATCCGACCACAAATGCTCCCGCCACAGGGCTTATAAGCACATCTTAAGTGAAATTTTAAAAAACAGTTTCTCTGAAAGTATAAGGCCTTGACATTAGATATTTTACATGTAGCATTGCATGGGGGTTCCTTAAAAGATTGTTGAAGTCGGGTCCCTGGGGTCAGATTTGGGGCGACCACAGTGGTCACCGTTTTACAATGAGTTATATGGGCAAAATGTTGAAGATGCAATAGTACCTTCATTTTTCATTGAATCTTAACCAACTTGCATAGCAGTTATATAATCAAAATATCTCTGACCAGTGTCATTCGACCACAAATGCATAGCCGCAGGGCTGTAAGCACATTTTAAGTGAAATTTTAAAAAACAGTTTCTCTGCAAGTTCCATGTCTAGACCTTAGATATTTTACATGTAGCATTGCATTGAGGTCCTGTAAAAGATTTATTAAGTCTGATCCCTGGGGTCAAATTTGGGGCTGCCACAGGGGTCACCATTTTACATAGAGTTATATAAGGAAAATATTGTAGACGCGATAGGACCTTCTTTTTTCATTGCATCTTAACCAACTTGCACAGCAGTTATATAATCACAATCTCGGACGAGCTCTTGAACCAGCATCATTCAACCACAAATGCCCATGCCACAGGGCTTATAAGCACATTTTAAGTGAAATTTGAAAAAACAAACAGTTTCTCTGAAAATTCAAGGCCTAGACCTTAGATACTTTACAGGTAGCATTGCATGGGGGTTCCCTAAAAGATTTGTTGAAGTCAGGTCCCTGGGATCAGATTTAGGGCAGCCACAGGGGTAACTGTTTTACATAGAGTTATATGGGGAAAATTAGAAGTTTCCGGAGTATAACTTGAAAACCATTTGAGGTAATTTTACGAAACTTTGTACATGTCAATCTATCAGGGTTTAGAAATCTCATTTAAGGGATCATTAAGCTTATGGCTATTTATACCTAGATATTTGTTTAACAAATTAAAGTGACAAGATAAAGGACTCTTAAATTTAACTTGAAACATACCTTTTAATGTTTTTATACCCCCACCAAAAAAATATTTGGGTGGCATATAGTAATCGCAGCGTCCGTCCGTCTGTCCGTCTGTCCGTACACACAAATGGGTAGTTAAGTGTCTGAGGTTTAGGGTTAGTAATTTTTATGGACAGTTGAAAAGCAGTTGAAAAATAATTACGTGGCTGTTTCTAGACACTTAAAAACAGCTTTTATGTGGCTTTTTTTCTTTTACGTGGCTAAAATTTTCTAAAATTTAGCCACACAAGTATACGATTGACGCAAAGAAGCCACTTAAATACCCATTTGTAAGAACGTCAGAACGTCAGTCCGTCCTTCTGTCCGGTATTTCGTTTCCGGCCTGTAACTTTGTCATGCATAGATGGATTTTGTTGATACTGCTACAAATGATCAACATAGTATAACGACGTGTCGCGAGTAAGACCCACACCCGTAACTCAAAGGTCAAAGTCACATTTTGAGTTTGTTTGACAACACTTTGAGTTTGTGCGAGATTTCGTTTCCGGCCTGTAACTTTCTCATGCATAGATGGATTTTGTTGATACTTGTTACAAATAATCAACATAACATGACGACGTGTTGCGAGTAAGACCCACACCCATACCTCAAAGGTCAAGGTCACAATTTGAGTTTGTTTGACAACACTTTGAGTTTGTGTGAGATTTCGTTTTCCGGCCTGTAACTTTGTCATGCATTGATGGATTTTGTTGATACTTGCTACAAATGATCAACATAACATATCATAATTTTTATTTTCACAGACAATTTGGGGGGCATGTGACACTTAACAGTGACATTTCTTGTTTACCATACAGTCATAAATAATGGAACCTTGATCTTTTTCAGGACAACCAGTAGTTTGAGACAACCTGTAGTTTGAAATAGTGATTTCTATAGTAAAACAAATGACATACTGGATAACAAATTTGAAATATTAAGTGTATATATGTTTTGTTCTATTTATAACATAATGTCATGTTCTGGAATTTCAGCTCAAACTTGTGATGTTGTAATCAGTATGAATGGACTCAGCAAAACGCTGGCCGGAGTCTATACCTATAATGCTGCATTGACGCCATCTGTGAGCTCAGTATCTCCCTCTCGCGGCGGCACTGGTGGTGGAACAACCTTAACTGTAACTGGATCAGGATTCGGGTAACTTAATTATTACTTATTATTAAACAATAAGTCAAAACTGAGCCTTGCATAATATATTTTTTTCCAATTCAATTCAATATAAACAAGCACTCATGTAAGATTCTCTATATCTCTCATTAAGAGATTCAATAAAACCGAGTCTGCTATTTTTTTTGGTTAAAATGTGTTCTATGCTTGCGAGGGACCCTTGTATCAGAAATATTAGCATTGTCATTGCCATTGTCCTCTTTGAACATGTGATATCGTTACTATGTCAGGTGATACCAGTTACTTAATTA
Source organism: Panopea generosa (assembly GCA_029582155.1). Lineage (NCBI taxonomy): Eukaryota > Metazoa > Mollusca > Bivalvia > Adapedonta > Hiatellidae > Panopea > Panopea generosa. The sequence continues at coordinate 38,944,589 of CM055908.1, forward strand.
CATTCAATAAATTTTCTAATAGATTTTTTTATAGAATATGCTCACTGAGGAAAGTAGTTGAATCACTTACCAAATACATTTTGTGAAAAACATTTTTTTTTATCTTAATTTGGTTTTAGAAAATTCAGTATTTGAGCTAGAGAAAGGAGTTCAGTCACTGCAGTCTAAAAATTTACATAAATGATGTGCTTACATAATACACATGGCCCATATTGTGTTGATTTCAGGGTAAGTGCCGTTGATGTTGCTGTTATGATAGATGGTACAGCATGTGTGGTGTCATCTCCCATGACAGATACAGAGCTAGAGTGCGTGACAGGTCCACACATGGGATCAGTGGAGACAAAAGTAGAAGTTGAGGTGTCTGGAAATGGAATTGCTCAAGAGGTAGGTATCACTGTCTCTGTCGTACCGTCATCATCATTTAATGGATTTCAATATTGTTGTGTTTTTTTTCAGATTTGTGAAAAGAACTGGTTTAGTAACATTAAGTACATTTTGCAACTTGATTTACTTGATCATTTTAACAATAAAACACCTGTAAACATGGCTTCTTTACATACTATGGTTAGAAACTATTTTTCAAGTATATGGCCTCATAAGAATAGGGATATGCCAAAATTAAGAAATTTCAGGAGTGAACCATATGTGAACATGCTGCTTATTAAAAGTAAATGATCAATTCTGGCACAATTAAGGGATGGTATCCTTCCACTGAGAATTGAAACAGGTCGATTCGTAGGCAAAAGTCCTAATCAGAGAGTGTCCGAGTTTTATAATACAGGGTCAGTAGAAGATGAGTCACATTTCTTATGAGACTACTTTTTAGGTTGACTTCTACAATATACAATTCTACAGAATGTCATCGAAACCAGAGACTATATAGTGTTAGATTATGTACTTTAACTAAAATATCTAATGAACAGTTGTCAAAGAAAAGTGGCAAAGTTATTGACAAAGGCATATCTAAAAAGGAGAAACTCTATTAACACTATTATTTAATCACCATATCTGCATTAATTTGTTTTTTGAAAGTTTACCTACATTCTATTTATGTTCTATTGCTTATTATTATGTGAAATTGCATATTACTTCTTTTCATTGATAGTGACCTATAGGCTCACTTGGCCAGGTGCTCTATTTATCATTATGTAATACATTATTATTAAGCACATGTCACTATAATAAACTAAAGTAGAACTTCGATGGCATGAAACTGACGAGACTGGACAAAATAGTTTGAGTTAAGGTTTGTTCAAGCCAAGTATTGTTTAAAATAATACCTTACAAAGGACAAACATGTATTACCATACATATACATGCATACACATCGAAATAGGAATTTGGCCGGGTCGAGCTACATATGGTGTTCGAGCAATCCGTGTTCGAGCCATCCGTGTTCGAGCCATTCATGTTCGAGCCATCCGGTGTTCGAGCCATCGGTGTTCAAGCCATCCGTGTTCGAGCCATCCGTGTTCGAGCCATCCGTGTTCGAGCAATCCGTGTTCGAGCCATCGGTGTTCGAGCCATTCGTGTTAGAGCCATCCGTGTTCGAGCCATTCGTGTTAGAGCCATCCGTGTTCGAGCAATCCGTGTTCGAGCCATCTGTGTTCGAGCCATCCTGTGTTCGAGCCATCCGTGTTCGAGCCATTGGTGTTCGAGCCATCCGTGTTTGAGCCATCCGGTGTTCGAGCCATCGGTGTTCAAGCCGTCCTTGTTCGAGCCATCAGTGTTTGAGCCATCCGGTGTTCGAGCCATCTGTGTTCGAGCTATCCATGTTCGAGCCATCCGTGTTCGAGCCAATGAAGTTCTACTTTATCTGCTTACTTACTTTATGTATTTTTGTTGTATTTTGTTAATTAATACCGATATGTATTGGCTGTAGTAGTGTATTATAGGATTCTGCTGTAATTTTCCAAAAAAAGTTCAGTGTTGCCATTAAAACAAATTTGCTATCAATATAATCCCAATTTGCTTTCACAAACTTCAAAATTACAGTATTCTTATGCACTTTCAGTTTATCATTACAATTTTGCTCACTAAATCAAGTTACTCAAATGACTAGGTTTCAAATTGAACATAGCCTATTGACACATATCAGCAAATGCTTATGGTAAATATCTGAATCACCAAACTATTTATTATTTTCACTACTGTTTAGACTGTTTTTATTGGCATTGTAAACAAATGACGTCATAATACACAGAATACGAAAACGTGGTTATTTTACTGAAGGTATATGCAGTTGTTAATACCCACAAATCCAATGAAATCACAGGAAATTTCTGAAGGGTGTTAGAATATGTATTTTACTATTTTACCTACTCTGATTTTCTAGGACAGCTGTAGCAGTATATAACATGTTTCACATTTCATATTTCCTACATTAACAGGTATCTGCAGGTGACTCAGAGTTCCAATATATAGATGTTTGGTCTTCAGTGTTCACCTGGGGTGGAGTGTCCGTGCCCCAGGAGGGCGAGTTTGTGTTGATACCTGCCGGGATGACATTACTACTTGATACAGACACACCCAGACTGGATTTTCTTCTGATACAAGGTAGGTGGTGAAACTATAACGCCGCATGTATGTGGTTTCATACATGTACATAGATAGTCTGTTTTTGCAATGAAATAGAGAACAATTTTTGGTTTCAGGGAAATACCATTTTTATTTCAAGTGAATATTATAATGATATGGTCATGAGTGGCAGGGCCCTGTTCTAACTATTTATTTTACATTGATTGTGAAACAAGTTATTACAACTTAGACATATCACGATTTAATTCGTCCTTGGTAGAACCAGTACTAATCATTTGTGAATAAAGTGTCCTGCACAAGGACAATATCCATAGCCATGGTGAAGGATCGAACCCATTTTAGATCCGATGCTCTACCACTGGTTCACATGCTCCAAAGTCATGAGTGAGCTTATCAATTTTTGTTTCTTGATATTTCACTTAAATGAATAATTCTGATATTTACGATGGAAAACAATGAAATTACTATTTATATTTTAACTACATGTATTTTTAACACAGAAATACATTTTGGAGTAATATTGATATGGTATATTACACAGATTTTTTCCCTCACAAAATAACAGAATGTGTAAATTATGAGCTATAAGTAGTGTTTATCATAATGTTTAAGATATATATACATGTACAGTTATACACATAATTATTTTAATGCATTAATTAAAATGAGGTTATTGTAAAAAACAAATATTGATGTGTAACATGTGTCTACAAACTACTGCAACTTTCAACTTCATTTATTTTTTTAAATAAAAAATTGACATTATTAGGTGGTAAATTGATATTTGATGAGCAAGACATTGAGCTGAATGCTAACATCATCATGATCACCGATGGTGGACTGCTGCAGGTGGGTACAGAAGCTGCACCATTTCAGCACAAGGCGATTATAACCATGCATGGTCACCACAGAAGCAAAGAACTGCCAATCTACGGTACCAAAGTACTTGCTGTCAGAAATGGAACCCTTGATTTACATGGTGAGATATTAATCTCAGATATTTTTAATTTTAAATTTCTACCACCAACTGGTTGCTCATTAATTTTTTTTCATGGCAAGTGCATGAGAGTCGAAGTCGACCATCCCTAAATACATTTCAGGGGCATAGACACCAATTCTATATTGGTGAGGCAAAACTTGTAATCAATTCTAAAATATTGGTATGTTCGAAAATGAATCGACAATGACAAATGCCATCATCATCCAAATGTAAGATAATCATGCTGCACCTGTGTTTATGTCCACGCTTTTCACACTTTTAAGCTCACCTGAGCCAAAGGCTCGACACAGGTGAGCTTTTGTGATCGCCTGGTGTCCGTCGTCCATTGTCTGTCATCCGTCGTTAACTTTTAGCTTCTAACAACTTCTCCACTGAAATCACTCGGCCAATTTTGAAATAACTTCACAGAAATGTTCCTTAGGTGACCCTCTACCAAGTTTGTTCAATCCATCTTGATTTATCAAAAAGCATGGCCACCTGGGGGGGGGGGGGGGGGGGGGGGGGGGGCAAGTTTAATTAGTAAAAACTTAAAAAATCTTCTTGTCAGAAACTATTGGCTCGATTTTAAAATAATTTCATAGAAATGTTCCTTGGGTGACCATCTACCAAGTTTGTTCAAGCTATCTTGATTTGTCAAAAAAAAAGGCGGCCAGGGGGTGGGGTTAGTTTACTATATAAGCTATAGTAAAAACTTAAAAAATCTTCTTGTCAGAAACTAGTTGCTCGATTTTAAAATAATTTCACAGAAATGTTCCTTGGGTGAACCTCTACCAAGTTTATTCAAGCCATCTTGATTCGTCAAAAAACAATGCGGCCAGGGTGTGGGGTTAGTTTACTATATAAGCTATAGTAAAAACTTAAAAAATCTTATTGTCGGAAACTACTGGCTCGATTTTAAAATAATTTCACAGAAATGATCCTTGGGTGACCCTCTACCAAGTTTGTTCAAACCATCTTGATTTGTCAAAAAACATGGCGGCCAGGGAATGGGGTTAGTTTACAATATAAGCTATAGTTAAAACTTAAAAAATCTTCTTGTCAGAAACTACTGGCTCGATTTTAAAATAATTTCACAGAAATGATCCTTTGGTGACCCGCTACCAAGTTTGTTCAAGCCATTTTGATTCGTCAAAAAACATGGCGACCAGGGTGTGGGGATAGTTTACTATATAAGTTATAGTAAAAACTTAAAATCTTCTTGTCAGAACCTACTGGCTTGATTTTAAAATAATTTCACAGAAATGTTCCTTGGAGGATCCTTCACCAAGTTTTTCAAACCGTAGTGATTCGTCAAAAAACATGGTGTAGGGTTAGTTTGCTTTGAAAGCTATTGTAAAAACTTAAAAAATTTTCTTGTCAGAAACAAACGGATCAATTTTAAAACAATTTCGCAGAAATGTTCCTTGGTTGACCCTTTACCAAGTTTATTGAAGCCGTTGCGATTTGTTAAAAAACATGACTGCCACAGTGAGGTGCTAGTTTACTATATAGGCAGCTATAGTTAAAACTTCAAAAGCCTTCTTGTCAGAATATATTGACCTGATTGTGATGTTATTTCACTGACATTTACCATGGGTGAACCTCTACCAAGTTTGAACTCTTCTATGCATCTCTTACATCTTCAAAACAAATCAAAATTCTAACTACTTGCTCATCTTGTTTTTCTTAAATTTTGAGTATACATGTATGATATAATCTACTTAAGTTGGGTGACTCAAGACAGTCAGGTGACGATATAGGGCCATCTTGACCCTCTTGTTTCAATTATTGATATGTTACTGATCCTGTTGCTACTTTATGTAACATAAACAATAACATTATTGGATCCCCGATATTTACTTACTTGTACAGTCAAAGTGATTGTTACAATAATAAAAAAAAAAATATGTCCATCAGGAAACTAGTCTATATGTAGAACCTGATATCTACTGAATCATTTCTGTTAATACCAAATGAAAAAAGCGGGGAATTCTATGCCTGTTCCACAATTCATAGCAACTGAACACTTGCTAAACTGTGACTTCCTTCAAACTTTCCCTGAAACTACTGACCAGTCAACATGGTCAAATGTGCTGCTATTTAATGGATCCATCGTTAATGAATACAGGAAGAACAGACTCAATAAGACAACTGCTATTTTCTTGTTTTAGTTCTGTGGTTCCAAGGTGTTTTTGTATTAACAAAATGGTGATTTTATCCTTCTGCATATTTGTTTACTTCTTATTAATGATGAACCTAACTAATTATATTTTTTTTGAATTGGGTATAACATCATTTTCAACACATTTCAGGTTAATATATAGTTATTATGGCATATCCAGTTTGATTGTAGGAGGAAGACCTCAAAATGAATCTGAGTAGAATCACCATCCTTCCGCAAGTAACTGCCAACCTTTTTACATAAAGTTTTTGGAACGAGCGGGACTCGAACCTAAGACCTTAGCAGCAACATAGGACCCCTAATTATATCCCCAGATACAGAGTATATGGGGGCTATATAGGAGTCCCGCTGGTTGGTTGGCCGGTCAGTCCGTCCATCAGTCCATCACATTCTGTTGGCATTTTTTGTGATCGCTATTTCTCAGCAGCCATTGGCCGGAATTCAATGAAACTTCACATAGGTGACTGGTACTGAGCCTAGTTGTGCATATTGTCTGCATGTTGCATGATAATAACTTTTCAATGAGTTATGTGCAATAACTGTGCCAGCACGCCATCTGGGGGTAAACATCACCTTCAGTGATATTTCTAGTTATATTATGCAAAACCGTTAAGTTTAAGAATACCAGCAGCTGCATGAGAGTATATGTAAGTAGTTTACTTATATTTTCAAATTAACTTATATTTGTAACAGGTAAAGAAGTACCGATTACTTGGACTAAATTGGCAGCTACTGCTGCATCAGGTTCTACAACTTTAGAGCTTGTCCATGCAGTGGAATGGAATGTTGGAGACGAAATTGTAATTGCTGCCACTGGACATCATCATACACAGAGCGAAAATGAAAAGAAAACAATTTCTGCAATATCTTTAGACAAACAAACTCTGACGTTGAGCACACCTCTTGAGGCAGAACACGTCGGAGAAGAAGAGACATTTGATGGTACTTTAGTAGAATTTAGGGCGGAGGTTGGATTATTGACTCATAACGTGGTTTTCAGGGGTAACACAGATCCGCAGTGGGAGGATGAGATAAAGGCATGTGAGGCTGGATTTAATACAGGTAAGCAGAATAAAGGAAAATGAAGCAAACTGAAGCAAAATCAAATCAAATTAGGGGTGAGCATAACCTACAGATACTTATAGTGAATTATGAAGTGTTAATGTTTCTGTAGCCAATACATTTCTACATGCTTTAAGTGTTTACTTCACTAACTTATTGTGAGTGGAAACTCAATCCTACGATCTATGTAATCACTAGCAAAGGAAAATTTGTTGTGGTATTTTTTATATATATATGGGAAGATAACCCACTCTCTTGGAAATTTGAATTTTTGGAATATTAACAACATTTTCATTTAAATTGGGAAAATTTCACATTAAATCTATTTGTTCAACTTTATAAAAAATTGTACACCTGCTTCACTGATCATTAATTTGAAGAATCAATTTTATACTCAATTCAGAAAGAGAAAAAAAATTGTTTCTTTTATCAAGAATTGTTGGTAAGTTTCAGTTTACAATTATTAAAGCTTTCATTTGGGATGAAAAAAGATATTATTTGCCATTTGGAATATATATGATCAAATATTGGCTATAAAAATGGCCAAAAGAACTATGGGATTGACCATCTGTGGATTAATTATAAATACACATAAAAAAACGTAATACAGTGTATATTTAGAGTTACACATTCAACATAAACATAGTATACAAACTATGGTACATGGGCCTTGATTATAGTCTATATATAACCCACTATAACTGCATATTTTAATACAAATTGTAACAGGTAATTCATAACTACATCTGATAATTTAGTCACTAAATTATTCTTTATGCCCCACTCCCCCCCCACTATTAGCAACTATCTACACCTAACATTTAAAGTTTTCAATAGAAAGTGATTTGATGAAGTGAGGTTCTTATCATTGGTTGTACATTTTTATAAAATATTTCACCCTTTGGCAAAGGCTATGACAAAAGTTTTTAACAATGTAGTATAGTTCGATATACAATATAAGAAGGGTTTTGTGATAGTTGTGGGGCTAGAATATTTGAAGATAATTTTTTTTGTTACAATTTTTGGGGAAAAAAATAACATTTTTTGGGTGGGTGGGGTAATATTTTGAATTTATTAAACATTCCAGTCAAGATATAAGGAACATGAACATAGTCATAAAATCAGTAATATTGTTTTAATAAAAACAGTTGCCTAAATACAATTTTAACAAGTGCACATTATCTGTTTGCTGTTAGTAGATGTGGAAAAAACACTATGTCGCCAAATTTGCTACCTTTTATTTTGATACTTATCCTATGAAATACCACATTATGAGAAAACAGAATGGTAAAAATTGTTTATCTTTATGCATTTCTCACTTCAAACAATGTGGAAAATATTGGCATATAACATTAGTGGTTATTTGTAATAGAAATGATGCTAGAACATTTTAAAATATGAAGTTTTAGAATATTTGTGAAAAAATTAACAATTCGAAAGTGGGGGTAGGGTAAAAAAAATTTAAGATTTAAATAAAAGGAGAGAAGAAATGTTAGTTTCTTTAGGATTAGTCTATTCAGCAGTGTTGATGTGATGCAAAAATGCCTTTTATATATCATTTTTAGTATATATATGAAAATTATAGCTATTTCATTGTGTTTTGTAGTTGTTCATTTTTTGCCGTTTTGAGGTTATAGGCATTTGACACTTGAAATTTAACTAACTTTCATTTTAGACAGTAATATCTTCTAAAATTTCAGAAAAACATCCATCATAGGATGGTGATAACTAAGACACCAAGTTTAGGCAAGTTTGCTATATTGACCATTACATCTTAAAGTAACTATTTGGGGACATGTGACACTTACCAGTGGCATTTCTTGTTTTTAATATTACCTATACACAGAACACATTTAAAAAAAATATATATATTTTGAGGCGCCAGACTTTCTTGCGTTTCTTTAGTATCGTAGGTTGATTATCTGTTGCTCATTTCATATGCACCAAAAAACTGCTTTCTCATGGTTTCATAATACTCAAGTTCTTGATTATTTAAGTATTTGTCAGATAATAGCAACTTTTTAATGTTAAAAAAAAAAAAATGACGTTCAAACATATTTGAGTCATAACTTTTGATATTTGATGTCACAGTCTACACAAGATTGCTATTAAATTGAGTGTAGCAAAGGCTGAAATGCAGAAGTGCCCATACTAATAAGCATATGGCATAGCAACAATGCAAATAGTCCCTGAAGCAAATGTTACCGGCTTTATGCTTTAAAAGTTTAACCTGTCGTCAATCGATTTCGAAGTTAGATTCAGTTTAATGTTCAACATTGTCACAGAAAAGTTTGATAAAAGGCCCTATGTCGTATAGATTCAGATTCAGATCATTTCATTTAAAAGTACATTTGTATGTAATAAAATCACGGAAGATAGCCTCTTTCATTGATCTAATTTGAATCGTAGTGTATTATCGAGGGCATTTTACAAGTAAACAAAACAATGCAATCATAAATGGTTTTCTCAGCATCTTATTTCAACAAAAATAGCATAAAATCACCACTTGAAATGGTTTATTTTGTAAATAAATTAAAGAATATGTTTGAACCAAAAAATACGAAACTACCAAGAGGTTGCTCATCGGATGTTGACAAATTTGAGAATACCGTTCTAAAAATCGGTGCCTCCAAAAGTCGGATGCTAAAAGTCGGTGCATAGGTTACTACAATCCCTTTTATTAGACATGATTTAAGACTTAACTATATTAATGTCTACTTTCATAAAATTTATATTCATTTCGAAATAAACAGATACATAATGAAAATAGTCTTCATTCCAGAGTCAAACATTAAAAATAGAAACTTATCAATTGTATAAACTTGATGAAATATTAAAGTTTAAAAATCACTCATTTACTTTATTTTTATGGCAATAATATTTAAATATAGAATAGAAACATATACCGGTATTTGAATTGCACTATTAATGCATCATCGAATACCCCGGGTGTCAATTTTTTGACATTGTGATGGATGGAGAGTGTCGTAATTGATACGCGGGGGTATCCGACGATGCATAAATGAACACTAAACTTTTTTTCAGTACGGAATAGTGTGCCCATCCCTTACCCACACCATCTCATTTCTTGTTCCATGCATTTTTGAGAGAAACACTGAAATGTACCTATGTTTTTTATTTGAATTAGCTACGAAAAAGAAGTTAGGTTAAATGATTGTCTTTTAGCCCTAGATGGCGTAGCAATGACTCCAATATTCAAACAAATGGCGCCTCTCAGGACCTTAAGTCCTTTGATTTAATACAGTTTTACAGGTTTTCTGTCCAGCTATGAATATAGCATTACCCCCTTGTGGGTATTACATGTGTACGTACAGGTTTTCAACACATTACAGCTTTATTGGTGGAGAAAGACGTCGTTTGGAATCTGAATAAAATCACTGCCCTTCTTCTACTAACCGGCAAACTTTCTCATAAAAAATGTTTTACCTGAGCTGGGTTTAAACTCACATCCTCAGTGTTGAGAGGTCAAGAGATTATATATTAAACCACATTTTGTGTGATGAATATCGTTGTATAAAATAATCATCCCTTACTTTTTCGTATCATTTCAGGGGAGTTTGCAGTGCAAACGTGTTTCCTTGGAAGATTTGGTGATGAGATTGGGAGCAGCCAATTCGGTGCCATGATTCTTGTGCACGCCCCTGTTATGAACACACATGAGGCACAGGCGAGAATATCCTTCATAGAGGTCACATTTGCAGGACAGGCATTTCGACTAGGTCGTTATCCTATCCATTTCCATTTGAATGGTGACATGTCAACTAGCTATGTTAGAGGCTGCGGCATACATCAAACATTTAACCGTGCCGTCAACATCCATGGCACCCACAATACAATTGTAGAAAAAACTGTTATCTACAATATCATGGGTGGAGCTTTTTTCCTCGAGGATGGTATTGAAACTGGCAATACACTCCAATTTAACCTCGCTGTTTTTGTTCGGGAAAGTTCAAGTTTGCTTAATGACGACATCACGCCAGCTTCTTTCTGGGTAACCAATCCAAACAACACAGTTCAGCATAATGCTGCTGCTGGTGGAACGCATTTTGGTTATTGGTACAGAATGCACAGTCACCCCGATGGCCCTTCCTTTACATCAGATGTCTGCTGTCAAAATGTTCCACTTGGTGTGTTTGAAAACAACACAGCTCACTCATTTGGTTGGTTTGGTTTGTGGATATTTGAAAACTACTTTCCTATGGTAGGAGGTTGCGGAGGTACCGAGGTTGAACCTGCAGTGTTCCGAGGTCTGACAGCATGGAATAATGACAAAGGTGCTGAGGCTGTCAACAGTGGCGCTTTACAGTTTGAAAACTTTGTTTTAGTTCAGAATAAAAAAGCTGGATATGAAGGGAAGAAGGTCATAAATGTCCCACTTTATACTGATGACAGTCCCATGATCAAAGACAGCTTAATAGTTGCCAAGACAACAGTTATTCCTAGTGGGGTTCAAGGATGCACCACTAGTGGTATAGTTTTCCCATATGGCTTTGGTTTTCGTGCTGTCGACATCAGATTTGTGAATTTTGATGAATCGGGTTGTACAACTTTTGCTTTCACACGTATTGCAGGAACATGTTCTATAAACTGTGGTGGTTACAACTATCATACTGAAGGATTGTCTTTTATCAATTCGCCAAACAAAGCCCGCTATGCCTGGGATTGGGAGGGAATTATCATTGACAAAGATGGTACAGCTACTGGTAAAGGTGCTGGCAACTGGAGTATAATTCCAACGACAGGGACCTTACCATCTGATTGTGAACCTGCGCCGGAATATAGTATTGGGCAGCCAGCAAGCATGTGTCCGCCTCAGTACACCTGGCATAGATTTGCCTTCAATAATATAAATCCAGCATCTATTGAAGGAAAGGACTTTGTGATAACTAATCAGTATGGAAACAGCTCTGTCCAATTCATGAAAAAGCGATTGACGCACAAGCCTGGTTGGATGTGTGTCTTAATAGATGGCGAAGCTTACAGCTGGAAATTTGAAAATGCTGATCAAATAAAAAATATAAGTTTCACTGGACAATTCTACAACTTTGAGGTAAGTACTTCACACTGAGTTCTTTTAGGTAAAAATTTAGGTAAAAACAGTATACTCATGCAGATCTCATTCAATAATGCAAATAATAGTACCAAATTAATTGTATTCTTAAATATAAAGTGGGTCAGTAGTGTAGCGGATAGGGTGCTGGCTTCAGGCGGCAGAGGTTGCGAGTTTGACTCAGGCTCTACCTTATGACCTCTCAAAACACAATTCAGTACCAGTTCTAATAAGGGATTGCACTGGAGAATGATATGCATAAGCTCCTAGCTTACTTCACAATCAAGCTAAATTAAATTAATGTAAAATAAATGTACGTGTGCTAAAATAACACGATGGCTAAATGGCACAAATTATAATCAAAATGAAAATTACACAAAGGGTTCTTTTGTGGTCAATGGACCGATAAATCACAAATTAACTTTTTATTGACACACATGTGGGTCTCACCATGGGTGTCGATTTGAAGATTGCCATACAACTCTGCCTACATAATAGTAAATAAATTGCTTTATCAGTTGTGAACGATTGACCACATGCACGTGTGCAAGTATCCAATATAAAAGCTGTGACAAATCAAGAAGTCAGTATATATATTGTGATAAAAGACTCAATGATAATAATATTTAAAAAAAAAACAACAAATAATGATAATAATAGAAATAAAATACTACATTTTCATTAGTGCTATATAGATTGCTCCTCAAGTTAAAGATAAGTTGACTGCATCTCAAGATAAAGATACTGTTCTGTTTTACCTTAGGCTGCATCTCAAGATAAAGATACGGCATGTGTCTATGGCATGATACTCCAGTGTGACAGCGCTTAGAATACTGTCTCAAGTAGACACCATCGCGATATGACTGAAAGCAACGCTAAAACACCATACAACAACAACAACAACTGTTTTACCTTAGACTCATCTCGAGATAAAGATACTGTTCTGTTTTACCTTAGACTCATCTCAAGATAAAGATACTGTTCTGTTTTACCTTAGACTGCACCTCAAGATAAAGATACTGTTCTGTTTTACCTTAGACTGCACCTCAAGATAAAGATACTGTTCTGTTTTACCTTAGACTGCACCTCAAGATAAAGATGCTGTTCTGTTTTACCTTAGAATGCACCTCAAGATAAAGATACTGTTCTGTTTTACCTTATACTGCACCTCAAGATAAAGATACTGTTCTGTTTTACCTTAGACTCATCTCAAGATAAAGATACTGTTCTGTTTTATCTTAGACTGCACCTCAAGATAAAGATGCTGTTCTGTTTTACCTTAGACTGCACCTCAAGATAAAGATACTGTTCTGTTTAACCTTAGATTGCATCTCAAGATAAAGATACTGTTCTGTTTTACCTTAGACTCATCTCAAGATAAAGATACTGTTCTGTTTTACCTTAGGCTGCACCTCAATATAAAGATACTGTTCTGTTTTACCTTAGACTGCACCTCAAGATAAAGATACTGTTCTGTTTTAGCTTAGACTGCACCTCAAGATAAAGATACTGTTCTGTTTTACCTTAGACTCATCTCAAGATAAAGATACTGTTCTGTTTTACCTTAGACTGCACCTCAAGATAAAGATACTGTTCTGTTTTACCTTAGACTGCACCTCAAGATAAAGATACTGTTCTGTTTTACCTTAGACTGCACCTCAAGATAAAGATACTGTTCTGTTTTACCTTAGATTTCACCTTAAGATAAAGATACTGTCCTGTTTCGCTACAGACAATTCAAATTTTATTTACTGTAATTAATAAAAAAAAAAATAACCATGGACACCTCAATATGTGTGTGTCTTTGTTTTGTTTGTGGCACATGCTTTTAATGTTTCCTTTTATCACAGTGTTTAGTATCACAGCAGCAGTCTTACACTGTACACTGACATTCCTTGAAGTCATGGAGGGATGATAGGTGCGACATATTCCATTTCCCGACATTTTTTTTTTCTTTGTTGTGTTTTGGGCCATTATCAGATATTTAAATTGAACCTTGTTCTTTTCTTTTTTTCAGTCAAGTGACCACATTATTATAAAAATACCAGTTGAAGATATTCCCGACAGATTTTCTATTGACGGCGGAAAGACCTTTATAAATGCAACCACTGGAGGCCTTGACCCTACCACTAATGTCAATGGCGATTGGGAATGGGATAATGCAAATAAAGAGATCAACTTCATGGGTAGGTCGCTGTGTTACATTCACAGTTACTTTTGACATCTGCTGAATATCTTTTAATTTGTATGCTTATGACGGAAAATATTCGGAATGTCTAGGTATATACAGGGTGATTTATAATGGTACTACCAGTAATTTCTAAATTCATTTTGCAAATAACTAGCAATAATAAGATTTAACATCTATCGTTGCAATACCATTATGATATTTAAAACATGACAATATTTTTATTTACAGTGCATGGTACAAAGAGGTCTCGACGGGCCACTTCTTCTCTTGCCATTAATAGGCCATTCTCCTTTTCCTTGTATAAATGTTACTTCACGGATTGCATTCCCCCACCTGATCCAAACACAATCCCACCTGTCGACACAAGACCATTGCAGTTCCAGTACTGGGATGATTTAACTGTGTGGAACATGTCAGCCGATGGTTATGTTACTAACAGTGAGGGGAACTATGGCATTCCACAGGACTTTGATAATGTAAAGATTGTGTTTGGTAAGTACGATGATCAACATATGAATGAGCAATTTTCTAACATGCAGTTTAATGGTATGGATGATGTTGATAAATTTGTATATCTTGTAACAAATGTTCCCAGAAATGTAGCTAAATATATTGTTTAGGCTTATATGAAAAGAAGTACAATTACATAACCAATGGCTTTCCAAACAGCCTTAAATATTATGTTGTTATGAAATTACCTTGTATCTATTATTATTTTTTTGACAGATAATTGAAAGCATGATTTTATGTTAAATGATATAACTATTTATTTGCATAGGTGACTTATAGGTCCATTGGGCCTGGGGTATGTTGTTTAAGATTCTATAGCCATATGTCATGTTACATATGTACATATGTAGCTATAATAAGATATTTTATTGCATAATTTACGATGCAGGAGTGCAATATACCCATGGCTGTAATAGTCATAGTTTAACCCTATACAACATTTATTGATCCAGTATATATGTTGTTTGCAAAACAACTTATTTTACCCCATTAATGAAACCCTCAAACATAAACAAATATAGTATACAACAGGTCATAAAATATGTCTAATTGTGTGATTTCTGGTGATACTGAGATTAAAATGACATACCACATGCTATGAATAATATTTTTTATATTAACCTAGTGTAATATCACTACCAAGTCTTCATTTGACTCTACATTGTACAAAAAATGCCAAACTACTTTCAGAATAGCCCAAACTTATGAATAGCGTTGATTCATTATGATAATATGACGTTATTTTCCGAAGTTAGATCATACAGTGCCTGACAGAAACTAATATACACGATTTCTCCACATTCTTTGTAGAAGTGACCTGAAAAATACCACTTTCCTGAGTTTTGTGTTAAAAGAATCTTGCATTTGTGTTAATTTATTATTGAATAATTAAACTCTCAGAGTTTAGAGCCTCGCATAATATAGTTTTGCCAACTTGTTTAATAAATTCAATAATAAATAAACATTCATATTATAAGATCTTCCATTACTTAGTAATACTAACTTGCTTATCTATAAACATTGGATGTGATACATAGGTGGATCTAGGAACTTTAGTCAGGTGGGGGTGGCATTGTAGATATTGTAATTCTGGAAAGAGGCCCCAATTCCAGTGGGGTCCAAGTATAATGATTTTACCATTTTCAAAGAAATGGGTGCCTTTTGCATGTATTATTTATCATATAATCTCACTGCATTCTCAGGTCATGAAATTTATAATAAAAGCTTTTCATCCTCCCTTTCCAACATTTTTGATGGAATGCTTAAAATCAAAGAAATATTAAGGTCAGCTTCTTAAATCCTACTTGTCCTGACCAAATGATCACTCGTCATGGCGAGCGGACGAGTGGAATTTTCCAGCCCTGACACGACAGTTAATTAATAAACTTGAACCCTTGCATAATATGAACTTTGCTAATGTGCAGAAATCTCCTTCATTTAAAATGATAAGATAAGTATCATAGTAATTTTGGTGTTACATTTTAAGCTCAACTATTTGGAGAATAAAGAGAGCTATTGTACTCAACCAGGCTTCGGCATCACACCTTGGTTAAGTCTTGCATGCAAGTCCCTATCTCAGTAACCATTGCATGTATTGACTTGAAACTTTACACAAGCCTTCCTAGTCATCAACCCTACTATAATAACTAAGTGAGATAACTCTTGCATGAATATAATGCAAATTATTGCCCTTGTTTGACTTAGAAATTCTTGTTAAAGTTTTGCGTGCAAGTACCATCAAGTCCATATCTCACCAACCACTCAATGTATTTGATTGAAATTTCACACAAGTCTTCCTAGTCATCAACCCTACTACAATAACTAAGTAAGATAACACCTGCATTAATATAATGCAAATATTGCCCTTGTTTGATATAGAAATTCTGGTTAAAGTTTTGCGTGCAAGTACCATCAAGTCCATATCTCACCAACCACTTAATGTATTTGATTGAAATTTTACACAAGCCTTCACAGTCATTAATTCTACTACAATAACTTAGTTAAATAACTCTTGCATGAATATAATGCAAATTATTGCCCTTCTTTGACTTAAAATTTTGTTTGGTTAAAGTTTTGCATGCAAGTACCGTCAAGTCCATATTTCACCAACCACATAATGTATGTGGTTGAAACTTTACAAAAGCCTTCCAAGTCATTAACTCTACTACAATAACTAAGTTAGATAACTCTTGCAAATATATATAATGCAATTAATTGCCCTTAATGTTTGACTTACAAATTCTGGTCAAAGTTTTGCGTGCAAGTACCATCAAGTCCATATCTCACCAACCACTTAATGTATTTGATTGAAAATTTACACAAGCCTTCCCAGTCATTAATTCTACTACAATAACTAAGTTAGATAACTCTTGCATGAATATAATGCAAATAATTGCCCTTCTTTGACTTAAAATTTTGGTTAAAGTTTTACATGCAAGTTTCGTCAAGTCCATATTACACCCACCACTTAATGTATTTGATTGAAACTTTACATAAGCCTTCCCAGTCATCATCTCTACTACAATAACTAAGTTAGATAACTCTTGCATGAACATAATGCAAATTATTGCCCTTCTTTGACTTAGAATTGTGGTTAAAGTTTTGCATGCAAGTACTGTCAAGTCCATATATCACCAACCACTCAATGTATTTGATTGAAACTTTACATATGGCTTTGTAGTCATGAAACCAAGTCAGATAACTCTTGCCAGATTGTTTGACAAATTAGGGCAATTGTTGTACTTAGAAATTTTATAACTCAGCAGTCACTGCATGTATTTGATTGAAACTTCATACAAGATATTGCAGTTATAAAACCTACTCAATTTTGTCAATTTTGTAAGTTAGATAATTCTTATTTGCTTGGATTTGCCATCAGTTTCAATCAAATTTGTACTTCTGTGACAAATATTCAAATAGTCGAGCGTGCCGACAGCTCTTGTTGTTTAATGTTATCTGTCTAGCCTTGACTCGGACTCTGAGAATTTTCCACTGTCTGACTTTATGATAAAGCAATATGGGCTAGACATTTGGTTCCAAGAAGGGATCCTCTGTGACCTAGTGGTTCATTAATTTCACTTTTACTTTTAAAAAAAGGTTGTAGGTTTGAGTCCCACTTGCTCCAAAAACTTGGATGTAAGAAAGTTTGCCAATTACTTGCTGAAGGATGGTGGTTCTACTCAGACTCATTTTCCACCAATAAAACTTGATATGCCATAAGTATATACCTGAAATGTATTGAAAATGGCGTTCAACCCCATTTGAAAAACTGATTCCAAGAAACTCTTTTTGTGATAAAATCAAGATTATATACTACACAACATAAATTTTGTTAATGATCCTCAGATACAAGGTTCAGATTCTGTTCTTATTTGCTCCATCCTTTTTTTAGCTCGCCGGGACAAATGTCCAGGAGAACTATTGCCATGACCTCGGCATCATCTGCAGACACCAAGGATTAATTTTTGCGTTTAGATGCGTTTAAGTTTTGGTGTTTACCTCCAATCTCAATCTTTGCATGGGTGGAGAGTTTTATCCCATAGGCGAGCTTTGTTGTCTTTTGACAGCTTTTGTTTGATTAATTTGTGACTGACTTAATAAAACAGTTTCATAAAGTTAATTGAATTAAATGTATTGTTATATTTTCAGTTTTGTAATTGTAAAAGCTATTTTGCTTCTATCCGAGTTAAAAAAATATACTAGTACCGTACTTTACAATATATTTTCTATTGATTTTTCAGGAGAATGGATGGTTGTGAATATGACAACGGTAAACAAATTTGGTGTTCTTCTTTTGGAAGGGGTTATGGAGTTTATTGATACACCAGGTGCCAATTATGAAATCAACGCTGATTTCATTATCATAAGAGGTGGTCGGTTAATCATTGGCTGGCCGGATGACCCATTTGATGGCCTGGCCAATATCATCCTCCGTGGTAATCACTCGTCTCCATATTTTGATGCAGGAGATGGGCCCGTCGTTGGCTCTAAGGCTATTGGTAGGTATGATTACAATGGTGTTTGCTCTATCTTGCAAAGAATGTATGGGAGTTTCGTGGTATTATCAATTATGATGCTAGGGAGGAGCTTTGTGATTGAGATGAATGGTAATGAGACACAATGTGTATATTAATCATCACAGAGACTGTTGCCGAGTGTGGATTCAAACTCATGATCCCTGAATTGATAGTCAGACGTGGTACCGCCTTAGCTAATCATTCCTGGCTGGTAGCCTTGTGGCATTTGAAGTATCAAAACAAAAGAACCAAAGCTTTCTTTTTTATATCGACTTTTTAAGAAATGCTTGGAACATTTGACATTTATCTCTGTATATTATATATTAGACATCATTTCAAACATTTCAAATAAATACAAAGGTAGTTTTCATATTATGTTTATAAATTGGTATTAATATTTTACTTTCTGCTTAAAAGGTTACAAGTACATGATTGTATACATCTTCATGAACTATGCTTGTAGATGTTTCTACTATGTTTTTTTTATATATTTGGTAATGTTTCTTGGAATATATATAAGTCACAGTCCCTCATTGGGAGCTAATGTAACAGGACGAGAAAAATATTCAGCCAGTCCGGGACTCGAAACCGGGGCCTTTCACTTACAGGGTGAATGCTTTACCAACTGAGCTTACCAGACTGCCTACATATATTTCTCTCCCAGTAGGTTACGTACACACTGTGACATATTGTTAAACTTAGTTCTCTTCATCATTTTACATGTGACTTAAAAATGTACAAACTTACATTTTCTAAAACATTTAACCAAACAAAATGCCAACACTTACCAATAAAATAAATGTTTGACAACACTTTGAGTCTGTGTGAGATTTCGTGTCCGGCCTGTAACTTTGTCATGCATAGATGAATTTTATAAATACATGCTACAAATGGTCAACATAACATGATGACATGTTGCATGTAACACCAAGACTCCCATTTCAAAGGTCAAGGACACAATATAACTTTGTTTGATGGCACTTTCAATCTGATTTCATGTCCTGTCTGTAATTTTGTCACCTATGTATAAATTTCAAAAACAGTCAGTCTTGCCTCAGTTCATCAGCATGGTATGAAAACGTGTTGCACATAAGACTCACACCCGTACCTTAAAGGTCAAGGTCACACTTTTAGTTTGTTTGATAACACTTTGAGTCTGTGTGAGATTTTGTGTCCAGCCTGTAACTTTGTCATGCATGATGGATTTTATAAATACTTGCTACAAATTATCATCATAACATGACGACATGTCACAAGTAACACCCAGACTCCCATTTTAAAGGTCAAGCTCACAATTATCTTTGTTTAACAACACTTTCAGTCTGTTTGAGATTTCATGTCTGGTCTGTAACTTTGTCACCTATGGATAAATTTCAAAATCACTTGGCTCAGTTGATCAACATGACATGATGAAATCTCAATGTCACATTTTCAATTTGTTTGATATTTCATGTCTGGTCTGTTAATTTATCTTTAACTTGGCACAAGATGACATGTGATGTGTCATACGTAAGACCCAGACCCATACCTCAAAGGTCAAGGTCACACTTTGAGTTTGTTTGACAACACTTTGAGTCTGTTTAAGATTTCAAGTCTGGTCTCTAACTTTATCATACGGGATGGATTTCAAAAACACCTGGCTCAATTTATCAATTGATCAGCATGGCATGACAAAATGTCGCATTAAGACCCAGAACCTTACCTCAAAGGTCATGGTCATACTTTCAGTTTATTTGATATTTCATGCCTGGTTTGTAATTTTGTTTTACATGGAGGGATTTTAAAATAGCTTGACACAAGTGATCAACATGTCATGATGATGTGTCACCTGCATTTATATGTAGAAATACCCAGACCTTTACATTAGATGTCATAGTCAAAGTTATACAAAGGTCAAGGTTACACTTTGATGTAAAAAACATGAAATTGTGTGTCTAGTCTGAAACATCAGTCCATGACTTGATATTCATGGATACATCGCTACCTATTATAAAATATATTGTTATTTTCACAGACCATTAGGGGGGCATGTGAAACTTACCAGTGACATTTCTTGTTATGATAATAAATTATATTCTTCACTTTTTTTAATTTCAGGAGTATTTGGCGGTCTTGATCTCTTTGGAAAGGATGTTGGTGTAACATGGACAATGCTTGACACGACAGCAGATGCAGGTTCCAATCAGATTGTACTATCTGAACCAGTGACTTGGAGACCTGGAGATGATATTGTTATTGCACCAACCAGTTTTAATCCTTGGGAAACGGAATCATTTCAGATCACTGCTGTAGCTGCCGATAATGTGACTTTGACCCTGAATGAAACTCTCAAATATAAACATATAGGTATGTAATCCAAAGATTTTTTTGATGATGATTTTATGAAAACATGTTAGTTTGTAGTGTTCACAAGTACGTACAATAAGGGCACTATTAGCGTATAAATAGAATGAATGTCTAGTTGAATTTATGCCTCTTTGTAAGTCTCTGTTGGATTATTATTCATAAACTTAAATTTATTGACAGAAAAGATATTGTTTCTCAAAAAGCTTGCACCAATTATTTAAAAAAATAGCTATAGTTAAAATAATGAATTAATATGTAATGCTATATCAGTGTCTATAAGACATATTTCAAATATTTACTCATGTAAATGTTACCTTCTCCTGTTACTTAATAAATGATTTTTGTTGTTTGAATGAAATAGTACCGGATATAAATGTATATCATTTGATATGCCACAAAATATTAAAATTTTAAGTGGGAAATCTATTTTAGTCTAACCTAGGCATGTAGCCCAAGTTAAGAAATCTCTTTTCAATATATTATTTTGGCATGTTTAAAAAGATACCCTTTTGGCAATATGGGATCAGTGAGTATATATATAGGCATGATATATAGGGAAAAAATGAAAAAAAATTCCAATTTTGAAAGTTTGAAAAATCCTGATATTTCCGGTGCTCTCTTTTAATGTATGCATGTTTTAGCAAAGTATTTACTTGTTTAAACTCATGGAAAGTTCAGTTTCAACCAAAATGTGTTTTGTTTTTAGCACACCTGAGCCAAAAGCCCAAGTGAAATAATTCTGAATGCTTGTAGTTCGTTGTTCATCTATCTGTCCATCCGTCAACAATTTATTTAAACAATTTTTCCTTTGAAATGACTTGAGGGATATTCATCATATTTGGTGGAAGTATTCTTACATAAAGCTCTCACAAGATTTGTTAAGCCTTGTGATCAAGTTTGACTTAACCATATGTCCAATGTTTATGACATTATGTAAATTCGTTCCACCTGCAGTGCACCAGGAGACGTTGTCCAATGGTGTGGACATAACTGTTGGAGCAGTTGTTGGCTTGCTGACTAGGAACATCAAAATTATTGGCGAATCTTATGACAGCCAGGATGATGAGTCGTTTGGGGCTCGTGTTCTCGTTGGTCTTATAACCTATGGAACACAGACTTATGCAGGTATTGTTCTTACAATATTGTTTCTTGCATAGTACACAAGGATATCTGCCAATCTACAGATGTAAAAAAAAAATTCTATCATTTTTGCTCATAGAAGATATTGAATAATAACGTCAACGTATATTATTCATAAAGACTTGCTTACCTGCAAGAAAAATGTAAGAGTAAAAATTACGGTATATTTGAAGTGAATTATTAATCAGGTGTAACAGGTGTAATTTCTGGTATATACTTTTAGTATGGACTTTTGAATGTCCATTTCTTTATATAAATATAAATTTTTAGCATTAAACACCCATCAAAAAAGTAGAATATTTTTGCGATGAAAGCCATTATCGAAGATCTGTCATTTGATTAAGATGAATGGGAGAAAAAAAATCCTTCATGAATATCCATGTTGGATAGAAATATCTCACCCTCTGGGTGGGTCAAAATTACATGCAGGGAATTCAGCAGAGCCTCGTCCCTGCATGTAATTTTGACTCCTTGGGTGAGATATTTCTATCCTACATGGATATTCATGATGGATTCTTATTATCTTCCATGTCACGAGACACTTTTCTCACTTGACCTGACGAAAATCTGGGACTAAATCAATTTTTGTAATCTATTTCCTTATCCGCAAATAGTAATCATTTATATATTCATTTAAATGGATTTCTTTATGGCTATATAGGATCAGTGAGTATACTATATAGGTTACAATATTGTTGTATTAAATAAAAATGTTTTTCGCCAATTATATTAAATACTGTTTTTGAAATCTGACTGTTTCTATTTGTCATGTATTGTATGTATATTATGTTGTGGATGAGAAATGTTTACTTTTAAGGCCTTCAAATAATGTATCTATTTTGTTGTAAATAATCTATGGATATTTTCCCAAATTATGTCCTGCAATAAAATTTCTGCATACTCAAAGTACAATGTTCCTATTTTAAGGATACGCCCGTCTGTCAAATGTGGAGTTTTATCGCACGGGTCAAGAAGGATTCACTGAGGATTATGACCCAAGATTCTCTGTGGCCTACGTTGCTGTTGGCACGGTGAGCAACGTTAAACCGTCCAGTGTGACCAGTTGTTCATTCCATAATGGCTTCAACACAGCTGTCGGTGCCTTTGGAATTGGGAGTCTAAACATAACAGACAATATTGTGTTTGGAAGTGTCGGCAATGGTGTGTATATTTTCTTTATCTTTCAGTTAATTCTTCATTTGGAATAAGGTTTAATGCCAATTCAAACACATTAAATATTATATGCATATATATGACATCTTTTATTGATAGATGAAGACATTATGTGCATAAACATGAATCTGAGTAGAACTGCCATTTTTCTGCAAGTAACTTTCAAATTTTTTTATATAAGGTGCTTGGCTTGACAATCTCAACATTAAGAGATAAGTGATACGGAAATCTAAAATAAAAGTTGGCGAGTTTTTTTTTGTTTTTGCTGTTTTAAACCTTTTATATACAGTCATATAGTACCAATAAGCCATTGATTTATAATAATTCATAAATACATAAAAGTGTAATTTTATCAAGTTGATTTTTGTTTTGTTCCCAATTTTAGGCTTGAGAACAAGTTCTGATGACACAAGGTTGATTGGCAATTTTGTCACTCTCATGGTTGCAACCAACTCATATCAGGATCGTTTGGAAGAGTTTAATCCTCGTTGGGAGGCTGGAATAGAGGCAATGGAGGCCAAAAATCTTGTGCTACAAGACAATCTTGTAGCCGGATCTGAGAGGGTTGCGTATCATGTGGTAACACAAGCCTGTGATGTGGTGTCTGACAGCTACAGGAACAACAGAGCGTTTGCCAATGTAATTGGAGTTGTTGTTCTTCCAGACGATAGCTTACCACAGAGCACTTGTGCAAGATTGTCTGGATTCACCGTGTGGAAGACCCATGACTTTGGTATATACTACCAGAACAGCCTTGACGCTGTTCTTGACGATAATGTACTCATCGATAACAATAATGGCTTAATCGCAATTATGAATGGCCCATCAGCTGTGGGACATGCTTTTGCTAACAAATTAATTACAGTATCAAACACAACTTTTGTTGGAGCAACTTCATCGTTTGATTGCCAGAAGGATGTTAAACCCTCTGCAGATGACAACTTTATTTTAAGTGCAAACTCACGACCTGGTTTTGCCCCAAATGGTGGAAAAGTTGGTCTTATTTTCCCTAACTTCTACCAAGGTTCCAATAAAGCTCCTAAAAAGCCATGGAAGGGTTGCATGTCATATAATGCAATTGGTGGGCTCATGAAAGTATCAGGTAACTGTTTGTTTTATACTTGAATTTATATAAAAGGTTAGGAAACTTGCATCTCTCTACTAAATGTTGATAAAATAGTATGCAAAAATTAATATTTTGTTAAATGAATCATTCAGATTTCACAGGCAATTGATTTCTTATACATAAAGTTTAAACTGTATGTAACCTTAGGTGTTTTATAATATTTTGAATATGAAATATGCTCGTGTCAGAATTAAAATCATTGCAATTTGAAGTAAAATCTTTTTTGATTTTTTAGTTGCAAACATTTAAATTCATCAATTTTATTTGTCTTTCTGTGATGAATGGAAGTTAGGATATTTAAAAACGAGATTTATAGTCTATTAGTGAGGGTTTGTGTGATTACGTGAGCATTCATAACATCTGAATGAGTTGCATTATCTCCTCTATATAAGTCCTTGGAATTCTCAAGAACTTGTTTTTAGCTTGACTATTTGGAGAATAGAGCTACTCTATTCACCTGGGCGTCAGCGTCGCACCTTGGTTAACGTTTGCATGCAAGTCCCTATCTCAGTAACCATTGCATGTATTGACTTGGAATTTTACACAAGCCTTCCCAGTCATTAATTCTACTACAATAACTAAGTTAGATAACTCTTGCATGCATATAATGCAAATTATTGCCCTTGTTTGACTTAGAAATTCTAGTTTAAGTTTTGCATGCAAGTACCATCAAGTTCATATATCAACCACTCAATGTATTTGATTGAAACTTTACACAAGTCTCCTTAGTCATCAACCCTACTACAATAACTAAGTTAGATAACTCTTGCTTGAAAATAATGTAAATTATTGCCCTTGTTTGACTTAGAAAATCTGGTTAAAGTTCTGCGTGCAAGTACCATCAAGTCCATATCTCAGTAACCATTGCATGTATTGACTTGAAACTTTACACAAGCCTTCCCAGTCATCAATCTTAAAATAACTAAGTAAGTTAACTCTTGCATGAATTTAATACAAATTATTGCCTTTGTTTGACTTAGAAATTCTGGTTAAAGTTTTGCATGTAAGTACCATCAAGTCCATATTTCACCAACCACTCAATGTATTTGATTGAAACTTTACACAAGCCTTCCCAGTCATCACCATACTACAATAACTAAGTTAGATAACTCTTGCATGAATAAAATGCAAATTATTGCCCTTGTTTGACTTAGAAAATCTGGTTAAAGTTTTGCATGTAAGTACCATCAAGTCCATATCTCATCAACCACTCAATGTATTTGATTGAAACTTTATACAAGTCTCCATAGTCATCAACCCTACTACAATAACTAAGTTAGCTAACTCTTGGATGAATATAATGCAAATTATTGCCCTTGTTTGACTTAGAAATTCTGGTTAAAGTTTTGCATGTAAGTACCATCAAGTCCATATCTCATCAACCACTCAATGTATTTGATTGAAACTTTATACAAGCCTTCCCAGTCATCAACCCTACTATTTGGTGTATTGCTGTATAAATATAAATTACAGGTTAAGTTCAATAGTAAATTCATTCTTACAGTTGTTATTATAGTCTGTAACCACAAAAGCATACAACACGTCATAATGATTATTCTATATTCAGACGTAACCTTTGCTAAATATGGCACAAGTGCTTGTAATGGGGACTACGCTGTATCTACGAATGCTGGTAATGATGATGGCCAACATCCGGTAGAAGCTGAAAGAATCACTTTTATAGACGTTGAGGATGACTTCAAGATTGTTTATCACAGACCTAACGTAGGGTAGGTTGGTGCTTGAATATGATCTTCAGATAGTGTTTTAATAAAAGGATAATCTACACCCAAAGTTGATAAACTGGGGGTGTTAAAACTACAAAATGAAAGATATAGGCAAAAAACATTTCAAAGTAGTATGTTTTAGTATTGTAGAATCATGTTTCAGTATAGAATCATGTTTCAGTATTGTAGAATCATGTTTCAGTATAGAATCATGTTTCAGTATTATAGAATCATGTTTCAGTATTATAGAGTCATGTTTCAGTATTGCAAAATCATGTTTCAGTATAGAATCATGTTTCAGTATTATAGAATCATGTTTCAGTATTACAGAATCATGTTTCAGTATAGAATAATGTTTCAGCATAGAAACTGCGTTAGAAATATTCAGAAGCAGACAATCCCTCTCCACCCCTATTTTAAAAGGCAAAAGGTCAATTTAGCCCCATTTTTCAACTAAGTGCATAGGTAATAAGTTTAAAACATTACTATAGTATCCAACTCAAGAATTTTCTTACTTCACCTTTAGATTAAGAAATTGATCATTATTTCCAAATAAATTCCATCAGTGCTCTGATCATTGCATCACTCATAGTCAAGATTGATTGATTGATTTAACATTTAGCGTCATTTTTTTATGCCATTGAGGGCTAACAGACGATCAGTTAACCTTACCACTGTTTTCTTGGATCCTGAAAGGTTATCCAGTACTCGAACACACCCAATCTTTGCAAGTAATGATAACTTTCCCACTTGAATCAGCGGTGAGAGATGAATGATAATGAGACACAATGTTGTATATCAGTCATCACGGAAACTGTTGCTGGGCGGGGATTCAAACTCACGACCCCTGGATTGACAGTCAGCTGTGCTTCCGACTGTGGTCAAGAAAAGCTTAAGTTAGTGAGTCAAGTATTCTGCATGTATTTATAAACAAGTATTATATGTGTATTTATAAACAAGTATTCTATGTGTATATATAAACAAGTATTCTACATGTATATATAAACAAGTATTCTATGTGTATATATAAACAAGTATTCTATGTGTATTTATAAACAAGTATTCTACGTGTATATATAAACAAGTATTCTACGTGTATATATAAACAAGTATTCTGCATGTATTTATAAACAAGTATTCTATGTGTATTTATAAACAAGTATTATACGTGTATATATAAACAAGTATTATACATGTATATATAAACAAGTATTCTAAATGTATATATAAACAAGTATTCTACATGTATATATAAACAAGTATTCTGCATGTATTTATAAACAAGTATTATATGTGTATTTATAAACAAGTATTCTACGTGTATATATAAACAAGTATTCTACATGTATATATAAACAAGTATTATGCATGTATTTATAAACAAGTATTCTATGTGTATTTATAAACAAGTATTCTACATGTATTTATAAACAAGTATTCTACATGGTTCTTTGTCATAAGTGACCACACACATTGTCCTTTGTCGTTGATGACCACACACATGGACTTTTGTCATAGGTGACCACACACATTGTCCTTTGTCATAGATGATCACACACACATGGCCCTTTGTCATAGATGACCACACACATGGCCTTTTGTCATAGATGACCACACACATGGCCTTTTGTCATAGATAACCACACACATGGCCCTTTGTCATAGATGACTACAAACATGGTCCATTGTCATACATGACCAGACACATGGTCCTTTGTCATAGATGACCACACACGGTCCTTTGTTGTTTATGACCACACACATGCTGCTTTGTCATAGGTGACCACACACATGGTCCTTTGTCATAGATGACCACACACATGATCCTTTGTCATAGATGACCACACACATGGTTCTTTGTCATAAATGACCACACACATGGCCTTTTGTAATAGATGACCACACACATGGTCCTTTGTAATAGGTGACCACACACATGGTTCTTTGTCATAGGTTTCCACACACATGGTCCTTTGTCATATTTGACCGCATACATGGTTCTTTATCATAGATGACCACACACATGGTCCTTTGTCATTGATGACCACACAAATGCAGGTTTATTTGCATCCTTGGGTATTTTAATTTCATATTTGCATAATGTTTATGTCATTATCAGAAAAAGTATTTTAAGTAAAAATTTATCAATTTTGTTTAAACATATATAAGTTCACATACATACAAATCAGTCTAAGTATAAATATGGATTAGAACGGAAGATAAAATTCTTCTCCATGATAAAAATTTGATATGTGCCCCTTTGAATTATATACTTTAGGCAAGTTATAAAAGGTGGAAACATACTTCATTAATAATTATGAATAAAATGGCATTCCTGTGTGCAGACTTCCTTGAGGGAAAGAAGCAGAACTTATTCCTTTCAGTGTGATATTTTATTTTCCCTTGTGCATATTTTATCAAACTGTGTGGTTTCGAGAAAGAAATAGTATCTTCAAATTGGTCAATCTATCTCTTCAGAGGTGCAGCAATCATCCAAATGGGTATCGTGGTCTTTTTATCATTTTTTTGCCATGTTCTGTACATTTTAGTTAATCAAGGGTACCATATGAGTGATGGCAAGAATGTGAACCCTGTTACTAACTCGTGTTGTAAAAGGTGACTAGTATGAAATCGTATTGTATTGGATAGAATTTAAACTCTGCAGTGCTGCGGGTATCCAAGTTCTAGATTCATTCTGTGTATATTCATTTGTTGATGTGTGTTTTTTCTCTAATGTTTTATGTTAATTTGTTGTTTTTGACCACGGAGAATAAGACTGGAATTTGTTTTCTTGTATATAACTTTTATGTTGATATGTAGAAAACCTCAAATTGATTATTTCATTCATTCATTTATTTTCACTCATTCACTGATTCATATTTCAGCAAGATTAACTCTGCAGACTGTGTAGATATGGACTGTGATGCACTTAAGAAAGCTCTCTTCAAAGATTTAGATGGTAGTTTCCTTGGACATGTTGGTGCAGTTATTCCGCAGTCAGAATATGAATGGGGAGGTGACCCTCGGCGAGGTCTAGGGGATTACAGGATTCCTAAAGAAATGGTGACGACAATGGATGGTACCAGAATTCCATATGCTGATATTGCTCCAAATAAAGGTGAGTAAATAGACATAGTTGATTGAATTATCAAATGAAGTCATTTGTTGAAAAAAGGCTTTATTATTACTCATTTCCAGTTGTAAGAACTTGTTTAACAATCGAAATAAAATTAAATTAAACTAAGAAGCAACCAGTGACGAAAATAAATTTATATTTACACCAAATCATTTAATACTTTGTCAACAACTGACTGTCTTGGCATAAGATACTTAGCTTAAAGCTTTTGTGACAACACCTTAAGATAATGTTAGGTCTTTTCTCTCTTTCCTTGTCTTATTTCCTACATATTTTTTTTCTTTTATCTTATCATTTCCTTTTGATGGTTGATTTATTTTGTTGAATGGTATAACTGTCGTCTTGATTCTAATGTTTTTTTTGTGTAATGTAGGAGAAGGTCATATATAATGTTGCAAGAACTTGTGGCCCAACATGTTTGCTTGTTATATAAAAGTAACAAAATATGATTAAGCCCCTGCAAATTGTCAAATTTGGTAGTAAAATCTTTTTCCAAGAATTATTTAAACTAATGGCCAATATAATATCTTTGCAGATAAACTACTTTAAAATAAAAAAAGAAAAAACAGGTCGAACTTGCAAAAAGCTGACATTATATTATGCACAGTATTCAAAAATCAGACTGGTTTTATCATTGTGGTTTTATTATTGTGGTTTTATCATTGTAGTTATATTATTTTGGTTTTATTATTGTGATTTTATCATCGTGGTTTTATTTTATGGAGAATTGAAAGAAATATTTGTATGTTAAATTCATGCAAAGATTATGCATTATTAAAAACCTTGATGTAAAATGAAGAATTTTCAATAGAAATGGAGATTTAGGTGTCACTTAAAGTGGCCTCACCTATATTGTCAATATTTTTTCCATCTTAACACTAAAACTGCACATTATTATCAAACATTTTATATTATGGATATTCTGTTAAATAACTTATATTGTATTTTGTCACTGTAGTGTAAAATTCTTTAATTTTGTTGACAAAATACTAAATAGTGGCCCGCAATAAAGTCATTCATGGGCCAGTATTGGGTTATGCTAAAACAGTGATGAATAAAATGGAAAATGCCAACCTTTGTATTAATGAATTTCTCATAAATAAGATAAACTACAAGGACGACACCAACAATTATCTACGAATGAGACATTCCTCTTTGTGATTCAATAAACTTTCCATCATTTACTGAACAGAAAGTAACAGGTGATGCACCTTTAAAGTTCCAAAATGACTTGCAGGTATTATAAGAAACAGCAACTGCACATACCATTCCTCATGGCAAGCTTACGATTGTAAGGATACAAACTATGAGATGTTGATGATTGAGAGCATGGACTCGGACACGGAAACACGTCGTTTGTCTCCAGTGGCTATACTCGGGAATGGTTACATAGATCTGATCAATGGACCCCAGGACCACGGCTGGTGTAGCGGTTACACGTGCAGAAAACGATTGTCCACCTTCATGTCACTCGTCGCCACAGGTAAATTTGAAATTTTATACATAAACATGAGACTTATTTTATATGTAGACATGAGACTTGAATGAAAGTGCAAGTGGTTAGACTTTTGGAAACTATTCATCTATATATGTTTA
Source organism: Panopea generosa (assembly GCA_029582155.1). Lineage (NCBI taxonomy): Eukaryota > Metazoa > Mollusca > Bivalvia > Adapedonta > Hiatellidae > Panopea > Panopea generosa. Next base: position 38,975,385 of record CM055908.1, read on the forward strand.
AATGTGTAATTAAATAATTGATTTCTTAAAGAATATGGCAAGATCGGAGGGTTGTGGGTTCAATCCTCCGCCACGGCTATATGTAGGGTCCTTTAGTAAGACACTTTATCTGTATATGCTTAGTACTGGTTCTACCCAGGAAGACTTCGAGCATGATTTGTCTTAGTTGTGATAACTTGTTTCACAATCAAAGTAAAATAAATAATTTTAAACTAATTACACTATTGACAATAATTGTACAGCAAATATACACAAGATCTATAAAAAAAAAAAAAAATTATAGTTTTTTATACAAGAACGCCAACAACAATGGTTTAATGACAGCAAGGGTCAATAATCCGTTGTAAACATATTTCCTAACATGTTTATATATTTACAGATGAGGAGTACCTCCTCCATTTTACCAGCACCACACCAAAGAATATGCGATACAGATTACTGAATGCGAGATCAAGTGAGGCTATCAAACTCACAGTCTGGTACTCACAGCCTAACAGACTGGACGTGTTTGTCGATGACAGTTATGTCATTGCAACAAATGCCAGGATTGACAGCAATGGAAGATACATTATAAGTATGCCAAAAGGTGAGGCTTTTGTGTTTTTCAATTGATCATTAATTTTGCTGTAACATAAATTGAAATATGAATTGCTGTCAGAAACCAATAATTATTTAAATAAGTAATTGCGCTGAATTCTATCGAGTTGGAAGATGGATGCAACATGATTGCTGATAACAAGCACTGTTGGAAGATGGATGTAACATGGTTGCTGATAACAAGCACTGTTGGTAGATGGATGTAACATGATTGCTGATAACAAGCACTGTTGGGAGATGGATGTAACATGGTTGCTGGTAACAAGCGCTGTTGGGAGATGGATGTAACATGGTTGCTAGCAACAAGCACTGTTGGGAGATGGATGTTACATGATTGCTAGCAACAAGCACTGTTGGGAGATGGATGTAACATGATTGCTAGCAACAAGCACTGTTGGGAGATGGATGTTACATGATTGCTAGCAACAAGCACTGTTGGGAGATGGATGTAACATGATTGCCAGCAACAAGCACTGTTGGAAGATGGATGTTACATGATTGCTGGTAACACGCACTGTTGGGAGATGGATGTTACATGATTGCTGATAACAAGCATTGTTGGAAGATGGATGTTACATGATTGCTGGTAACAATCACTGTTGGGAGATGGATGTAACATGATTGCTGGTAACAAGCACTGTTGGGAGATGGATGTAACATGATTGCTGATAACAAGCACTATTGAAAGATGGATGTAACATGATTGCTGGTAACAAGCACTGTTTTAAACTAAAGGAGAAACATGAGAATATGTTTTATGGTTTGAAAATTGAAAGTTTCTATAATTAATGCTTAAAATGTTCCTTATAGAAATGCTTTTTTAATGAGGTACAACTACTTTCTCATATCATAAACTGTAAAGTGGTGCACTTGGTCTAGTGGTAGATACCAGACCCAGGATCAGGGGGTTGTGGGCTTGATTCACCATGTATGGTTTCCACAGTCAATGTAAAATAAATAAGTGTACAACTAATTTAACCATATGACAGCATGAACAATTAATGCAATCCTAGATAAATGGTGGGTGAGGTTTTCTGCAAAGCAAGATATTTTGACTGATGAATGCATCAAATATTAAATAAAGTAAACTTTAAAAAAAAGTATAAATTCATTTAGCAGTTCACATGTACAAATGAGCAAAGAATAAATAAATCAAGTTTTAGTTTCTTTCTTTTTAGCTATTGTCATGACCCTGGTGTCGGCGGTGGCGTCGTCATCATCCGCTGGTTTAAGTTTTATGTTTTTCTCTGTTTCTGAACAAACAACTCATGTTATGGTGACTCAACTTCATAAACACATTCATATCATGTTATACAAACAATGTATATAGTTAACTTACCTAAATTTACATTTTTTGGGCTTTAACACCTTAGGTTAAAGTTTTTTGCATAGCTTAGGTTTGAATTTTTCTGTTATTTGTTTTTTTTAAATCAATTTTATTTTTCAGTAATACTATTAATTCTCTTAGCTGATCACCATCAACTAAAAAAAAGTTTACATCACTGACCTTGACCTATTTAATGGACTTTCCTGCCCATACCCAACCAAGGCCCCCTGCTGCCCATATTTTTTTATTTTTTTTAATTTTGTTTTGTATTAAATCAAATACTCTGCCCCATTTCAACTTTGTAACAGACCCAAAGACTCTCATCCCTACTCCCCACCCCCCAACCATATTTTTTTTAATATATATTTCTTTTTTAAAATTTGTTTTTTATTAAATCAAATACTCTGCCCCATTTCATCTTTGTTACCAACCCAAAGACCATCACCCCTACCCCCTGGCCATCCTCTCCCATTTTTTTATTATTATTTTTAAATTTGTTTTATATTAAATCAAATACTCTGCCCCATTTCAACTTTTTTACCAACCCAAAGACCCTCATCCCCCCCACCACCCCCCTGCCCCCCATCCCAACCTTTTTTTCTTTTTTTTTTAATTTGTTTTGTATTATTTGTAGTAAATGAAATACTCTGCCTCATTTCAACCTTGTTACCGACCCCAAGACCCTCACCCCTAATTTTGTTTTGTTTTAAATTAAATACTTTGCCCCATTTCAACTTTGTTACTGACCCCAATGACATCCCCTCCATCATTTTTTTTTCTTTTTTCTTTTACCGGTAAATTTTGTTTTGTTTTGAATTTTATTGAATACTATTCTGCCCCTTTGTTACCAACCCCAAGACCCCCCACCCCCTCAAATTGTTTTTCTTAAAATTTTGTTCTGTATTGAAGTAGACACACTGTCCCTTTCCAACTTTGTTACTAACCCCCAAGACACCCTCTCCCTCCAACTTTTTTTATTTTATTAAACTAAACAGTCCTGTTTATTTAACTTTGGCACATACATCTCCACATCCACACTCAGATTTTAAAATTAAATTAAATACATTTCAACTTAAGTACTGGCTAGCTAGCCTTAGCCAGACATAGACATAGTGTATATTCTGCCAAATAGTCCTGCTTGCACATATATGTATCTACTATATTGCTAATATGAAAGATGGTTTCATTCATACAGATATATCTGTTTTTCTGATGGTACATTATAATATATTGTCTGTGATTGACAAGACTAGAATAGTAGAGTTAACGTTGTTCTTCGACAACTATTTTTTGGGGTGATTTTTTTAAATCTGTTTTATTTTTTCAGTAATAGTATTGATTTTTTAAACTAATCACCATCAAGTTTAAAAAGTTTACTTCACTGACTTTGACCTACATAATAGATTTGGAAAAAAGACAATTGTCTACACCCGCTTGCAGTGCTCTTGTTTTGTTGTTGTTTTATAAATATTATTTATAAATTATATCCAGGAAATGAGTATTTGCCGATGCTATCTAATGTGACGGGAACCAATTATTTCGACCGGGATCGTGGTGAGATAAGCTTTATTATGAAAGGTTCGCAGAAGATTGATGTGATTTCCAGGGACACCATTATTGTGTCATATGGCATTCCTAGTCTCACAGTCTCAGAATTCTTTGGTGATAATATCGTGGAAAACCTAGCTGCATTTTTGAACATCCCTCTGACGAAAGTGCGAGTAGTAAATGTTGTGAGTGCAACGTCGGGAAGTAGACGAAGAAGAAGGAATGCGGAGGGAATAAATGTGGAGTTGGAGATTGGCGACGAGCCCATGTCTAGTAAGTGAGACAAAATCCTTGATAACTAATTCATTTTAATGGTTTATTTTTATGGTAACTGGTAGAATTCATTATTGGATGTTTTTAATATAAGGTTTTCTTGGTCAAGTTGTTTTGGATGCTATTTTCAAGGTCACTTGCCTCTGGTCCTATCTCTCCAGTTTATATATGTATATATAAAAATCTCAATTTTCCTGATAAATGCAATTCATTATATTGTTATTGTATTGTATTGTATTGTATTGTATTGTATTGTATTGTAAAGCGATATGAAAGCAATATGAGGCCCAAGGGCCTCATTTGCTATGGGCCAATACCACCAAGAGGCATACCAATAACAGTTAATAACTACTTTATTACATGTGTTACAATATAAACAAAATAGTATAAACCATATTTTTGTTTAGATTTTTTGAAAGTTTATTAGCTTATCAGACACTCAGTAATCATAAATAATCAAAATGTTGAATACACTTCAATGTATCAGGCTCATAATCCTCTCCATCTCTTTTCTTAATTGCAAGAAAAAACCTGACTAAATGCATATTTAGTTATACTGGTGGGATATGGTGTAATCGTCCAACGTCTTTTCCGAGCCAGTCGCACAACTTTTTCATGTCATATTTTGTTTTGCATTTGGTTTTTTTTTTCTCATGTCTTCCACAAATTGCACAGTGTCAATGGTCACTTCATTTGTACAATTATTACTTCGATTCTGTGTTACCAGTTGGTCTAAATCCAAAAGCTTGTTACACAGAGAGGTGATGACTGCTTAACACAGACTGAAATTAATATGGATTTTTGGCCCTCACATATAGATTTTTGGCCCTCACATATGGATTTTTGGCACTTGCATATGGATTTTTGGCCCTCACATATGGATTTTTGGCCCTCATATGGAATATTTGGCTCTCGCATATGGATTTTTGGCACTCGCATATGGATTTTTGGCACTGTCATGACACGTGATATTTAATATGCCCGGTATACTAAAACTATATCATACAAAAAAACAAGCTTATTTTGTTACTATATATAGTAACACATGTAATTATGTATTGTATTTTTATTGTATTGTATTGTATTGTATTGTTTTGTATTGCATTGCATTGCATTGCATTGCATTGCATTGTATAAAGTTGTATGCTTCCAGATTAATTTTTTGTAATGTCTATCACTCATGCATCAATGTGATATTGAAATAATATGAAACAGACAAATTTCTATTTAACTTTATATCAAACTTTATAGGGTTCCTGTGGCCTTAAGTGGCTTAAGGCACCATCTCAAGATTACGTTACCTCCCACTGCTAAGGTCATAAGTTTAACCTGTTTTACCAGTTACTTGTTATACTCAGATTCATTCTGAGGTCTTCTTTCACCAATAAAACTGGATATGCCACTTTTAACCAGAAATGTGTTGAGAATGGCGTTAAACTCTTTTAAAAAGTTATATGTCTTACTAGCCTGTCTTAAGTAGTAAAAAATTCTTAACCCTGTGATATGTATCTTCCTATCACCACTTACGGGAGGTTATTCTTCACTTGCACCTACTAGCATAGAATCACATAAATAATCATTTCAGATGCCAACGACACAGCTCCCGACTCTATCGACTACGCCAGCCTTGTGAGTATAGCAACCATCATCGTAGATGAGTGCCAAGTTGGGAACGTGTCCGAGACACTCAATATGACTGGCTCGTGTAACTCTGTGGAGCTACCATCTGAAGACCCAAGCGTGGCCTCAATAACATACAACACGCCGTCGCCAGATGTGCTGGTTTTCTATGCAGCACCAACAGCACATTATGAGGGAGTATTATTACAGACTCAACCAAAGATTCAAACAGTTGACATCAGTGTATGTATCAGACCTGAAGAACAATTAACTTACAGTACAGCACCAGTTATCTTATTAAGATGTGTTTTAGTATATACTAATTTAATTAAGCTCATTTGCGATGAAAGCTCAGAGCTTATATGAACATTTCTTGAGCCCGCTTCCTGGGTAGAACCAGTACTGAGTGTTGTTTAATGAGAGGCATTGGGTTGATCTGGGGATCGAACCCACAACCTCTGGTATGAGCACTTATCCATTACACTACTGCCCCCTCTTTAAATGTGTTTGTGAGGTTTATAACTAAACCTAGTATCAGTAACTTTAAATAACAGCCAGAACTGATTGTTCGCTAATGTATTTCCCATAGATTGATTGAATGTTTATCGTCATTTTTATGCCATAGGGGGCTAACAGACGAACAGTTAACCTAACCACTGTTCCCTGGGAATAACCAGTACTCGAGCACACCCCATGTCCGCAAGTAACTGATAACTTTCCCACTTGAATCAGTGGTGAGAGACGAATGATAATAAGACACAATGTCGTATATGAAACATCACGGAGACTGTTGCCAGGCAGGGTATTTTAACTCACGACCCCTGGATTGATAGTCAGATGCGTAACCGACTGAGCTAATCGGGCCCGGCATATCCCATAGAATGCTGGGCATAAAAAGCACTACTAAATATTTTAGTCAAGTATTAATATTCCACAGTGATGTCCAAGAAATGACCAAACCCTGTCATTTAACACTCATAAAAAAAGTGGGATACTGCTTGGATATTCAGCTGTTGATCAGTTAATTTGTTTTTTCAAGCATGCTTAAACCATAATATAAAAATGGTTGTAAACATGTAGGGGTTATATCATGTAAAAAGAAAAAAGAAAAAATTCAATAAAAATGTTGTAGAAAAGAGTCTCGTCATATAAATCATCAATTTTCTGTTGTTCAATTTTTTTTCTGACCCTTCTCTTTAATGCATAGGTCTTGAGAATGGGCATGATTTGCTTGTACACATCTGCAGATTTCAGTAATAGCCTTTCCATTCTTCACCTAGTTGATATGACTAGACATGTGCCAGTAAAAGATTGCTTTCAGTCTTTGGATAAATAATAGCATGAACAATAAACTAAGTCATAAGTAATATTGTATACTTTTTACTTTAATTTTGCCAGTTTGTGAATTTCAAATACATGTTAAGCAAACATTGAAAATAATTTTTCATAACACAGCCTTTATCTTATTTGTTTCAGAACATTATCGTGACATCTTTAGGCACTACAGAATCACCATGGCAACTAACAGCAAGTTTAAGACCAGGCACGGGTCATACTCATGCTAGTCTCGATGGCACTTTGACAATCAACGCCACCAATGGTTGGTTTAACTTCACCGATCTCTCCATCTCGCACATGGGATCTGGCTATATCATCGACTTCAACGTCTCTTCACCTTCTGCTGCCAGCAATTTTACCCTGGAGTCAAGCCCAATGGACGTCCCTGGTCGGCCGATGAAAGTTAACATGAAGACTGTAACTAGTGGCGATATAGTACGTAATGCCCGCTTCTCGACAACCTTAGAACTCCAAGACCAAAACACAGGTGTTGTCATACCGAACATAGCATGGAGAGTAAGTGTCATCATATAAATAAAGGATCTTACATGAGTGTTCATTTATTTTTTAATTTATTAAACGAGTTGAAGAAAAACATATTATGTATGGCTCTGCCGAGTATTATGTAATTTTTGCCAATTACTATAAAAAGTTAATAATAAATTCAATAATAAATGAGTATGAATGTAAGATTTTTTTATCACACAACGCAGAAAAATGGTAATTAAACAGATCACTTCTAGAAGGAATGAGAAAAAATCAGGCAGTTTTTCGTGAATCATTTTATATATTTGGGCAAGTCGGAAAGTAGTTCAGTATTTTACGTCTGAGAGCCGAGTTATATGTACAACACAGAGCAATATCTTATATTTCAGAATCACACTTGGACAGCAGAAGTGAGCCTTCTTGGTCCTTCAACTTACGGTTCACTCGAAGGTGTTTTGGGGACTGCGTTCGATCCAACTTCGGGCGAGGCTCTATTTCCAGATCTCAACATCACAGGCTTTGGGATATATTACTTACAGTTTCGCATTGTCTCCAGTCCAGCAGATTTCAACTTGACATTAAACCGCAAACTACATATAGTTCACCCGAACCACGTGGGAATGGTCATAGAAGAACAATATGAAGTTAAGGTATGTCTCAGTTAAGGGAGGGCAATCCTACTTGGAAGCAGTGTTGTTATAACCTCACAATGCCCTCCGTGTTTTACCTCACCCGGGGTGGGTAGGTGAGTGGGTAGGTAACAGTTATTTCATATGCATTTTTGGATATTGTCCATTTCCTATCCTTGTGTCTTTGTCTAATTCCAGTGTATCGTCACCATGCAAAACCTGTATTTTTTGTAAAAAGTGCTACAGCATATTTTGCTCAGTTGAAAAGATTATGGTATGGAGTGGTGCAATTTACAAAAATACGCTGTTGCACTTTTTGAAAAAAATATGAATTTTGCATGACCACTTAATAGCAACGATGGTTCATCTCTATACATGAACGGCATTCGTATTTGCTTAGTGAATTTTTGTAAAATATTAAGAAAGTTATCTGCAAAAATATAACCTGAAGCGAGCAATATTTTACACCACTCCATAACATTATGTCATGTGGATTTGTCACCATGTGTCATGAAAACCAAATTATTATGCTTCCCAAATAAATGTCAAGGAAGCATTTAGTTGCCGCTTCCTCATTTGAGCGTCATCAAGTCATTGTCTGCGATATTTCTCTACAACATCTGATTGGACAATTTTGAAACTGACTAGAATGCATAACTTTTAAGAGGAAATGTACATTTGTCTTTGTTTTTCAGAGTTTTCGCAGAGTTATACCCACAACCTGTTTGAATCTGGCCCCTTCCCCGTTTGATTCTGGTCATTACCAAATCCTTGCTTTTTGATGACATTTATTTGTCAGTGCTATTTATCTATAACCTCTGTTTTAGAACTTTACGTAACAAGTTGCCAGGATGCAGAACTACCAAGTGGAGATGTGCATAATAATTGCCTTTGTATTTTGGTTTGATGGTTGATTCACATAGTTAAGGCCCATTGATTCTGTCTATTACCAAATCTTTGTTCATGACATTTTGTTTATCTGGGGCATATCTTCAAAAGTATGGAAGAAAATCCAATGTGACATGGAACATGGATACAGGGCAGTGTGTGGAAGTGCAGATTAATTTGCCATTAATTTATATATAATGTTACTATTACATGTTATAAAAATTGTTTCATTTTAGGAGTCTGAATTATGACGTAAACAGTCGTCAAGCAGTATTTAAATGCTGCCTAATTTTAGAATAGGGATTTCATTTCAAGTTTACCACTCCAATTCAATTATCTATTTTGTCATGTTTTGGTTGATTTGACATACCAAACCATCAATGATAATAATTTTTGAGAACTTTTTTCCCTTATATCTCCCTTTAAAGTGCAAGAAATATTATACTGAATTATCAAATGCATTTAAAAAATATGCCACATTATTGGATATACATGTATATATGTTTGTATGATTTTGTTAAAGGTGAAGTTTGATGTTGATTACAACACTGTCCTGTCCTCGGAGGACAAGCAGAATGAGTTTGAACAGATGATTTTGACTGAATATGCCAATCTGTGGCCAGATGTACAACTGTCAACAGGATCTGTCACAGAAGGTAACTTTACATTTAAATAAAACAACACTTTGAGTCTGTTTGAGTTTCGTGTCCGGTCTGTAACATTGTCATTCAAGAATTGATTTAAAAATACTTGGCACAGTTGATCAACATGACATAATGATGTGTCGCACAAAAGATTCAGACCTATACTTCAAAGGGCAAGGTCATATATTGAGTCTATTTGAGATTTCTTGTCTGGTCTGTTACTTTGTCATACTAAGAAGGATTTTAAAATAAGTTGGCACAAGTGATCAACATGTCAAAATGATACTGTTACATGCAGTATATCCAGATATGTACATCATTTGACAGGGTCAAGGTCACACAAACATCACACTGTAATGTAAACAAAAAACATGACATTGTGTCTCTAGTCTGCATCTTTAGTCCATAACTCTTGTGTTCCCTACTAATAAAATATAGATATTTTCACAGACCCCTTGAGGGGCATATGTGACGCTTACCACTGACATTTCTTGTTTTTAGATTGATAGGTTTTGGTAGTGGAATTAACTACTGATGGGGAACTGGTTTTGATTGTTTTATTATCAACAAGTTTTGATCCTTTCCGGGTCTTCTTCAGGATACATACAGTTAGATTTATTACACTGAAGTACCGAAATTTACGGTTTGTCATAACATGATTTTATGTCTATAAATAGATTTTTACTATTAAAATTATATTGTAAACATACAGAATATTAAAGTACATATATCTTAAACAGTAATGTTTGTTGTAGCAAAATTAGAATACAATATATTTTCTTGTAATATAATATCCTTGGTTGGCCTTTTTTATGGTAACATTCACGAAGTTTGTTTCTATTTTGCTTATGTCTGCGGCGAATTTGATTGTTTCATGATGACAGTCCATGATGAAAGAATCTAATCTTTTCTGGAGTGAGTTCACATCATTAAGATGTTGTCTTCCCATTTTTATTTGGAGATTTGACCTGATAACTGGAACTTCTGGTATTATATTCTCTAAGAGATTTTGGTATCTTTGATTTATTTTTCGGTGCACGTTTTGAGGTAATTTATATGGTGTTGAGATGTTGTTGATTGTATCCATAATTTCTTTAATACTTTCAATCTGGGTATGTTTTCTTTGCAATTTTTCTCGAGTTTCTTAATCGCCCACTTTCCGTTTTTTTAATCGTTGGTTGATTAGTTTCATTTTCAACCGGAATTGTTGTCATGGTGATGACCGATTTACTTTCTAAGAAAATGTCGGTTTCATTTGTTTCTGCATCAGGCATTCTTTTCAAATTTGAGGCAGGTCCCTTGATAATGGGAGACGTCTGGATGCCTATGGGTGGATCCATCACTTGGATACATGGCGGTATGGTGTGAACCAGAGAAACTGCCTTCACCATAATTTTATCTAGCTGTTTTGTCCCCGTCTGCAGGATCCTGCCTTGGATATACATCCACTATCAGAAAAGTGTTAACCTAAGAATTGATAAGATTTCTTCCCCTTGTGACATTTCTGATACAGAATTTCAAACTGATGTTTGTTGCATAATAATAATGATTATGTTAAAACTACCTGGGGATACAAACCGGCTGAAGAGACTGGCAAGCCAGAGCAGTAAACTTAAAATTTGATTGTTGTATTTGGTGACATTATTAAAATAGGCTGGTTGAAATGATGACAATAATAATTTTGTTTAAGTTGGACAAAAATATATCATTGAAATCACTTGTTGACAAAACAAACAGGAAAGAAAGAAGAATGTTAACAGTACTAATTATTTCATGTTATGTTTTGGTTTTTAGGAAGCATCGTGGTAACGTTTGTAATCGATGGTACACTTGCTGATGTAAATGCAACCGCATATAGCATGTGTGACAGCATTTATAACGGAACATCATACTCCTATAATGGCTATACGCTGACATTGTCTCCATACCTGACCATTAATAATTTGACATACTACGGTGTCTCATGCGGGGAAATAGTGAGTATCTTAAAAATTCAAAAACGTAACTAATTAAAAATGGCAAAATAGTCTCTTCTAAATATAACTTTTGTTTCTTGTATGACATTTTGATGATATTTTGTATGTATACCATGTACTTAACATGAAAAGAAATAATTTGATATTCCAGACTTTTTATTCCATTTGTAAACATCACTTATAATGGTTTGGGCTTGCATAATATATATCTGGATATTTAGAAAAGCACAGGAATGTGGGGGTCTGTCAGATTTTTTCATAAAATTTGCTATTGGGGAACCTTTCCCAAGGGAGTTTCTTGCTGGTAATGATATAAAGAGAATTGTAAATGGTATTATGATATTTATTGTTAGTGCTCAAGCTTACTTATTTATTTGCAGTTATCTGAAGAGAATGGAGAAGACGACAGTGGACTCGAGACTTACCAAATAGTGCTGATAGTCCTTGGTAGTTTACTAGTTATTGCCGCAATTACTGCAGTAGTCTTCTGGAAGCTCAAGATCGTGCCAAAGTCAAAGACTCATGGTATGTTTAGAAACACTTAGCTAGCTGAACTGTTGTTTTTTAACCAATTGTGATGCTTGTGGTAAAACGCATGTAAGATTAAATAATGATGACATATCATCAAAAAGCAAACTGATTGTCTTGGCTGACTATTTAAAAAATGTCTTACTTGCGATTTAAACTGTATTTGTTAGACTTAATTTGAGTCCCGCTTGCTCCAAAAACTTTATGTGAGAAAGTTTGCCAGAAACTTGCGAAAGGATGTTGGATGGTGGATGGTGGTTCTATTCAGATTCATTTTGAGATCTTCCTCAAATATAACTGGATATGGCGTATAAAAGCTGAAATGTGTTGAAAATGGCGTTAAACAACATTCAAAAAAATTGTTAGACTAATAAATCAAATTAACAGTAGTTGTAAAAAAATATATTTTAGATAACTTAAATTAACTGTTAATGCATCTTAGTGTATGCCAGTCTAAACTTCTTTTATGATGTCGGAATACGGCCAGATTTTATATATTGCTTACTGATATTACGAAATCACGTTTCAACATTGCGATGAAATGTTATTATGGAAGGTCATGATGTGACATGCACAATCGTGATGTTATTGTTGTGACTTCGCATCGTGACATATCGTCACAACATCAGGCAGTATGTAGCAATGGTTTGTACAGTGAACCTATCAAAATTGTCATGATATAACATGCATTCTTTCAGATGTAATATTTGTAAAACAGAGGACATGGGAATTTGGTATTAAGTCACATCTTTTTACTCTCTGTGTGAGTGTGATTTCAGTCTGCACATCTAAAAATTCTTCTCATTTTACACTTAATGTAGTAAACGTCTATCTCAGTATCTCACAACTGTACTGAAATGTTAGTCATGTAAACATACATAAGGGGATGTTCAAAGCTCTGTGGGATTCTAGCCAGTCATGTAAACCTATGTAGGGGACATTTAAGACTCTTTGTGATTCTAGTCAGTCATGTAGACCTATGAAGGGGACATTCAAAACTCTATGGGATTCTAGTTAGGTATGCAAATATATGATATTTAGACATATTCAAAGCTCTTTGGAATTCTACCCAGACATAGGGGATATTAAAAAAACTCTCTGGGATTCTAGCCAAACATGTAAACCTACATAAGGAATATTCATAGCTCTGTGTGATTCTAGCCAGACATGTAAAGCTACAAAGGGGACATTCAAAACTCTGTATAATTCCAACCAGACATGTAAACCTACATAGGGGACATTCAAAACGCTGTGTGTGTGATTCTAGCCAGACATGTAAACCTAGATAGGGTACATTCATAGCTCTGTGTGATTCTAGCCAGTTATGTAAACCTACATAGGGAACATTAAAAGGTCTGTGGGATTCTAGCTAGACATGTAAACCTAGATCGGGCACATTCAAAGCTCTGTGTTATTCAAGCCAGTCATGTAAACCTACATAAGGGACATTTAAAGCTCTGCGGGATTCTAGCCATACATGTAAACCTACAACGGGGACATTCAAAACTCTGTGGGATTCTAACAAGGCATGTAAACCTACAAAGACGACATTCAAAGCTCTGTAGGATTCTAGCCAGACATGTTAATCTACATAGGGGACATTCAAAGCTCTGTAAGATTGTAGTCAGACATGTAAAGCTACATAGGGAACATTCAAAGCTCTGTAGGATTCTAACCATGCATGTAAACCTACATTGGGGACATTCCAAACTCTGTAGGATTCTAACCATGCATGTAAACCTACATAGGGGACATTCAAAGCTCTGTAGGATTCTGACAAGGCAGGTAAATCTACACAGGGGACATTCAAAGCTCTGTAGGATTCTAGCCAGACATGTAAACCTACATAGGGGACATTCAAAGCTCTGTAGGTTTCTAGCCAGACATGTTAACCTACATAGGGGACATTCAAAACTCTGTAGGATTCTAGCCAAACATGTTAATCTATATAGGGGACAGTCAAAGCTCTGTAGGATTCTAGCCAGACTGGTAAATCTATATAGGGGACATTCAAAGCTCTGTAGGACATAGCCATGCATGTAAACCTACATTGGGTACATTCCAAACTCTGTAGAGTTCTAACCAGACATGTAAACCTACATAGGGGACATTCAAAGCTCTGTGGGATTCTAACCATGCATGTTAACCTACATTGGGGGCATTTCAAACTCTGTATGATTCTAGCCATGCATGTAAACCTACATAAGGGGACATTCAAAGCTCTGTGGGATTCTAACCATGCGTGTAAACCTACATCAGGGACATTTAAAGCTCTGTAAGATTCTAGCCAGACATGTAAACCTACATAGGGGACATTCAAGGCTCTGTAGGATTCTAGCCAGACATGTAAACCTACATATGGGACATTCAAAGCTGTGTAGGATTCTAAGCATGCATGTTAACCTACATAGGGGACATTCAAAGCTCTGTGGGATTCTAACCATGCATGTAAACCTACATCGGGGACTTCTAAACTCTGTAAAGTTCTAACCAGACATGTAAACCTACATAAGGGACATTCAAAGCTCTGTGGGATTCCAACCATGCGTGTAAACCTACATTGGGGACATTCCAAATGTGTAGGATTTAACCATGCATGTTATTCTACAAAGGGGACATTCAAAGCTCTGTGGGATTCTAAACATGCATGTAAACCTACATCGGGGACATTCCAAACTCTGTAGAGTTCTAACCAGACATGTAAACCTACATAGGGGACATTCAAAGCCCTGAGGGATTCCAACCATGCATGTAAACCTACATTGGGGACATTCCAAACTCTGTAGGACTCTAACCATGCATGTAAACCAAAATAGGGGTCATTAAAAGCTATGTGGGATTCTAACCGTGCATGTAAACCTACACCGGGGACATTCCAAACTCTGAAGGATTCAAACCATGCATGTAAACCTACATAGGGGACATTCAAATGTCTATGGGATTCCAGCCAGACATGTAAACCTACATAGGGGATATTCAACTCTGTGGGATTCTACCAAGACATGTTAACCTTCAAAGGGGACATTCAGAATTCTATGATTCAAACCAAACATGTAAACTTACATAGTGGACATTCAAAGGTCTGTGGGATTCTTGTTTTACATAAAAGGGTAATAACTTTTAACTAGAAAATGATAAAAATGAATTACTCCCTTAATTGGAAAATATCAAAATATATGAGATTAATTTTGAAATTTATTAAGATTGTGAAGATATTCATATGAAAGGCTTGCTAAACATATATTTCTCAGTATGTATAGATTTGAAAACAATAATTGTTGTACTTTGTTTATGTACATCTCCCGTAGTTAGCTTTGAAATAAGTTAATAAATAATGTTAAGATATTGAAAGGAATTGAATACAATTTAAAACCAAAATAGAAGCATGATCACTGCTTCATGTTTTACTATACAAAAACTCACATATTTATTTCTGTGCAGCTTGTCTCTGTATTACATGAGATTAATATGTTTCATATGGAATAATTTGTGTACGAAATTAATGTTGTAAAACGATCTGAGAATGCAACCTAATTTTTTCAAATTCCATTTTGTGCTCAGAAATAAAAAACACAGAATCACAAAATTAATAAATGAATGAAATATGAAAGGAAGCAAATAATTCCCCACTCTTTATTATTTGTATTTTTTATTTTCAGAGCAAGGAACTGATAATGCCTACCTTGGTCAAAACAACTTGAAGACAGGAATGGTTGTTCCTTTCCGTGAAAATACATTTACCAGCATGAAGTTCAACATGGGTGGGGCTGCAGCACCCACACCACCCACCATGACTAAGCTGGGCTATAATGAGCCCATGTCTGGATTAACTGTCTATCCAGATACACAACAACCGGTCAACGTGGCAAAACTAATGTCCAACATCCAGCCAACTGATCCAGATCTACCTGCTAATACTGCATCCTCGCTAGATGTTGATTCTGGCAGTCAGATGGATGTTAGGTCTGCAAGTCCATCATTCTTGCATCCTTATCCAATGCCCGTCTATGTGGAACCACATGATCCACGCAACAGAAACCCAAGCCCAGTACCGTCATGTCGATCCACATCACCAATGTTGAACAGGCCCAACTCGGCATTCAGTGAATGTGATAGTCCACTCCCACCAGTTGGTGACACCCTGTATAACAGCGACTACATTACTACGCCGATACCAGGGGAAATTACGCCCTATATGCCACCACCAAGTCCTCAGCCCAGAACCAAGGCTGGTCAAGAAAATACCAGGCAGATGCGTTTTTAAACTATGCAAAATTAATTATTTCAAAATAAGAAGCAATGAACATTTTATGGACTTAATTATATATTGTGTGCATTAATAGTTTGTTTTTAAATACGTTTCATCATATTTACTCCCTAATATTTCCATTATACATTTTTCAAGACAGGAAGAAAATTCATGAAATCTTTGTCTCATAAATATCTTTAGTTACTGGTTATGTCCCTTTAAAGAGATACTGTAGAATCTGGTAAATAAGTGTAATATAATTGCGCTTATATTAAATTTAGTGACACTTTTATGCGCTTATTATTGGTATGAGCTTATACTGAACCACTAAACAATGCGCCTAAATTTGATATGCACTAATACAAAAGCCCTACGGCCTATTTTTGAAACTTTGATTATGAAAGTAAAATACTAGTACTAGAACGGACATGTGTGGGTGCTACCTCCATTTATTTTATAACTGATTTCACAAATCAAATTGTTTACAAGTTTTATATTTGCTTCTACAGTTTTTTTAAACTCAATAATCTCCACCTTACCTTACGTACGATTTTCTTTTTAAAGGAGTTTTATCTAAGACTAATGTACACAGAATGGCCACACACAAACTGTTAGGAATAACAACTCGAACAATGTACTAGCATCTTGTTTGTGTTTATAGTTGAGACAAACTATTCAACCAACATTACACTTCAATAGATGTCAACAGGTGAGAACGCTTGTCACCCAATTATCACAGTAGCAAATTTGTTTGGGATATGCATCTATTTCTAACGCAAAATGACGGTAAGAGTTTAACATGTGCTTATTATCACATAAAGGTTGATGGTAAGGTCGTATGCACTTATTTTTTGTATACACTTATATTTAAGTATGCTACACTTATATTTAGTATGCGCTTATTTACCGGATTCTACAATGTGCAAGGAAAATGTAATAATTAGACATTATGTCCGACAAAACACAGAATGTAAAGTATAATGTAGTAATTAAAGTACCTACCTACCTAAGATAAAAATGAATTGTAGGTAAAAGACAAACAATATTTTATTTTACCAGTAGGCCTTATTTTTCCATATTGTATACCTTTTTATCTAAAAAGCTTTCAGTGATCACATTTTTTCAAGTCCAGACAGATTTCAATTTCGTAGTTGTTATTTGAGAAACACTTAGTTAGGCCTATATTAGAATGACGCTAAACAATTCTTTTATCAATCTTCAGCTTATATTTTTTCCAAAAAATTATATTTCTACAGTAGATATGGCGCTAATATGTTACTAAAATACTCAAACGCTTAATTACAGTTTCCCACATATTTTGGTCATCTGTGACAATATTTTTATTTGATCAGCTTTCATCAATAATATAATATTATCAATTTGCATTTTCAAATATATATTTTTTGATCATATTTTCAAATCGGTGTGACACTATTAGTTCTATAGAAACTGTTTAGAATTTCTTAGATATGAAGTTTCAGATTACAATATCTTGTGATAAGTATCTCTGGTTTTGACATTTTATTGATTTGATCTGTGAACACGAGTAAAACTTATTTTAATAATCAAATGGAGTATATCAGGAAAAATGCTATAAATGTCTTAAAAATAAATTATTTTAGAAATGGATAAAAAGCATCTCATTATCATTAATAAACATGACAAAATCAATATTCAAATTTTAAGCGGGAAATCTATTTCAGTCTAACTTACGTATGTAGCTCAAGTTAAGAAATCCCTTTTCAATATATTATTTTGGCATATTTAAATAGATATACTGGCCAGTGAGTATTATATAGGTATTATATATTGGAAAAAATGTTTTAGCTAATTTTGAAAAATCTTTATATACTCCCTTTAAGATGCTCTTTGACCCTTTAAACTAGAGTTTGTAGCAAATGTTTTTTTTATGTTTCACTTCACTTGTTTTACGTTCAAGCATCCACTGTGATATGAAATACAACTGTGATACAATAACCTCGTTCTGACTTTATAGAATATTCATTTCCTATAACAACGTATTTTAATAAAATAAAGATAACATACAGTGATTTTTTCAGTCATTTTTAGCTCGACTTAAGCAAAGCTCAAGGTGAGCTCTTCCGATCTCCTTGTGTCCATCGTCAGTTTGGTAAAGTTTGATTCATACAACTTCTTCTCTATGACTGCCAGGTAGCTTATTATCACATTTTGTGGGAAGCATTTTTAAATAAAGCTTTATCAGGTTCAAGTTGTGACCCTGGGTGTTGAAATTGACACTGCCACATGGGCATATCATTTGCATCTCTTTTTTTTTTTAATTTTACTTTTTTTTTCTACTCTCAAACTAGACCTAGTGAACATTGATATTTTCTATCTAGTATCACCGAATGATAGTCTCTCAGGGTTTGTTCAAGCCATGACCCAAAGAATCAAAATTGTGGGTATCAGTTTACCATAGGGAAACTTTAATTTAAAAATCTTCTCAGGAACTGCTAAATTCGTTAATATTTGGTATAAATGATCCCCATGCATGGCAGTTTTAAGTTTGTTCATATAGGACTTCGTAGGACTTTTTTTTTTTTACATAAGAATACTGTGGGAGAACAGGATATTAATCATTATCTCATCTATTTTGAGAACTATTTTAATCATTTTTAGATCAGGAGCACTGTTTAGTCATACAAATGGAGACTAGGTTTTTTTAAATAGCATTTAATATCCACAACCTGGAACCACCAGGTGTTCAAAAATGAATAAAAATTTTAATATTCAAATTTTTCTCAAAAAACAACCAGCAAATTTTGTTTATATTTGATGTAAATTATCAATTTGAGTATGGGTTTCAAGTTTGTTATAATGAAGGATCTAGAGTCAATTAGGTCCCAGTAAGGGGTCATTGATTTTTACATAGAAATACTATAGGGAAACAGGAAATTATCATTACCTGTATCTCATCTGTTTTA
The DNA here is from genome assembly GCA_029582155.1 of Panopea generosa. NCBI lineage: Eukaryota > Metazoa > Mollusca > Bivalvia > Adapedonta > Hiatellidae > Panopea > Panopea generosa. The sequence goes on from CM055908.1 coordinate 38,994,433, forward strand.
GAAAATATTTTGATCATGTTGAAATAATGGCATAATGTTTAGTCATAAGTGTTGAAAAGGAGTTTTAACAGGGACCAGCCTGGGCCCAAACAATAGATATTCAAAAACCTCAAGAACCAACTAACCAAATTTGATGATCATCTACCAAATTTTTTCAAGCCGGGTCCTAGGGGGGCCGCCACAAACATCACAATTACATAAATATGTAATGTACAGTAATATAAATGATGTTTAAAACATTACCGATACATTAAAAAAATATTTGTATTAGGTCACTTGAGACTTTTTCTCAAGGGACCTTTTGCGATCGCATTTTGTCCATCATCCTGCTTCCATAAACAATTCACATTTTTTACTTCTTCTCAAAAACCGTAAGCTCCAGCGTAATGAAATGTTGTATGCAACTTTGGTACCTAAGGGTGAATCAAAATTGTGAATTGCATGGTCCCCACTCCCATGGGGGTGGGGCCAAAATAGCAAATTCAAGGTAAACTTTGAAAATCTTCTTACTATAGGAAGCACTGGGAAACAAATGGTGCATATCAGCCCTTTATAAAAATTATGAATTGCATGTTCCTGGGTCTCATCATTTGGCCTTAGGGCCTTGGGTGCTGTCCAAAAGTCAAATTCAAGATAAACTTTGAAAATTTTCTTCATACTATAGGAAACACTGGGAAACAAATGGTGAGCATGATTATGAATGCATATGAGTCCTTTATAAAAATTGTGAATTGCATGTTCCTTAAACTCACCGCTTGGTCCTGGGTGTGGGGCCTATAAAATGAGTGCGTCAATTCACATTTTCGACTTCTTCTCAAAAACCATGATCTCAATCGTAATGAAATGTTGTATGCAGCTTTGATACCTAAGAAATTAATCAAAATTGTGAATTGCATGGTCCCCACCCCCTGGAGCCTTGAGGGTGGGGCCAAAACAGTCAAATTCAAGGTAAACCTTAAAAAACTTTTCTTACTATTGGAAGCACTGGGAATCAAATGGTGAGCATGATTATGGACTGATATGGGTACTTTATAAAAAAAATATAAATTACATGGTCCTGGGTCTCACATTTTGGCCCGGGTTGTGGGGCCTAAAAAAATTAAAGATAAACTTTCAAAATCTTCTTCTTATAGGAAGTACTCAAAAACAAACTGTGAGCATGATTACTGATGCCTATGGGTCCATTATAAAATCTGGGTCTCACAGTTTGGCCCTGGAGGTGAGGCCTACTTTACTAAATCTGTATAACAGAAAATAACAAAAATGTGAATTTCATGCCCCTGGGTCTCACGGTTTGACCCTTGGGGTGAGTACTACTTTACTAAATCTATAGAAGATAAAATTATGTGATTTGTTGATGCAGATGTGACATACAAAATCCATGTTTATATTGTTGCTGCTTCCTGAAGGACAAAAGTTGGAAAATAGATTCATCAAGCTTTATGTCATCAAGGATAATCAGATGACCATTCAGGCCCATGGGCCTCTTGTTTACCATAAAATTGCTCCAAGCAGTTTATATATCTTTGCCCCAGGTCCCCAAGGGGTCAGGGGCACAAATTCAAACATGGATTTTGACTGTCATGTCAGCAACAATAAATCACAGCAAAAACCATTTAAATAAGTCTGTTCAGTCAGTTATTAACTCTACAAACCACAGGCCAGAAGAGATTATGCGATGGCTCTTCCATCATCCGTTAGCAGCACTTTCGCTGAAATCACTAGGACAGTTAAACTTGAATATTTTTTACTAAAATTTTAAGATGTCCACCTTTACTATAAATAGATTTTGAAAACATTTATGTAGTTATTGTCACCAACTATAGTTTTATTAGATTTGTACAAATGGTATCTTTGTGGTTAGAAATTACCCCTACCTTATTAGGACTAATTAGTTTCTATGAAACCATTAGGCCAGTTACTTGCATAACAGATTAGAGAAACTCTGTTTTACGTCATTTCAAACAACGTTAATGACGATGAGAATGATTATGTTACTTTATTATCTCATCTCTGAGTTGTTTTTATATATACTGAACCGAACAGCCAACACGCCACCTGACATTTGGACTTGAATAAGAAAGGGCGTTAGGCTATCTAAAATTACATAGTTCTCTGTTAATGTCATATACACATTTTAATTGCGCTATTCCATATTTTAACAAAAATATTGAAAAGTTGCGGGTTCCATTCAGTATATTCTGACCAATTTGGTTGTTTGGCCATTCCCCACATTCAGCTGTCAGTCAAATAATAATTGTACAACAGTGTATGTGTGTTAGCTATTCTGATTGTCCTGTGTACGTCGTCCGTCCGTGAGCTTTTTATTGTGTGCACACTGTGTGCATTTTTCATTGGGTCTTCACCAAACTTACGTAGTAGTTATATAACCATAATATCTCGGACATGTTCTTTAACTGGCCACATTGAATTATTGATGTCAGATTTATGACCCTTGAAACATCAAAACTATTCGACGTTGTATGCACTTAAGTACCCGCATTTTTACTTTGATCCTCACCAAACCTACGCAATAGTTATATAATCATAATATCTCAGACAATTTCTTGAACTGGCAAAATGAGATATACACAGTAGTTATATATCTATAATATCTCAACTGACCAAATTTAAATATCTGAGGTATGGCCTTGCATTATCAAAAATTTCCTTTTTTGTCATTGTCCCCCAAATAAACTTTTAATGGACAGGATTAAAACAATATGTCCCCCATTCCTGGAAAGTTTAAGACATAATGGCAATCCCAAGCATTGATTACCAGTGCTTAAAAAAAAAACTTAAATTGTGTTTCCTGTCAACCTGAATTATGTCACTTTCCAGACTAAACAACTTTAAAAGGTATTATTTATAACTGGGCAGACACCACCAAAAGAAAGACGTACAAATGGAGACTTGAATCTATATTAAAATTCATCTGATGAATTACAAACAGTTTATTTTGCCAATGATACTGTCTTACTTTTTAATGGTGTTTACTTGATAAATTATTAGACTTTTACAATCAATGGGATATAGCTGTAAACAAAAAATAACCAGTTTATGACATTTAAAAAAGTACTAGAATTAAAAACTTAATATAACGAGACAATGTAGACGATTGTAAACTTTGTACCCTATGCAAAAAGAACTACATTTGAAATGTGCAGATATATACCAGTTATCTTGCCAGTTAATTGGTGATGAAGCACCAATTTTACTGATAAAATGCAGTATTAAGCCAGTATTTAATCATTTTCAGTGATAATGCAGTGAAAAAGCAGTAAAAAAAAAGCATTGAAATCGGCAAAACATTTAAAAAAGGTATTCCAATTTTTTGATGTCGTAGATAACCGAAAAAAAACTTGTACCAAGGATATACCAGTTTTATGATGTCACAGATAACTGGAAAATAAACTGGTGTCATGAAGAAAAAAAATCTGACTTTATGTACTTAAAAACTTATGGAAGGTACGAATCAACCAGAGCCAATGTATGAGTCGTGGTGGTCTGGTGGTTAGCATGTGGTTAGCATGCTTGCTCCAAGACCCGGTCGCTGGATCGATTCCCGATGGGGTTTTATCTGTGGGTTTTCAAAGCACTTCCATAGTGTCTCATCCAGGCATGGTGATGTGAAAGCATGAAATCCTTCGGAAGTGATTAAAAGCAGTTGGTCTGTGTAAAGGAGAGTCATTCCCAGTGCACATAAAATATCTCGATGAACTTCCATGTTAATCAATGATTCAAATGCCTGTAAACCTCCCTCGGAAACCAGGCTTCCTATTATAATCAGAAAGTGACTGCTGGATGTAACGGAAGAAAACAAAAACAAAAATTACTAGGGCTAGGGTACCAAACGTCCAGGATTTTGACGTGGGTACGAAACTTCCAGGGTATGAATTGTCTTGCACCCTAATTAAGTCACAAGTTTCCATTATTTAATTTCTTTGAATGACAAGCTTTTCTTCTTCTTTATCATCAGTTTTTTCTTATATTTAGCAGGGTCCAGTGAGCTTAGTCAGTAGCACATTTGACTCAACCCAGGGGTTGTGAAATTGAACTCCTGCTCGGCCAGTACATAATGATTATATATGGCATTGCGTCGCATTGTCATTCGTCTCATACAGCTGATTCAAGTTGAAATGTAACATCAGTCACTTTGGGAAATTGGGTTTGCTGGAGTACTGGTTAACCTTGCAGGATCCCAGGAAAGAGTGTAAAGGTTAACTGATCGTCTGTTAGCCCTCGATGGTATAAAAATGACACAAAATATTAAAACAAACAAACTCTTATATTTATCGCATTGGTGGTCTACTGGTAGAGTGTCTACCTCACATACAGAATGTCGCAGGTCATACCGCAGACTTAAAAATGGTACCAGTATCAGTATAATGAGACAGGATGGGGTATCATACCATGTGTCTGGGGCATGATACTCCAGTGTGGCAGCACTCAGAATACTGTCTCAAGTAGACACCGTCGAGAGATATGACTGAAAAAGTGATGAAAGCAACACTTAGTTACATGCCAAGCAACAATTCACCTGTATCATGACACACCATCACACTATCCTCATTATATGGTTTCATAGCACCATGGTGAGATTGTGTCAACATTTTCAGTATGTTTCTTGAATTTAAAACAGGATATTTCTCAAGGCGACTGTCTTCATTGGATTAAGCTGCAAAACAAGCCTAGTTTGAAACTAAAATTTGAATAAAAAAATCGTTCAAACTATTAATATATAAATTTAACTCACGCTTTTTGCCCCATCATTTGTCAATTCCAAACAAAATGATTATATAATATTTAAATCTTTTAAAAACACCAGTTTTTGAATATTGAATAGGCTTCTATTTTTATCCCAGATCTGCCATTATTCAAGCTTATTGGTTCATATACTGCATTTAATAAAATGTGTGTTTTAAAGTGATGAAATTGTTGGAATGGAATTGAAATAAAGTTTCCTTTTAAAAGGAAAAGCTGCCTTCTTGGGTCACATGGCATAACTATAAGTAAATGTTAGTAAACAACAGCTCAATGGGCGTAAGAACATTTCGATTATTTGGGAGAAGCTTCCTGGGGTAGTGAGTGGGAAGTCTGGGTGTTTTTCTATCATCAGGGTCTGTTTTTTTATCAGTCTCAACTATTATCATATTGTTCATGTGGGACTATATCAGACATCCCACTGGCTTATCGAGAGAAGTTACTTCCCTTTATATCGGCAGTTTTTACTACTTACCTGGCTAAACCGTCATATTTGGTTTACATAGAAACATATAGGAGAAATTTAATTTTATCTTTTATTTTTGGAGGCAAAACTTGTACTTTTATTGGGGGTAATAATATAATTTGCTAGGATGTAGTTGAGTAATTATATTTCAACACAAGTTTGTTGTTCAGTTTTTTTTTAAATTAGCTTTTTGATTAACATAGATATTCAGATAAATTGATAACAAATTCAAATTTTATAAACAGTAATAGAACGGGAGGAAAAATGCTAGCGGTTTTCAAATGTGTGTATTTCTCTATTATGCGATGGCGTTATAAATTAAATGTTTTGGTAATAATTCTTTAAACAACTTAATATTTTTCTTAACTAACGTACAGTTTTAAGATTAATTTTTCAAAAATAGATCCTCTGGTATATTGTCGAAGTGGTATGCAAACATATTAATCTGTTGTAACAACATAATCTTATGATATTATAACACGAGGTCCTTAAAAGAAGTTAGTCTCTGTGATTAGTGGAGCGCTTGGTCAAGTGATAGAGCACCGAACACATGATCGGAGGGTCGTGAATTCGATCCTCCATCACGGCTATATGTGGTGTCCTTGAGCAAGACACCCTTTCCACATTTACTTAATACTGGTCATACCCATGAAGACTTCGAGCATGATCTGCCTAATCTGTAAGAACTTGTTTCATAATCAAAGGAAAGAGAGTCTCTGTGATGATTGATTTACGATAATATTATAAGTTTATATAAGTTTATATAAATTATAATCAATTAACCGTAATAATTTTATTTATTTATAATAACACAAAATAATCTATCTTTATCTGATTGATTGATGATAAAATAAACTATTACAAAGTATATTGAAATTTGTAATTAAAATCATTAATCTATGTTATGTTTTTACACATTAAATTTAATCAAATGATTTTAGCGTTTAAGTCAAATTCAATAATTTCTTTTTTATACTATACATCAAAAAATCACCGAAATGTGCTTATCAAAACAAGGACATATATAAGACCTTGTCAAATTGTACCCGAGGGCATATATAACACGTCACGCATACTTAATGTTAGTGTCGGAGTGAAACGCTACCTGTATTTTTAATAGCGGTCTAAGGGAAGTAATTGAATTCATTTCCAATATCATCAAACTGTGCAGGGGCAATTATCGGATAACTCTTGAGAAATGTCTGAAATAGTCCAGTATGTGAAGATAAAAACTCCTGACTAGCAAAACAAAGGTACAAAGGGAGATATAATTATGTTATTATTTAAGATGGTGATTAGGCGTATCACCTTCTATCCATGTTCCAAGCCTCGTTACATTCTATACATTTATCACCCAGGAAAAGCAAATATAACTGAAAATTAATCTTGTTTTTAATCATCTTAACTTCTATTCAACTCAGGAACACAAATCAAAAATCTTACACTGCATAATGAAATTGTCATCAAAATACCATTCCCAGAAATTTGTGTTTAAAATTATTGAAGTACTTGCGATTACAAAATTTGTATACTGCAGCTAAAATAACGACGAATTACAATAATTTTTCCTTCAAACCTCAAAATCTTAAATTCAAGAGCATTTTGCATGATCGGAACATGATAGTACACACACCTCCACGAACAGACAGAGGGACGGACAGGCATATGGATGGATGAACTATATGCTAGTCCTTTGGTGAGCAATTATTAACAATATCAAAATTAAACGGTTTGCTAAATCTCGATTTAATTTGTGTATTGGCTAATTATTTCCCTTTGATCAAAATGTGGCATTTGGAATACTTTGACGATTTCTGTTATACCAAAATTAATGATGCCCAGAATATGCAATTATTTTCAAATAATTTTTCAAATAAGACATTGTTTTTATTATGTTGATGCTTAGTTCTTTCCGGTTATTAATGCTTTCTGAATATTGCATTAAGTTATTGTATATAAAAATAACAACATTAAGTGGGACCTTCTTGGCCGAGTGTTATAAATCACTAAACTTTCATCGTTAAGGTTGTAGGTTCGAGTCCCGCTTACTCCAAAAACTTTATGTGAGTAAGTTTCCAATAACTCTCGGAAAGACGGTGGTCTGAGGTCTTCCTCCACGAGTAAAACTGGATATACCATATATAACCTGAAATGTATTAAAAATGGCGTTAATCCACATTTAAAAAAAAAATTAAATCGCCCCGTAGATCTCGTTTTAATATTCTGTAATGGCCAAAGGGAGACAAGGCCTACTAGACTGGCTGAGTCAACTAGAATTGGTTATTTTCCTTTGACACGATTATTATGTGGCATTTGGAATACTTCGACAATTTCTGTAATACCAAATGATGTCGGATATGACTGAGACTGTGCGATTAAAATCCCGATTGGTAATTTTTCAAATAACAAAATATATGTCGACGTTAATTTCTTTCAGGTTGATTAATGCTTCTTAATACTTTATTAAGTGGTTGTATAATAAAGGGTTAGCAGATATGTTATTTGAAAGAAGTAGGGCAACGGAATTTATGTATACCTCCAATTTTAAAATATTGCAAGTACTCTTCATTTCGGAGGTATTCGGGCACCTGCCCAAACAATCAACATATTGTCAACATTTTGTCTACGCAAATTTTAAACAGAAACTTTTTATTATTAGGACATAGATTGCATATTTATTTTAAAACTTGAATTGCATTAGGTTGATAATATGTTTCATAAAGATAATTGCCAATTGGCTGCCCGAGCTAGACAGCAATTGGGGCACCACGCAAAGGTTGGTGACACGGCTAGAATTCATAGCAATTTGGCCTCGTCCATAAAAGCCCATCATACCTGGGATCCAAGGAAGTCTGTCAATGATACTGACCACGGAGGTGTTTTTAACTTTGACTTTTCGAGAAATGGGTAAGTATAATTTTACTAATAACACTATTTAATAATAGTTTTTTTTGTTATCAAAATGACAACGTCAGCCATCAAACCAAGTTACTTGTCCCAATTTTTTTTAGTTTGTATCCTTTGTTTTCACTGACATCACCATTGTGTACAAAATGACCTAAAATGCAACGATCGCACACCAACCCACCATTTGGGATCCTTAGAAAAACAGTCGCCAATAAAAGCATTGTTTAAATAAAATAATTTAACAATTGCAAATATTTACATGATAATATAATAGTAAATACTGGTAGGAATTAGATGATTTTTATAAATGAATTTATTAAACATAACTTTTATTTAAAAAAAATACGTTTATACAATTATAAACATCAATAAAAAGCACCATATTAATCTTTGTTTATATAAACCTTATTCAATCATTAGGTGCAAATATGGTCGATAATTGAAACAATTAAGGATTAACTTTAATAGTTGTCATCTTAAATAAGTAGTGCTTCAGTTTGTTTCTGCACTTGACTAACTAATAAAATTGTAAATTTCTTCTTTTTCTGCACATTTTATTAAAAAAAAATAGGTTAATTAGTATGTTTCATTTTAATGCCTTGTTTCATTTTAGGCATTAAAATGAGAAAAGATATGCAATGTAAAATAATGACTTGGAGGATAGTAAGCTTTTGCAAAGTTTTGTTAAAGAATTCAAGCGCTAGGGGAATACCATTTCTGACAGTCAAGCGCTGGGGTGCCCCTTTGCTTAAATGGTATGTGGGGAAGTGTGACAGGATGTATATAAAATTACATCATATTAATTAAATAAATAATTATTGCTATTCATCAGTTAATTAAGGGGAATGACAATGCTGACTAACAAGTAAAAAAAAATGTAATATCCGTCCCTTTTTTGTAACACCCTTCCCATATTTTTTAAAGCCTCATTAAACTTCCGAAAAGCACACTTTTTGATAATAATAAAAATGATTGTAATTAAATGTGTTTATAGTATTGTAAAAACCATTCCTGTAGACCCCTTAGTGACTGTTTTTAAAAAAGCAAGAAAATAAATAACTTACGTCGAAATGTGTATTTCTTAGACGAGTAGACCAAGCTTTTAACTTTTGTTTACATTTTTGTAATTCCGTAATGACTCGGTTGCTTTCTGACTGTACCTCCGCCATTGTTTGGAAGTACACAAATGAATACTGCAGCGGTAGTGTGCAGATTAAGACCAATTAGATAAGGGGTTTATTAACAAGATTAGAAAAGTTATGGCTTCACTAATATTATGTATCGTTATTGTTTTTTTGTTTTTAAAAAATATATTAATGTCTTCAATAAAACTGCATCTAACATAGTACCATTTTATTAATTAAGTAATTTTATTTTTAATTTTACAGTCAAACCTGTCTTAAGAGACCACTAAAGGGAAAGCTGTAAAGTGGTCTCTTAAGGCAGGTGGTCTCTTATTCGGGTAAAATTTTGTTATTGTTTTTTTTGTCTTTTTTTGTGTCTTATATACTGTATGTATGTACACTATATTAATATTAAATAAACAACAATAACAACAACAACATTTTAGTGATTCATTTGGATTTATATAAATTTTAAGTCATTGTAACATGTAATGTACATTTTCTTTCAGTATTTCACGTTTTCTTTTCATGATGGTTTTTATTTGTGAGTTTCCAACACCCATTTCGATGGCAACGGCTTTACAGCTCTTTCCAGCTTCAAATCATTTTTAGGGCTTTCACCCGCTGTTCTTATGTTAGACATTTTCTCTTTGCTGTAGACATGGCAATGTTGATAGAATATCGCAGTATGAAACCACAATATTGAAACCTAGTCAAATAAGGGGGGGGGGGGGGGGGGGGGATTTTCCTTTGAGCCAGAATTGTTTTTTTCCATTTCTTGAGAACCAGAATATTTTTTTGACTGGAAGGGTTGATTAGATAATTTTTTTAAAGAGGCTAGATTATTTTTACAGTTTAAAGAATAACCCTTCATACACAATTGAACTTCCTTCTTTAGCTCACTGGGACAAAGTCCAAATAGAGCTATTGTAATGACCCTGGCGTCGGTGTCGTCGTCGTCTGTAGACACCCAGGTTAAACTTTTGCGTTTAGGTTTCAGTTATCTTTGCAACCACTCATTGGATGTCAATGAAACTTTGCATATGTATTTACCATCATCATTGGAACACACAGAGATAAGAATCATAACTCTGGATTGCATTTTTGCACAGTTATGACCCTTTTTGGACTTAGACACCCAGGTTAAACTTTTGCATTTAGTTGTGTTTAAGATATCTATGCAACCACTCATTGGATGTGAATGAAACTTCACGTGTGTGATCACCATCATCAATGGAACACACTGAGACAAGAACAATAACTTTGGATTGCTTTTTGGCACAGTTATGGCCCTTTTTGGATTTAGACACCCAGGTTAAACTTTGAGTTTAGTGGCGTTTAAGTTTAAGATATCTATGCAACCACTCATTGGATGTAAATGAACCTTCACATGTGTGTTCACCATCATTAATGGAACACACACAGACAAGAACCATAACTCTGGGTTGCATTTTGGCACAGTTATGGCTCTTTTTTAATTAATTTTTCAGGTTAATTTTTTTTATCAGGTAAGATATCTTTGCAACCACTCATTGGATATGAATGAAATTTTGCATGTGTGTTCACCATCATCATTGAAACACACAGAGACAAATTTCGAGGACGGATGGGGGTAACCTAACAATAAATTTATTGTGGCCTTAGGGTTAGTTGGGTGGTCTAAATACTGATACTGTTGCCTGTGGTTTTGACTTCTGTATTAATGCTGAAGAAATAGTAAAAGAGTGAATGTTTCTTGTATACCGGTAGTTATATACACATAACACATAAGGTGTTGACCAGCAGCATTAGAGGCCTATGTTGATGTCCTACATACATGTTTAAGTACGGAACTGTATAACCTCAGCATTTGGGGTCTAGAAGTTGGCTCTGCACTCCTAGTCAATGTCATGTGTGGAACAAGGATAACAAAAAATGCTGGCATCAAAGTTGACTGGACTACATTGCATAGCTGAAAATTTACACAGCCTTGATGTAACCTGGCTAGATTATACCGGCCTTGTAAAATCAACATCACAAAAGCTACGATAGAAGTTGTGACATAAGTTATGCAAATTATCTGTACTTGATTAATATATACAGATCTACATGTACCTTTGTTTTTTGTTGTTCCTGTTTTATTTGTGTAAATCATTATCCAATAATCAGTAATCTCAAATTATGCATATCAAACAAAACTGAATTTTCTCATCATAATTTTAAGATGTACATTTATGCGACTTCTGTTGTCAAATTGATGTGATTTGTCAATTTATTGTACTAACAAAAATGATGACATTTTACCTTATTTCAACCTACCTTGTACTCAGCAGCAATTTGAAATGATTTATTAGTTGACGGGATGACCAGTGTAGTCTTTTTGTTACAGATATCGACACTTTCCTTATTAAAAGTAGAATTACTTCTTTTGTATATTTTTGTTTACATGCATGAGTTCAAAAACTTAATATACTAGTATTGTTTATTTTATGTGCACAGGTCTCTACTTGGTGTGGCGTGTGAGAGGAAAAGCGTGTTGCTGTTTGATCCATTTAACGGGAAACTTGTGGCCAGTAAGACAAATGCACACACAGACTGTGTCAACTGTGTCAAGTAAGTCTCTTGTCATTTAACAGTAAACGTATTTCTAGTTAGTAGCCTATATATAGAACCTTATATCTCCCAAATCAGTTCTATTAACTCCCAATGAAAAAAAGCAGGGAATTCTATATCCAAAATTCAAAGCAATTGAATGCTTACTAAACTATGACATCATTCAAACTTTCCCTGAAGCAAATGACCAATCAATGTGTTCAAATGTGCCACTATTTAACGGACCCGATCGAAAGAGCTGGGTCCGTTCCACAGGTCAATAAGACAAAAGCACACAGAGACTGGGCCAGTAAGACAAACGCACACACAGACTGGGCCAGTAAGACAAACGCACACAGACTGGGCCAGTAAGACAAACGCACACACAGACTGGGCCAGTAAGACAAACGCACACACAGACTGGGCCAGTTAGACAATCGCACACACAGACTGGGCCAGTAAGACAAACGCACACACAGACTGGGCCAGTAAGACAAACTTACACACAGACTGGACCAGTAAGACAAACGCACACAGACTGGGCCAGTAAGACAATTGCACACACAGACTGGGCTAGTAAGACAAACGCCCACACAGACTGGGCCAGTTAGACATACGCACACACAGACTGGGCCAGTAAGACAAACGCACACACAGACTAGGCCAGTAATACAAACGCACACACAGACCGGGCCAGTAAGACAAACGCACACACAGACTGGGCCAGTAAGACAAACACGCACACAGACTGGGCCAGTAAAACAAACACACACACAGACTGGGCCAGTAAGACAAACGCACACACAGACTGGGCCAGTAAGACAAACACGCACACAGACTGGGCCAGTAAGACTAATATTCACACAGACTGTGTGAACTGTTTTATGTAAGTATCTTGTCAATTAAAGGGAAACTTGTGGCCAGTAAGGCAAATGCACACACAGACTGTGCTAGTAAGACAAACGCACACACAGACTGGGCCAGTAAGGCAAATGCACACACAGACTGGGCCAGTAAGACAAACGCACACACAGACTGGGCCAGTAAGACAAAGGCACACACAGACTGTGTGAACTGTTTTATGTAAGTATCTTGTCAATTAAAGGGAAACTTGTGGCCAGTAAGGCAAATGCACACAGAGATTGACGAATGATAATGACAGCAAACAGTTGGTTGCAAGAAAGTTATTGACTTTCATATTGGTACATGAATGGCAGTTTCATACATGTTTTATTTAGTATTATATTGATTGTTTCCAGATATAATCAGAATAACCAGCAGTATGCATAAGTTAAATTACCAGTATACCTGCATAATTGCAACTGTTATAGTAAAAAAGCATAATATTATAAACATATATAATTGGAGCTAATGGAACTTTTAAGCCAATATGTACCAGTACTTGTAATTGTCTTTGTACTTAAAGTCATATTTTAATACCTATTTAATTGTATCATAAAGTCACTTCTTATTGTTTTAGATTCCTGGATGATCGCTTATTTGCCACATGTTCTGATGATACAACTGTTGCATTGTGGGACACAAGATATTTGAAGCACAATGTCAAGACGTTCCATGGCCACTCAAACTGGGTGAAAAACATAGAATATGATGCAAACCTGGGCTTACTCATCACATCAGGCTTCGATGGCTGTATCTACACTTGGAATATTAACAGGTCATACCTCAACAGGTCATATCTCAACATGTCATACCTTAACTGGTTATACCTCAACATGTCATACATCAACAGGTCATGGCTCAACATGTCATACCTCAACATGTCATACCTCAACAGGCCATGGCTCAACATGTCATACCTCAACTGGTTATACCTCAACATTTCATACCTCAACTGGTTATACTTCAACATGTCATACCTCAACATGTCATACCTCAACTGGTTATACCTCAACATGTCATACCTCAACATGTTATAACTCATCAGGTCATACCTCAACAGATCATACCTCAACATGTCATAACTCAACATGTCATACCTCAACATATCATACATAAACGTGTCATACCTCAACAGGTCATTCCTCAACATGTCATACCTCAACATGTAAAACCTAAACAGGTCATACCTCAACTGGTTATTCCTCAACATGTCATACCTCAACATATCATATCTCAGCTGGTCATAACTCAACATGTCATACCTCAACAGGTCATACCTCAACATGTCATGGCTCAAAATGCCATACCTCAACATGTCATTCCTCAACATGTCATGGCTCAAGATGTCATACCTCAACATGTCATGGCTCAACATGTCATACCTCAACTAGTCATACCTCAACATGTCATACCTCAACATGTCATGGCTCAACATGTCATACCTCAACAGATCATACCTCAACGTGTCATGGCTCAAAATGTCATACCTCAACTGGTCATAACTCAACAGGTCATACCTCAACATGTCATAACTCAACAGGTCATACTTCAACAGGTCATACCTCAACTGGTCATAACTCAACATGTCATACCTCAACAGGTCATGGCTCAACATGTCATACCTCAACAGGTCATAACTCAACAGGTCATACCTCAACATGTCATAACTCAATAGGTCATACTGCAACAGGTCATACCTCAACTGGTCATAACTCAACATGTCATACCTCAACAGGTCATGGCTCAACATGTCATGGCTCAACAGGTCATACCTCAACAGGTCATAACTCAACAGGTCATACCTCAACAGGTCATACCTCAACATGTCATACCTCAACATGTCATGGCTCAACAGGTCATACCTCAACATGTCATGGCTCAACATGTCATACCTCAACTGGTCATAACTCAACATGTCATACCTCAAAATGTCATAATTCAACAGGTCATATCTCAACATGTCGTACCTAAACAGGTCATGGCTCAACATGTCATACCTCAACAGGTCATACCTCAACATGTCATAACTCACCAGGTCATACCTCAACATATCATACCTCAACATGTCACCTCAACAGGTCATGGCTCAGCATGTCATACCTCAACAGGTCATACCTCAACATGTCATACCTCAACATGTCATGGCTCAACATGTCATACCTCAACAGATCATACCTCAACGTGTCATGGCTCAAAATGTCATACCTCAACTGGTCATAACTCAACAGGTCATACCTCAACATGTCATAACTCAACAGGTCATACTTCAACAGGTCATACCTCAACTGGTCATAACTCAACATGTCATACCTCAACAGGTCATGGCTCAACATGTCATGGCTCAACATGTCATACCTCAACAGGTCATAACTCAACAGGTCATACCTCAACATGTCATAACTCAATAGGTCATACTGCAACAGGTCATACCTCAACTGGTCATAACTCAACATGTCATACCTCAACAGGTCATGGCTCAACATGTAATGGCTCAACATGTCATACCTCAACAGGTCATACCTCAACAGGTCATACCTCAACAGGTCATACCTCAACAGGTCATACCTCAACATGTCATACCTCAACATGTCATGGCTCAACAGGTCATACCTCAACATGTCATGGCTCAACATGTCATACCTCAACTGGTCATAACTCAACATGTCATACCTCAAAATGTCATAATTCAACAGGTCATATCTCAACATGTCATACCTAAACAGGTCATGGCTCAACATGTCATACCTCAACAGGTCATACCTCAACATGTCATAACTCACCAGGTCATACCTCAACATATCATACCTCAACATGTCACCTCAACAGGTCATGGCTCAGCATGTCATACCTCAACAGGTCATACCTCAATATGTCATACCTCAACATGTCATATCTCAACTGGTTATACCTTAACATGTCATACCTCAACATGTCATATCTCAACTGGTTATACCTCAACATGTCATACCTCATCATGTCATACATCAACTGGTTATACTTCAACATGTCATACCTCAGCATGTCATACCTCAACAGGTCATAACTCAACAGGTCATACCTCAACATGTCATACCTCAACATCTCATAGCTCAACATGTCATACCTCAACTGGTAATACCTCAACATGTCCTACCTAAACATGTCATGGCTCAACATGTCATACCTCAACATGTCATGTCTCAACATGTCATGTCTCAACATGTCATACCTCAACTGGTTATACCTCAACAGTCATACCTCAATGTGTCATACCTCAGCATGTCATACCTCAACTGGTCATAACTCAACAGGTCATACCTCAACAGGTCATGGCTCAACTGGTCATACCTCAACAGGTCAAACCTCAACAGCATTCTCAAAAAACATTAATGAATGGTTCTACCAAAGAAATGGACAGAGATTTTACAAAAAAAGCTGTCATGATAAAATCAGCTAGATAAAAAACCAATATTTTTATATAAATAGATATTTAATTGATTAGTACTAAATAGAATCACTTCAGTTGATAGATATAAAGAATCCAAGTGCTGGCAGAAACTTGCTTCTGTCAAATACTACCGAAGCAGCTGTTAAATATGATAATTAATTTTTGAGACAAATGTTTTTATTTCAGATATAGCGATGAAGAATCTTCAAACAAGGTATTCTACACAAGTGGCCTAATGAGGTCTAAGCTGTCACCTGATTTCTCCAAACTGCTCATTTCCACGCACGAAGGATACATTATAGTCATTCATAATCTAGATCTCTCAACTTTAGGTAATATTTGGGTCTTAAACTGTTGCATACATATACCTGTTATAAACAACACAAGGTTTGTACCTTTCCTTACAAACTTTATTTAGTGCGGAAAGAAAATATGAGGAAAAAGAAAAATTTCAGGAAATCATATAGTCACCACTTTGTTGGTTCGTATGTCCCCAAAGCATTGTTTGGGCTATTTCTCTATAACCTTTCATTGGAATTTTATGAAACTTATTCATTACGAAGGGAGATGTGCATATTGTTTTTGTGTCACAATGATTTTTCACAAAGTTATTACCAAGTCTTTGTCTGCCCTTTTTCTTTACAACTTCTAGTTGGAATTTTATGCATCACTACCAAGTGGAAATGTGCATATTGTCATTTTGTTACGGTTTGATGATTTTTTACAGTTATGGGTCTCATTTTGTCCATTAACAAGTCTTTGTTTTTGTTTCTGTTTTGTTTTTCTTCGCTATTTCTCTACAACCTCTATTTGGGACATAATGAAACTTGCCAGTATGCATCACTACCAAATTGAGATGTGTGTAGTTTCTTTGTGTTTCTGCTTGGTAATTCACACAATTATGACCCATTGTCTGTTCTGTTTTGTTGATTTTTGTTTGTCGGCACTATTTCTCTACAACCTCAGGTTGGAAATTTATCAAATTTGCTAGGGTACATCACTACTATTATTTTTTTTCAAAGCAAACTCAGAATTAAAGAGAACAAGACAAGGTGTAGGATTGTCACTTGCCCTGCAGTTATAACACATTTTTAAAAGTAAAGATGCACACAGTGATCTGCTAAAACTCCTGTCACAATAAGAAGATCTGCAACTGTTACAGCTGATATCATTAAGGTTTTATTCGCATGAAGCACCCTTGTCCTGCAATGGCTATCTGTTAATATACAAAATCAAATAAATTACAACCTTACTAAAAATGTTGACATCTGACGGAAAGTGTATACCATATTTCAAATATAATTACTTCATAACCACTACATCAACCTCATTTAACTGTATTATACAGTTTAAAATACCACATAAACACCTTGTTTTCTTTTCATGTACTTTACTTTGATCTCTTTTGGGTGGGGGTGGGGGAATCTTGTGGAAATATGTGTAAACAACATTTTGATATCACCGTTTATCTGATCTTGGAATTTCTGATATTTGGTCTGTAGTTCATCTGTAGTCAATTTCTCAAGTTCATCTAGTTGTTTCATCAACTTTTTGGCAAATGCAATGACCTCGAATGGAGCAGGCCCACATGTATCCCTTATATACCAACTGCTGGCTCATGCTCTATACCCATGACTGAACATTACACATATAAATTATGTATTCATTTGCTTTAAACCCATAGTAAATACATTAACTAAACCCTTGTCCACATCATTTCTCCAAAACCGTTTGATTGGAAAATTTATGAAACTTATCAGGATGCATCCCTAAGAAGTGGAAAAGTGCATAATTATTGTCTCTGTGTTTTGTTTCGATGATTTTTTAACAGCGTTATGGTCCTTTGATTTGGTCCAATGCCAAATCCTTTTATTGATATTCAACAGTGTTGAAGAGAATCCAATGCGAGTTGTCTATTTTTCTGATGGTACATATTATAGATAATAAATACTGTCCTGTGACAAGGCTAGAATAGTTGAGTTAACACTGTTCTGTGATGGGTCCTGTTTTTGTTTGAGAGAGAGAGCCTTTAATTTTGCTTACTGTTGGCATTGTATAATCTGGCCTAAAATGGCAATGCCTTCATTAAGCTAAAGCATGTTCTATTTTTCATACAGGTGATGACCTTAAAGGGTTTAAACCAAACATGTATCGTCTGATGCAGCGCAGCCAGACACCACTCAGGATCGGACTCATGTACAACCACGTGTTTGAGCAGGAGAGAAACCGGGTGGAGTTCATCGCAGACTGGCCAACAGGGAATGATGCCAACATAATTTCATCACTTCAGGTAGGTCCCCATGAACCATGATCAACATAACGTGTCGCGTGTAAGACCCACACCTGTACCTCAAAGTTAAAGGTCACAGTTTGAGTTTGTTTGTCAACACTTTGAGTTTGTGTGAGATTTCATGTCCGGCCTGTAACTTTATCATGCATAGAATGATATTGTTGATACTTGCTACAAAAGATCAACATAACATGATGAAGTTTCGCGAGTAAGACCCACATGCATACCTCAAAGGACAAGGTCATAATTTGATTTTGACAACACTGAGTTTGTGTGAGATTTCGTGTCCGGCCTGTAAATTTGTCATGCATAGATCAATTTTAATGATACTTGCTACAAATGATCAGCATAACATGATGATGTGTTGCGAGTAGACCCACACCCATACCTCAAAGGTCAAGATCACAATTTGAGTTTGTTTAACAACACTTTGAGTTTGTGTGAGATTTCGTGTCTGGCCTGTAACTTTGCATAGATGAGTTTTATAAATACTTGCTACAAATGATCAACATAACAATACGATGTGTCATGCGTTACACCCAGAATCCCACTTCTGAGGGGTCAAGGTCACAATTTAACTTTGGTTGATGACACTTTCAGTCTGATTGAGATTTCGTGTCCAGTCTGAAACTTTGTCACCTATGGATCAATTTCAAAAACACTTGGCTCAATTCATCAGCATGACATTACAAAGTGTCACGTGTAAGACCCACATACGTACCTCAGAGGTCAAGGTCACACTTTGAGTTTGTTTGACAACACTTTCAGTCTGTGGGAGATTTCTTGTCTGGTCTGTACCATTGTCATCTATGGATAAATTTTAAAAACACCTGGCTCAGTTGATCAACATGACATAATTAAGTGTGGCATGTAAGACCCAGAACCTTTCGTCAAAGGTCCAGGTCACACTTTCAATTTGTTTGAAATTGCGTGTCTGGTCTGTGACTTTGTCTTTAACTTGGCTCAATATGTGACATGACGACGTGTCATAAGTAAAACCTAGACCCGTACCTTAAAGGTCACGGTCACACTTTTAGTATGTATGACAACACTTTGAATCTGTTTGAGATTTTAAGTCTGTCCTTTAACTTTATCATACATGGATGGATTTCAAAAACACTTAACTCAATTTATCAATTGATCAACAATTGATCTGTAACTTACATTTAGAGATTTTAAAAAAGCTTGACACAAGTGATCAGCATGTCATGATAATGTTTCACCTGCATTTAACTGTTGAAATACCCAGACCATTACATCAGATGTCAAGGTCAAAGTTACACAAAGGTCAAGGTCAAAGTTACACACCGGTCAAGGTCATGCTTTAATGTAAAAAAAAATCATGAAATTGCATGTCTAGTCTGAAACATTAGTCCATTACTCTTGATATTGATATTGTTATTTTGCACAGACCATTTGGGGGTGGCATGTGACACTTTAAAGTAACATTTCTTGTTTCTGAAGAACATTACATTTTCTGTATATCAAACTGGAAACTTCTCCATATTTTTAATGACTATTCTATGAATAGGGAAGTTTTTGTACTTGCCCCAGTGTCCCACCTGCAATAAAGTTTTGGTTCAAGCATTGCACTTAAGTGTGCATGGGTGGTAGTTGTGTGTATGGACTTTTGCATAGTTGTGCTTGCTTATACAATGAGGCAGTATGTAACATATCCGGCTCCTTAATTCAAAGTCAAGGTTATATTGCCAGGTGAAAAGGTCATATTTTGTCTTAAACTTTGTGTTTTTCACGATTGGTATATTTTTGGATAGAACACAGTATACATGTATTTGTTTATGGGAAATAATTTGTATTATTGTTTGGATATGCCTAGCCCCATTGTTCGATACGTCATCTAACTAAGCATGCCCCATATTGTATTGAAATACTCTGCCCCATTTTATTACACCCTCCCCCTTTTTTAACATTTTGTTTTGTATAAATAATTACTCTACCCCTTCATTGGTACATGTACCCCAACCCACCACATCCCCACCCCTTTGAGTTTTTGAAATAACTGTTCTGTAATACATGAATTACTCTATTTTATATCAGCTTCATTACTACCCTCTCAAATCTCCACATTTTGACCCAAACATCACATTTTCTTTACTTGATATTAAACTGGAAACTTCACATTGCTGTACCAGCATAATTATCAAACTGGAAACACATTTTTAATTTTGACTTAAATTTCACATTTTCTGGAAACTTCCCCATATGTTGTCCTTATCACATTTTCTGTATATTAAACTGGAATCTTCTCCTCATGTTGGCCAAAATGTCACATTTTCTTTACTATATCAAATTGGAAACTTCCTCACATTTTAGTTTTGAGCATAAACATTGCATTTTCTGTATATCAAACTGGAAACGTTCAGGTCAGGTATAAATTGTATGGTCAGCTGCATACGTGGATTAAACTGACTGATAGGTATATCATATGTTGTTGTTGTTTACAGATACATCCACAAGGATGGTGTGTCCTATCTCGAAATACAGATTCTACGGAAAACGCAGAGGTGAGTCCTTTATCTGTTACAACCTCACTGCATAACATGTACTTTGTTTCTTAACATAAAGATTTTAATTTTGGAAACTATCATTAAATGCCCAGTCACATAAATGTCTCACATCACTATTACATTTCCCATAGAGCTCCATTGCATTATTTATGTCCAAAACACAGTGAAAAAAAAATCTGTAGCATGTGTCTGGGCTCAGTCTTCACTGGTTCAAGATATGCAACTATAAAGAAAAAAAAGCTATCTTGACCAGGTTTTTTTAATTCAATGGCTTTGTGTTACCTTTCACTTTCCAGAGTAGTAGTATGTCAACTATTCACCCATGTCGGGTTCTAACCAACAATTCTGAAATGACACAGAAAAAATAAATCACTGCAATACAAAGCCCTGAAAAAAGAAGAAACAGAGACCTAAAGTTTTATTTCAACCTGCTTCACTAGGGGTCGTGAGTTCGAATCCCCCGCCCGGCAACAGTCTCCGTGATGATTGATATACGACATTGTGTCTCATTATCATTCGTCTCTCACCACTGATTCATGTGGGAAAGTTATCAGTTACTTGTGGAGATGGGGTGTGCTCGAGTACTGGTTAATCCCAGGAGACAGTGGTTAGGTTAACTGATCGTCTGTTAGCCCTCGATGGCATAAAATGACGCTAAATATTCAATCAATCAATCAATCAACCTGCTTCATCTGTAGGCCCGTAGTACTCAAAGGAGATATTAATGGTGTGAGTCCTAGAGAAACCATTAATACCATCACCGTTGTAGTAGCAGTGCCCAAGGTTTATTTAGCACATATCATTTATATATCTTTAAGCGCAATTGTCACAAGGTACTGTGAAATATTCTGAACTCTGCTCAAACAGTACAACAATAGCATAAAAATTAGCCTGGATTAAGTTAAATCCAAATGAGCCTGATGTAAGTTAAGTCCAAAGGAGGGAATTTCATGGCCGAGTCCAAGGTGCTGTCTCAAGATCATTTACCTCTCATTTTATACAAGAAAGTATGCCAGTTACTTGTGGAAGGATGGTGGTTCTACTCTGATTCATTCTGGGTCTTCCTTTACCAATAAAACTAGTTATGCCGTATTTAACCTGAAATGTGATTGAAATGGCGTTAAACACCATTCAAAATTTTTTTCTAAATAAGCCAGCAAATTAATGAACTTCAAATGAGCATGGAGTTAGTTAAATCTAAGTGAGTTTGGGGTAAGTTCAAATTAACCTTTTGGCAGTTACAAATGTGTCTATTATAATCAGATAATCAGTTAAATAACCAGTGGATTTGGATTGTGAGTTAAATAATAAACACCACTTCAGTTTTATACTTTATTTTACAGTGGACCTGTGTACATGATATTCAAGATAACAAAAGAGAGAAGAAAAGAGAAGCCCCTCCGTGGGAAGTGGAGACACCTCACACCTCTTCTTCATATTGTTCCTCTACAAACACGCCAGCTTTCTCATCAGTTGCTCCATCTAACCTTCGTAACCTCTACCAGTCAACCTCAACCAATCAGAATTCACCATCATGTGATACTAGTAACTCATTGACCAATCAAAATGCCCAGAATACCGAGTCCACCAATGAAAGCTCATCATCGGTCAACTCTTTGGCCAATCAAAATTCACCAAATAGCACTTCAGCTCATCATCAGGACTCACAGAGTGACTCACCAGAAGGTTCAGAGAGTTCAGCAAGTTGTAACACATCACCATCATCTAATCAAGAAGTAGGGCTTAATACAAACAACCAAACAAGTGTTAACGTGAATGAAAGTGTTAGTTCAGTTGACCATACCAGAAACAGTTCTAATACAAGTGAAACAGAGGAAAATGGCAATGATTCTGACTCTTCAAATGAAGAAGCTTTACAACCTCGAGTTCAGATCATACGCGGATCACACAACCCACCAGCTATTGATCAAAATGCCACCCCGGCAGTTGGACGTTTACATGATTCTCTTATTCAAATAAGGAGAGGGTCACGGAATGAGGACGGACATTTTTCTTTTTCTATATCTGTCCACACGGCTAGCGGGAGAACTATAGAGTTCAATCAAGCTGACCTGGAATCAGATGAAGATGATGAATTTGCTATTGAACAAATAATGAGCAGTGCAGACCCAAACTTTGATAGTAACTCACAAAGTGTCATAAGACCTAGACAGAATGCTTCAGGAAGTGCTGAACCAACTCATGAAGAAAACAATGACAATGAGAGTGATGTTGATGACATTGTCAGTGATAACAACAATGGTGATAATGGAAATCTTGGTGGCGGTGGCAGTGCTTTGGATGAACATGAAGAAAGTGTAGAGGCAAATAACCAGGAACAAGATGAAAGAGAAAGTGACCCTGACTATGTCCCTGGTAATGAGGGTGATTATGATTCATTTGTTGATGGGAGTGATGATGATGATGTGTTCCCCGGGGATAGGGCCTCGTCCGAATTGCCATCTTCTATGGCAGAAGAGTTTTATCGTGCAGCTGTCGGATTCAATTCCCCTGATGAGGGGGATGATGAGATTGATGATTTACAACGAGCGCGGGAAAATCTCAGGCAAGCTTACAGACTTGGAACCAGAAATAGTGACGAAAGACTTCGGCGGAGTAGGGAAGAATCTCAACAGATTGATTCAAGGAGAAATACTGAGGATCAATCCAGATCCGTTAATACAAACCTGAACACTACTAATCCGGTGGCTGCCAATCCTCTAGACTCGCGACCACGCACCAATACGTTCATGTTTGTGCTGCAGTCTAATTCTGGAGATAGACGCAGACGGATTTTAAATCTGAGTTACATGGATAGTTACTCTGAAAGGGAAAATAGCTTGTTGCAGAAAAAAATTCATTCAAACAAAAAACGATTGTTAGGCTATGTTGAGGAATGCAATGTCGGGAGGGGTTTTATTAAGGAACTTGCATTCAGCTCCGATGGCCGTCTCGTCAGTTCACCTTTCGGATTTGGATTGAGAATATTTGCATTTGACTCAGATTGCAATGAACTTTGTAACTGTTTGCCAACCAGTCCAGTAAAATTGTATGAAGTCACTTGCTCATTGGCACATGGTAACTGTGTTGTAGCAACTAAATTCTCCCCCACCCATAATATGGTGGTATCTGGATGTTTAGATGGTAAAATTGCCTTTCATCAACCGGTTTTTTAACACAGTCCAGGTTTTCTATACTTTACATTTAACATATTTTATTGCATTTTTTTGTAAACATGAAACAGCAAAATGGTTGGACCACAAGTTAAGTTATCCAACATGAAAATCGCCCTTTTCAACAAAAAATTATTTCCATAAAACAATCAAGATGGCAATAAAACATATTCATACAGGAAGAAAGAAGAAAAATAAAATATAAAAGAAATCAGTTGCCTGTGAAATTTTTATGATTAATTTGCAAAATTATTATTTCTCCAAAGCTATTTTATCAACATTTAGAGAGATGCGATTTCCTATCTTTCTATATTAAATCCTTGGTTATTCTTATCAGCCTGTGTCCATAATTGTAGGTTTTGTTTTTCTTTAAGTACCTTCAGTTTTGGATGAATCTTAATCAAACTTATATATATGTAGTAGTTATATAACAATAAGATGTGGAAAAGTTTTTGAACTGGCCAACTAAGATTAGGCCTAAATCAATTAATAGTGTGGTTCCTATTACATGGAAATACAAAATAGGGTAGGTAGGTAGGTAAATTATTTATGTATTGTAAATTATTTATTGTTGCTACTATCCATTTTCTGTGAGTATATGTTATGTCAGTATGTGGACATCCTTGTCATACAAGATGGCGAGGCAGCTCTTGTTGGAGGCCGCCATGTTGCTGCTATCGTTACTGTGATCACTTCCAGCGGTGCGCTTCCGGTAATTGGGTATAGAAGCTAAAGGCCTACAATACAGCCGAACGGTCACCACCAGGATATGAAAATTGTGGACACGACAGATACGGCCGATTTTTTTGTTGTTGATTTTTTAAAGGAATAAATGTTTAGGGTCTTAGGGAAATAATAGAGACAGTAGAGGAAACCGGAACCACACTATTATTCAATTCAGGCATTATTTATTTATATCTAAGTCATCTTTGAATCATCAAAATGTGTATTCTGTCCATTGTGTGGTATCTAGCATCCATATTTTTTTCTATAAATCGTAAACCTTTGTTTAGATTTTGAACAATTTATTACACTGGCTAAATCAAAGTATATTACTTTGTCTGAATTGTGACTCTTGAATTAGAAAAAAGGAATATTTGAGCAGTCTGGTAATACTCTGAAATTTACATTAAAAATGTTCACACCATCTTCATCTTTTAGTAACATTTCTAAAAGCATTGCACAGATTTTCAAATTTTATTTTTCACAAAAAAAAGAATAATTGTGATTTTAGTTTATGATTACATGGAATATATTTACCACTGATATTATTTAAATAAAAAAATAAGTGACAGTTCCGTATGAATAAAAACCATTTTACATTATTATATGAATGAAGATACCTTTGCCAGGCAGATATAATGCTTTTAACAAAAGTAAATGGGGCTTAACCGGTGGATAGAAGGTATCACTACACAGTTGAATTTTATTCTATATAAAATAAAGTCTAGGATTTCAATGGTAAAAAAGAATTCCACATAGAATTTTTTTTTAAGTATTTTTTTTATAGCAGGAATGTATATCCACATTAAAATGCACAAAAACTGGTAGGTTGTCCACCTTGTTGTTTTTTTTTTTAAGAGGGTGCAGTGACACCCTGAGATTTATTGAAAAAAGAAGTCCTCAAATGCTCAAATACATGCATATGTTGAAATCCTATAAAAGTCACTTTTTTAACACCAGTGATGTTTTATTGCAGTAAATGCTATGCCAACTTTTGCTTTACTCATCTGCAGCAAGAAATCACAACCACTGTGAACCATTTTGAAAATATTTCATAACCAAAGTACATAGGCCTTTTTTTAAGCGTAAGAATCTTGCTACCGTGGGAAAAAGGGGCGTAACTGTGTAGTGAGACGTAGAGTGTTGGTCTCTCAAAAACAACACTCAGTTCTTGCTCAACCTGATAATTGACTTGAGAGCGATGCACATGAACTCTAAGCTCACTTTACAATTCAGTTAAAATAAATTAGTATTAACTAAACACATGGCATTTATAGATGAACTGAAGAAGAGTAATTCTTTAGATCAAATATGTAATGTTTTAAAACTGATTTTATGATTGTAACTTTTTAGGACTTTTAAATTGATTACAGTGTCTGTCCAATTTTTAATTCACATTAAACCAATCTCACAGAAAATTTATATGTGGATCGAAAATCAATATTTATTTGAAGTGTACCAACATTTTTCAATAGACGTGTTCTTTGGGGCCATTTATAGATCACTTATCTCTCACCACTGGTAATGTTGGGTTGAACCCTGCTCACAACTGATATTGTTGGGTTGAACCCCGCTCACAACTGATATTGTTGGGTTGTTGGGTAAAACCCTCTCACCACTGGTATTGTTGGGTTGTTGGGTAAAACCCTCTCACCACTGATAATGTTGGTTTGAACTTGAACCCCGCTCACCACTGATGTTGTTGGGTCGAACTTGAACCCCGCTCACAACTGATGTTGTTGGGTCGAACTTGAACCCCGCTCACAACTGATGTTGTTGGGTCGAACTTGAACCCCGCTCACAACTGATGTTGTTGAGTCGAACTTGAACCCCGCTCACCACTGATGTTGTTGGGCTGAACTTGAACCTGCTCACCACTGATGTTGTTGGATTGAACTTGAACCCGCTCACCACTGATGTTGTTGGGTTGAACTTGAACCCGCTCACAACTGATGTTGTTGGGTTGAACTTGAACCTGCTCACCACTGATGTTGTTGGGTTGAACTTGAACCCCGCTCACCACTGATGTTGTTGGGTTGAACTTGAACCCCAATCACCACTGATGTTGTTGGGTTGAACCCCTCTCACCACTGATATTGTTGGGCCGAACCCCGCTCACAACTGATGTTGCGCAAACCCTGCTCAGTTTAAGAATTTTCCAGTTACTAGCAGAAGAACAGTGGTTATACTTAGTTCTTTTTCTTCCTCCAACATTAAACTCAATGTCACATATAAAAGATGACAATAAACCTCATTACAAAGGGGAAAACTGTTACAAAAAAATACACATTTTCTATTCAACCAATGTCAGAGTGTGTAAGGTAAAATCATGAATTGGGACTTGATGCCCAGGTAAAAAGGAAAACGATATATATATATATATATATATATATATATATGTATTACTTTGTTTAATTGGTTTACTACATGTATCTTTTTTTAACAAACCAATTTTGTATTTTTACTATGTTTCTGATTAACTTGACGTTTGTGCACACTATCCCAGTTCTGTCTGACATCAGTTTGTAATACTTAAACTGAGTTGTATGTATGTACATTTAAATAAATAAAATATGTTTCATGTCAGTGAAAAGATCCATCTTTTTTATTTGGTCATTGAAGAAGTTAGTTAATATTGATAAAGTTTGCATTGTATTAGAGGACATTCACTTTAAGGTTGTTAACCTCTACAGATAACAATATATCAGCTGCTTTTGTGTTATCAAAATACACACATTCATAGTTAACACAATCTGGTTTGAACGATATATACAATACCCTAACCAAAGTTGAATATTTGTCAAAACCAAGGATTTTTAAGGATATTCATATAGCTTACATATTTGTGTATTAAAAGTTTATAATTTTATTGTCTCTTTATCATATGCGTTTCAAAAGATTTGTTTATCTTTCTCATTTAATAATAAACTGCCTTTAGTATTCCAACCAACCATTGTAAACTGGCCGCGGCAGTCTCAATACTTGCATAAAAGTTCATATTGTACAACTGATGTAAATACTTACACAGGCAATGGTCAAACTTTTTTCAAAGAATTTATTGACTAGTAGAACAATATGATTTCTGCATTAGGTTAATGTACCAGTGAATCTCAGACACAATTTGTCAATAACTGAACGGAAACAAAGTTGGGTCACCAGTCAAATGGTTTGAACGTTTTTCAATTGTGTACACTGAATACCTTTAGTCCATTTCCTTGCTACATTTTGATGTAAGAAAAACACATGGAATACAACCTTGTCAAAACCTGTATCTGAGTAGTTGCTATCATTTCATTTTTAAGCAGGCAGCTTAGAATGCAATTTGAACACTCTCTCTGATGGTAATAGGGATTCTCCATATCAATGATTAACCAAAATAGTCGTAGATCTGTTCATGTATTGTATTATGTATAAATGTCAGTGGGGGGTCCAAATAGCTTGATTGTTATATTCAGGGTGTTGTCACCATGTCACTGGTACTAAGTTGAAATTTTGTCACCATGTCACTAGTACTAAGTTGATATTTTGTCCCCATATCATTAGTACTAAGTTGATATTTTGTCACCATGTCATTGATACTAAGTGTATATTTTGCCACCATGCCACTGGTACTAAGTTGATATTTTGTCACCATGTCATTAGTACTTAGTTGATATTTTGTCACCATGTCACTGGTACTAAGTTGATATTTTGTCACCATGTCATTGGTACTAAGTTGATATTTTGTCACCATGTCATTAGTACTAAGTTGATATTTTGTCACCATGTCACTGGTACTAAGTTAATATTTTGTCACCATGTCACTGGTATAAAGTTATTATTTTGTCACCATGTCATTGGTACAAAGTTTTTATTTTGTCACCATGTCATTGGTACTTAGTTATTATTTTGTCACTATTTCATTGGTACTAAGTTATTGTTTTGTCACCATGTCACTGGTACTAAGTTAATATTTAGTCAACATGCCACTGGTACCAAGTTATTATTTTATCACCATGTTATTGGTACTTAGTTATTATTTTGTCACCATGTCATTGGTACTAAATTATTATTTTGTCACCATGTCATTGGTACTAAGATATTATTGTGTCACCATGTCACTGGTACTTAGTTAATATTTTGTCAACATGCCATTGGTACTTAGTTATTATTTTGTCACCATGCCATTGGTACTAAGTTATTATTTTGTCACCATGTCATTGATACTAAGTTATTATTTTGTCACCAAACTGTTATCATTTCATTATGTCATTGTCAACATTTCATTGGCACCAAGTCATTTTTAGTTCAATATGTCATTGTCAACATACCAGTCACACTAAGTCCCTTTTGTTTTAACAAGTCATTGGCACTAAATCACTCGGCTGTGTCGCTAGATGCCAGTGCCATAAACCACTTGGCTGGTTCGCTAGATGCCAGTGCCGTTTAAATGTAAAGATACACAAAAAGCTGTTATATATAGTATGCTTCTTTACACATAAAAACCGATTCTATATGTCTCATGTACAATTCGCAACTAAAATGCTTTTCTAGCCTACTTTATTTCATTAATTTACAGAAATACGGCCAGTATGAAGCAAACTGGGCCAGTCTATAGCCAACTGAGCAAGTATGAAGCTAACAGGCACTAAGATGAACTTGGTCTGGGCCAATACAACAATTTTTGGTTATTAGTTGGAGTATATTAATAAAATAATCATTAAAATTAATGGCCTAGTTATTGGTCATTGGAAAGACTTTGAGCCAATATGTCAACCCTTGGACTGATACATGTAACATGGCCAAAATATAATCATTTAATTCATAAATAACATACATGTATATTTCTAAATAAACTTGCCAATCATGGATCATCCATATGGAAATAATCAGTATATCACGATTGTACAGCTTTAAATAAAAAATAAACTGCATTCTTTGTTGGAGATTACAGAGCGTGTAAAACATTGTTTTGATTGTTAATGATTATTTTGTACAAGTTCTGATATTGGGACTGATTAAACTGTCAACATAATATTGTTACATTCATGGTTTAAATTTTGACCCCTGCCTGTATCACAGGTAAAGCTACATTCATAGAGGAATGTAACAGATTGCATAATGACCTTCGGACTGTCATTCACACTCTAAAATGAAACATATTCTACAGTGAAAGGAAAAAGAAAGTATACATACCTATAAACGTCGACAGGTCAAGGAACAATAAATGTATTGCATATAAATTTTGTATATTTATATTTCATCATATTGTTGAATCAAAAAAACAAACATTTAATTCATTTAAAAGCAAAACAGTAACAAAAAATCAGTTCATTTTCCATCACATGAATAAACTTAGCCAATAATGAAATAATTTTAAAAACCAAAATGTATACTTTTTTTTTCCTTTCATTTTAAAATGTGTAAACAAATTAAAATAAAAATGATATTACATAAATTGTTTGATACCTCTCAAAATATGTCACAATTTTAAGCGGGAAATCTATTTTAGTCTAACCTGATTGCTTAGTCAGCTGGAATTATGCCACCATTCTGGCCCTCTTGTACATGGTGTGAATTTTAATCTTGCATACCAAAGGTGACAGGTTGGACACACATGGTCCCCCTCTAAAATTTGACAAGTCAAATGAAAATCTTGCTCCCCGTCACCCTTAAACTGCCAAATATTATTTTAAGACTCCCTGACACATACTCTCTGAAATATTGCTGAAAACCTTTATCTTTACACACCTCTAACATGAAGTCACTCCTGCTACTGCTGCTGCAAATGTCGACATTGTAGAACTTAATAGGCATTATCTGCTACCTGTTGTCTGCTACCTGTTGTTTCATTATTGAAACAATCATCACTAATTCAAATAACCATAGTAACAAGCAATAACAATACCATGGAAGCTGTCAAATTCAGAAGCTGATCCAAGCATTTTATTTTATTTACTTGAAACATTCTCCCATTCTTAATAATTTAGACATTAAATTGTCAGTATATCTTGGATTGACTACTTAAAACTCGAAATAAACACAATTAAATTATTTTATTACATGACTATGTACATGGCAATACTGCTGTACATGGTCATGGATATATATATGAACATGTACTTTACATGGATGGATTCAAGTTTATTTAGTAGGGTTGGGGTGATGGTGAGCGACTCTAATTTAAATATTTGATGTGTAGCTGTATGAATATATCAAATTTTCAATTTTTTACAGGACTTATATGGCTCTTTTGTATCCATGTCTTAGGGACACATTTCTAGTGATATACTTAAATAAATATGGTGGCCACAGAAAAAATAACATGTCTATCATGTACAACTTGATAGTTGACCTGTCATTATATCACAGCAGTGGTCTAGGGATAGAGCATCTGCCACACATGCGGAAAGTTGTGGGTTTAATCCCGGGTCAGGTCATATCAAAGATTTGATAAATGGTACTAGAAGATTCCTTGCTTGGCCCTTAGCATTTAAAGCATAGTTCTAAGTCTGGCCGATCAGGTGTCAGTATAATATGACTTGGTGGGGTGACATACCATGTGCCTTCAGCATGATACTCCATTGTGACAGTGCTTAGAATACTGTCTCAAGTAAACACCGCCGCAATATACCGGTAGCTGAAAAAATGTTGAAAGCGACACTGAACGCCATACAACTACATAAAGTACAGTTTTATAATTGACTTTTCATTATGTTACAAACAGGTGACATTTCTTTTAAAGAGTTTTGCGAATCGACACTATTGAAATCAATTATACTCTGATGTCTACTTACGGTATGAAATCAATCTTTACGCTTGTGAACATACTTAAAGCCATTTGGAGATATTATCTTAATGGGATTTCATACAATCTTCAACACATAACAGGTTATATAATGTATATCCAGTTTTATTGTTGGAGGAAGATTGATTCTCACTTCAGGGTAGAACCACGTCCTTCAGCAATTTACTGGCAAACTTTCTCACATGACGTATTTGAACCAAGTTTGACAAGAATCCCAGGCCTCAGCAGAGAGAGGTTAGTAGTAATTGGAGACAGGGCCTAAGAACACTCATTACGTTTGGAAATATGAAAGTCAAATGAAATTTTTTAGACAAGGTGTATGTTTTCTATATGTATATATTTTAGTTAATTTATGTTCATTTGAGCTCTTCAAAATAATCTCCCTAGCTGTAATACACTCAAAATCCAATCTCTAAAGACTTTTTTTATAGTTTTCAACAGGTATACTTTGAAGACGGCAGAGCCAAGAGTGCTTTGGTGGTATACCCCGTCCAGTCCACAACATTATTTATAGTCTTGGGAAGAGAAAAAAGTTGCAAGGGCTCGAGTCTGAAGAATGTGGTGGATGGGGCGGCTCAACAACATTTTCGTCTTTCAAATAGTTCTAGACAACGTTGCTTTTGTGGGCTGCCGCGTTGTCATGTAACCTAAACCACTTGCTGGTCTTTTGTTCTCATGAACACTTTTTTATATATACTTTTAAAACGCAGTTCTTATAAAAGTTGCCTGTTACAGTTGGTATTTGAATTATTGGGTTATTCGATTCGAAGAATATTGAATATAGTTCATTTTTGGCACCTTGAGTACATTTGGCAATGATTGGCCTTTGTTGGCCTTTTTTTAATCCACTGTTTATTGATAACATGATGTTAGAAGTCAATAAAATCACCTGCATCTCGTAGATAAAAAAGCTGCTTTTTATTGTTATGTAAATCGCAATTAAGATAGGTGAATAGTTTCCACAGGAGCGTGTCTGTCTCAACAATTTCTGATTAACCCTTGTAATAGTTTGAAAATGTGAAACATCACCTAATAGTTTTAAAATGTGAAACATCACCTAATAGTTTTAAAATGTGAAACATCACCTAATAATTTTAAAATGTGAAACATCACTGTTAAGAATTTACTAGCATTGACAGTATAGTGGTTCCATGATGGACGAAATTGTGAGCACTTCGACTTTAACCACCCACTGTCTTCTTGTTTGAATGTTGTAGGCCTTATTAACAATGCAGTGCATGCATAGTTATTATTGAGAATTAAAGAGCATATATGGCACAAAATGTGCACCTCTGCACAAGTGAGTCCATTTGTAACCCACTATATGCCTTTAGTAACCGAGGTTACTTGTTATATGTCTTTGGTAACTTTAACTTTTGAACTAAAATTTCTCTTACAGGAACTCTGTCCATTTGTAACACACTATACCAAAGACAAAGAAGGGTTATCAAGTAACCAGAAATAGAAAAATGTTTTTTTCCAATTCTCCTTATGTAACGATTTGGTAGATTTGCTGCAGTAACCAGAGAAACCTGCAGTTACCAAAGGCAAAGAAGGGTAACCAAGTAACCAGAAATAGAGACATGTTTTTTTTGTGCAATTTTCCTTATATATAGATTATATATGTTTGCTGCAGTAACCTGAAGTAACCTTCAGTTACTAAAGACAAAGAGGGTAACCAAGTAACCAAAAATAGAGATGTTTTTTTTCCCAATTCTTCTAATTTTGTTATATTGCAGAATTGCTGCAGTAACCTGAAATATGAGTGGCATGAAGGTTTTTCGAGGTTACCAATGACAAATAACAGTACTACAGTAACCTCAGTTACCAAAGGCATATAGTGGGTTACAAATGGGCTCACTTGTGCAGAGGTGTACCTATTTATTTCCATGAATATTTGTTAGACATTGATTCAGGGCCAAATTTACTTGTCCTACTTTTCCAAATTTTAATTTGAATGCATAAAATTGAACAAATATATATAGATAGCAGATTTATTCATGAATATAAATAGTAGACAAAAGATGTTGGAAATCAAGAGTCTGTTTTAATTCTGTAAGGTGATTGATTTTGCTTGTCGACATGAAATGGGTTACTTTGTATCTTGTTTTCAACTGATATATTGTTAAATAGTGTTCACAAGTCACTTGCCTAGGGTTTTTTTACATAATATAGGTTACTTTGTTAATTGTATCAACTGATATATAATAAGATAATGTTCACAAGTCACTTGTCTGGGTTTGGTGACATGAAATAAGTTACTTTGTATCTTTAGGACCACTGTGGCTCATGCATGTTGTAAGAAGCGACAATTTGAGTAATACGATAGAATTTGCTGAAACTCTGCAGTTCTGCAGGTATCAAGGTTCCAGGTTCATTCTGCATATTCATTTGTTGGTGTATTTTTGTTTAAATCTGTATGTTAATTTGTGTTTTTTTGTACATGTAGAGTGAACCTGGAATCTTCCTTCCTGTTGGCATCGAATAACCTATAATGTGTTGGTACGCCGTAAAACCCTATTCATTCATTCATTCATTCATTCATTACTTTGTATCTTGTATCAACAGTTGTATTGTTAAATAATGTTCACAAGTCACTTGTCTAGGTTTATTGACATGAAATAAGTTATTTTGTATCTCATATCAACAGTTGTATTGTTAAATAATGTTCACAAGTCACTTGTCTCAGTTTACTTGAATATATTTGTCATTTTGTAAATATTGGAAAGTTACTGATATCCAAATAATCAATTTTTACAAAAACAAATCTTCATTTTCATAAAATTTGAAGCCTGTATGGTTCCGCCGGCTAAGAACAGAATCATTGTCAATCTCTGCAGAGGGGTAGGAATCCTCTGAATGGGTATCATGTTCATTTTATCATTTTTTGTCATGTTCACTACTGTGGTAAAATTACCAATCCCTGTGTGATTCCAGGGAGCCATATAAGTGTCAGATGGCAAATTGAGTAATACAATAGAATTTGCTGAAACTCTGCAGTTCTTCAGGTGTAATAAGGTTCTAGGCTCATTCTGCATATTCATTTGTTGATGTATTTACATATTTTCTGTAGCTATACAATTATAATAGAAACAAAACGGAATAGAATTTTATTCAATATATAATAAAATACAGGTCAGTTTTGATATTGGTCAATTTTTAGATCCACTGACCATTATTATTCATAATTGATATATATAATTATTGCCTTTGGGGTTTGAAACTTTTGTGAGTCCAAGGGGCTAGGGTATATAGAGGCCTTGTAAGGAAGCTTTGAGTTATATATATGAATACTAAGAGAAAATGAAATATTTTGATTTCTTATCCATTTCTTCAATATTAATTTATAGTTTCTTATCTGAAGCATGGTCTAGTCATAGCAAATTAGATTTGATTCAGTAAGAAGGATGGAATTTCCAAAAGGGTCCAAAGAATACCAAGATGGTTGAAATTGTGAAATTTCAAAAAGCTTTCAATAATCTTCCTGTCAAACTTGTTCATATATGATATAAATTATCCTTACCATAGTATGGGATTGAAGATTTTGCAAACCAAGAGCTTGGATATATAGGGACCCTGTAAGGTGACTTATTTTTATATAGGAATATTATGGAAAACATCTTTTTGCATCCATGTGGTGAAAAAGAACTTCTACTTAAAACTCTGCGTGTATCAAGGTTCTAGGTTCATTCTGCATATTCATTTGTTGATTTATTTTTTAATTTGTATGTTAATTTGTTGTTTTTGTACATGTTGAGTGAATTTGGAATCTTCCTTCCTGTTGGCATCAAATAACCTATAATGTGTTGGTACGCCATAAAACCCTATTCATTCATTCTATATTTTGAAGCATCACCAATTTGATAATTGTCATTGATATTTATCTGATTAATAAAGTAAATTAATTTATTCTATTTAAAGATATTTAATTGTTTATTATTATTCAAATAAATGTTTTATATCAATGTTGAGTATTTTGTTGTTATTTATTAACCAAAAGTAATTCAGAAGTCCTTGGAAAAGGCGTGTAGTTTCCACACTGTTCTCTAATATCTGAGCAGAAACTCTTTAGCTCACTTAACCCAAAAGCTGAAATGAGCTTTTCTGATAGCTTGTGTCAGTCAAACTGACAATTTTTATTTAATGATTGAAAACAGTGAAATGTGTTGTTTTTGTACATATAGATTGAACCTGGAATCTTCCTTCCTGTTGGCGTCGAACAACCTACAATGTGTTGGTAAGCCGTATAAGCCCCATTCATTCATTCATTAGTTTTATTCTATGTGATTACAGATAAGAATAGCGCCACTGTTAACAGTTTTTAGTTTTTTTTAGTTGTAAGTATCGGAGTGTCTTGATATATAATATTAACTGTTTTATACTATTGTCCGCTAAAACAACTACATAATTAATAAAATGCAACGATGTTTTGTGAACATCAACGTTCAGGAACTGGAGGAAATTTACTTACAATGTTTTATCCATATGCACATGTACATATTGCGTTGGCTGTAATCCGCACCAGTCAGCACCGGCATCAGACTGACTCTGACACTAGTATGGCAAATTAAATTGAAGAAAAAAAAAACTAAACATAGATACGGCTCGAACTCGCGACATTCAGGTTAGAAGTCCAAACCGTTACCACTAGGCTATCGTAACAGACAGTAGTACAACACACTTAAATGTATTTGAATGTAATGTAAAGTTACAAAAATTCCGAATCACGTGTTAATGATGTTATATAATATTGTATATATGTTATGTGTGTGTGCCGTAGGCCTGAGTCACTAATAAAGAATAAAGACTTGAACAAACCGGGGGTTAACTGATTAGGAGATACTACATACAAAATATACCGTAACAGATTCACCAGTGTACTTTCGGAGAGAACGATTTTTTAAGTTATTAAACAACCCTGATTAGCCACCGGGGTAGGGCCAATTTGACGCAAGGGTCATGATTTATAAACTTGAGAGAGCTTCATGTAACAGTTTGTCATACCAACTTTGGTGGACATATGTTAAATGGTTTCAGAGAAGAATTAATTTGAAGCAAAAATTAATGACACACAGACTATGGACTCAGGGCGCAGTTGGCTCAGGTGAGCTAACAAGAACTAACAAGAGTTACAAGAGAGCCAACAATTGTTGAGTCATATTGCGATGATGTCTACTTTGGATAGTATTTTAAGCATTGCCACTCTGGTGTATCATGCAGCAGACACATGGCATGGTACCCCACCCACTAACATTATACTGGCCCAGGGCTGACCAGACCAAGAACTATCCTCTTAATTGCAAGCCCAAGCGAGAAAGCTTCAAGTCTTCTGTATGACCCAGCCGGGGATCAAATGCTTGACTGCTTGATATCCCAATAACTTACTTTGTCATATAGTGAATTATATGTTTGAAATAGCACGATTTTTGTCAAATCAATTATTTTCTAATATAGATAGATTACAAAATAGATCGCCTTAGTTTGGTATTTAGTAACTCCTGCAAACTTGCAATATTATGTGTACATTTTGTGAATTATTTAAATTGGTCTAATCGTAAAAATTTTTTTTATAAAAACTGATTTGAAAACAAGTTTGATACATTTATATGTTCATATTAATAGTATTACAGTGTAACTAGATTGCAAAATTAATCTTACATATATTGATATGTCAATATTCAGGCAATCAGTTTAAATTATGTTTGTCTGTTTGAGTATTCTCGGACTGAACAGTTATTTTTCCTTTGCGCAAAACATGGTTTTGTAAGGTAAAATAATTCATTGCTAAAATATTCCTTTTAGAGTGCATGACTGCGGAGCATTTTTCCTAGGAAACTAAAAGCTGGAATTGTTTCCAAAAATCCATGACATTCATATGATAGGAATCCAAAATTAATTCAAAGGAAAAACAGACTTGGTGGAGTACGATACATGTAAATCCTTTGACCATTACTGAAATTAAATCCAAATAGTTGTCTACGACAGACAACTCAATCGATATTATATATGTTTTTGGTTGTACGAGTTGTCTTTCTTATTGAATATATTTTAGTATAGCGTTCTTCCCCTTGGATAGAACTCTCCCCTTGAGAGAAACGCAATAGTTATGCCCGGTAAAAGTAAAACGCATGAAGAAAGATTTTATTATTTTTTTATAACTAAACCACCAATATAGTTACAGCACAGTAAACTTGATGCATGTTTATATAAGATGATAACATAACATGGTAGAGAATTCAAACACGGACATTCCTCGTATTTTATATTGTTTTACATGACAAATTGTTTGCGGTCGCGGACCACGTTGACGTGTGACACTAACCTGCACACCAGGTAGACAAACTTTGTCGCAAACATTTGTAATTCAGCAACCGTCTGTGGTTTCTCATCATTACTAAAATTCTCAGGTTACATACATGAAGATGCAGAGACATTTGTTAATGGAATTGAGTCGTATATGTTGTTAGCAAACATTGACCTAATGTCAGAAAGGGCTATAGCGGCTTTTCATTTGAATCTTTTGGGTCACCCTTGACTTTGTAATATGGATTATTCTCTTCCTCGTATTTGAATTAAAAACTGCTGTGGTTTGGATCATAAGCACCTTTTTTAGTAAAATATGGGTGTTGTTTATGAGCAAGAAATTTCAAGTTTCATTTAATCGCCATAATAAGGATGATAAAAAAAATCATATGTTCAAAAACATGCTTTGATATGCACTGGCTTTGTTCCTGTTCTGCCCATACAGTTTTGTAATGTGTTTTGTCAAAAGTTGTTAGAACTGGTTTCACACTCAATGTAAAATTACTATTTAGTGTATTGTAAGAATTTGTTTCACAAACAGCGAATCAATGTAAAATAGATAAGTGTAATCCATTTTTTTGTAAAGCTAAGGGCAGATGGGAGGTCCAGATTTCATGTAATCCCTTTACATCCTTATGTTACATTAATGTTTTTGTTTTCTGTAATGAAAATGTATTGTGGGAAATAAAGGACTGATTTTATTTATAAGACAGATTCATGATGGAGAGTTGTAAACAATCACTTGCCAGTTGCTATAGACAGGAACAGATATATAACAATCTTGTGTAATAGAGTCCATGCCATATATCCATTTTGTTGACCTATCTTGATTGTCCAGCCACTGTCACCAAATGTAGATTACAGAATTAAGGAAAACATGAAGTCACAGGTAACATTAAGATGACAAAACCTATTTATTTCTAGACTATTTACACATTGATTCAGGGCCAAAGTTACTTGTCCTACTTTCCCAAATTTTTATTTTAAAAGCATAAAGTCAAGGACTTGAGTGAAGAATAGGAATCTTGCATCACTCTACTATTAAATGTTGATAAGATAGCATGCAAAAGAATTAATAATTTGGCAAATCAATGATCCAAATTTCACAGGCAATTAATTTTGTTTACATAGAATGTCAGGTGAATGTAACCTTAGATGTTTTATAATTTTTTTAAATTGCAAAATTATCTTGAAATTTAAATATTGCAGTTTGAAATAAAATACTTAACTTGATTTTTTAGTTACTGTATACACATTCATCAGACAATCTCTGTTACCATTGCGAGTGGTAAATATGTAAGCTGCTCGCCAACCTTGAATACTTCTTGTGTTATAGATTAACTGAATCAGACGGTCTCTGTTACCATTGCGAGTGGTAAATATGTAAGCTGCTCGCTGACCTTGTGTTATAGTTTAACTGAATCGAAATGGTGTTACATTTCAATCAGCAGCATAGCTGCCTTTATGCCAGAATGCCTGGGCTTGCATATTTTTTTGAGAATGCATCATTATATCTCCTGGAAATGCCATCAGAACGCAGGAAATGCATCCTGAAAATCTTTTTTCTGATGGGGAGAAGGGCACCAGACCCCTCCCCCAACCCTTCTAGAACCCAATTGGCTTGCACATCATTTTAGGGTCAGATACGCCACTGTCAATAAAGGAGATATAGTTATTTGAACCAAATCGACGAACATTCTGTTTTTTTGACTAAGCTGCACAAGTGTCTTTTTTAATGTTTTTAACTGTTCTAGTCAATGTTTACTGTTGTTTAATACTCTTTTATGCTTTTTGTTTAAATGGTGCACAGCTAAAGGTTCACACAGTGCAATGGTGAAGTATCTTTATTTCCACAATGTTACATCATTTGAAATTAAAATGATTTAGTTAAAATGTTTCGAAAAATGTGACTCACACTTTCATTTTTTGGACTTAAAGATTTGTTGTCCAACGAGTCTTGGGACTCGTTTATGAAATTTGTAAAAAACTCACTGTATATATATTCTATGTGTGAAAAATTCAAATCCCATTAAAATACAAAAAAAACACTTTACTCCAGGTGTTGATATTGAGGAATTGCCCAATGCTGCATAGGAGATCATGGCGAAGTTGGCAGAGGAACAGAAGGAGGAAGAGGCGGACAAGGAGAATGATAAGATCAGGTTTGTATTGCTGACCCTGAAAATACAATGTTGGTGTCTTTCACCACAAAGTTTACTTGCTGTGGCTAAAAGAACACAATGCCAAGTCATTGTTACATTTTGTTGTCAAGTTCAATAAATTGTGTAGGGAAGCCATAAGTATTTAGTATTCTGTTTATGATCTTAATTATGTCTACCCCTCTCAGGGCGACATATTGTTTTTGTGCTTTCTGTATGTCCACATGTGTACTTAAATGGCTAAAATTGGGGTTAGGAAACTTGCTAGGAAGGTTAAATTTGCACAGTTGATATAAATTGTGTTGATTTAGAAAAAGTCACTGAGTGATTTATCTACAAATTCCAATGTACGAGTCCCAGGACTCGCTGGACTACAAATCTGTGAGTCCAAAAAATGAAAGTGTGAGTCCCATTTTTCAAGACATTTTTGCTAAATCATAATTTCAAATGATGCAACATTGTGAAAATGAAGATACTTCACCATTGCACTGTGTGAACCTTTAGCTGTGCACCATTTAAACAACCACAAATGAGAATTAAACAACAGTAAACATTGACTTGAACAGTTAAAAACATTAAAAAAACACTTGTGCAGGTTAGTCTGTCAAAAAACAAACAGTATTTGTTGATTTGGTTCAAATAACATAACACACCATATCTCCTTTATTGATAGTGGCGTAGCTGACCCTAAAATGATGTGCAAGCCCATAGGGTTCTGGAAGGGTTTGGGGAGGGGTCTGAGGGACATGCCCCTCTCCCTATCAGAAAATTCAGGATGCATTTCCTGAGTTCTGATTGACATTTCCAGGAGATATGATGCATTCTCAAAAAAATATGCAAGCCCGGGAGTTGTTGCGTAAAGGCAGCTATGCCACTGATTGAAATGTTTATCATAATTAAAACACCGTTTTGATTCAGTGAAACTATAACACAAGAAGTACTAAAGGTCGGCAAACAGCTTGCATATTTACAACTCCCAACGGTAACAGAGACCGTCTGATGACATTGATTATGCTACATGCGCGCGCATCATTGTTTAGAAAGCGGTGCAGTAGTTACCCGATGCTCTTGAAATTCATCCGATGATGCGCGCGCACTAGTGTTTACAAAGCAGTGTGCAAGAAACACACTGTGTCAGGAATTGAATGTCTATATTTGAGATAATCGGGACGTATCGGCTGCGATTTTTCTGCGTCCAGCGGATGCACATATTTCAGAATTGTGCATCTGCCACAGGATTTGTGCGTATAGGACGCAGAACGCAGGGGTAAATAAAACACTGGTCACTTAGGTTCCCATGATTCTGTCCATTTGTCGATCAGTGCTTTCCAGATATCTCTTTCAACATCTGTAGGTGGATTTAGCTG
This sequence comes from Panopea generosa, assembly GCA_029582155.1. Lineage (NCBI taxonomy): Eukaryota > Metazoa > Mollusca > Bivalvia > Adapedonta > Hiatellidae > Panopea > Panopea generosa. Next base: position 39,035,925 of record CM055908.1, read on the forward strand.
AAACTTGCTGGGAAGGGTCAGTATGAGGTTAAGTTGTACAAATCCCTTTTGTGTTCAGATTTAATGATTTTTTTCAGATATGCTGCTCTGTGCATTTTCAGATTTAAACATTTTATCCGGAGCACTCCTCTGACATTTATGGTCAGATTTTACCAAAACTTGCAGGGAAGAGTTAATGGGAGCCTCTGAGGTCTTGTTTGACGTATCTCATTTGCAATCCCGTTTGTTCATGGTTTTTACTTTTAGAGCATAACTTATGTCATGGTAAATTATCAGATGTCCACACTGTCAGGCATCCGTATGTTAATCTTTGTTATTGATAGCCCCTTCCCCTTTTTAGCTCACCTGAGCTAACCTACTTAAGTTGGTGACTCAAGGTCAGTCAGGTGAGGTCAGTCAGGTGAGTGATATAGGGCCATCTTGGCCCTGATAAAGTGCCATCTTGGCCCTCTTGTTTCTTAATAGCGCCCCCATTTGTCAATGAATCTTAACCAAATAGCAACAGCAGTTATATAATTACATCTCGAACGAGGTCTAGAACCAGCACGATTCGACCACAAATTACCCTGCCACAGGACTTATTAGCATATTTAAAGGGAATTTTTTTTTTTTTTTTTTTTTTTTTTGAGTTACCAAATGGCAGCCCGTTTATTTTTTCATTTTCACATTATCAAGTTATTATATAACAATACACATTTATAAACATGAGTACTATAAGCAGTGTTGTGAAAATGTGTGTGAGCGAGAGAGAGAGAGCGAGAGAGAGAGCGAGAGAGAGGGAGAGAGAGAGAGAGATGATGATGATTAATCATGTTCATTATAAGATCAATACATATTGATGTTAATTATATAAGGTTGCTATATTGGATTATTCAAATTTTATTGAGTAAATTTTATTAAAGGGAATTTTAAAAAAAACATTTAAAATGTTCCATTGATAGCCTACATCTGCCAAAAGATGTGGGAGCTAGCACATTTGTAACATTGTAAATATACTGTAGGTCCTTCAGAACCAAATGTCCTGCCTAAATATATTGGGAGTTAGTACATTTGTAACACTAAATGTATTATAGTCGTTCAGCACCAAACATCTTAAATCGGCCAGATTATATTGGAGCTAGCACATTTGTAACACTGTTAATATATTGTAGATCCTCAGAACCAAATGTCCTGCCTAAATATATTGGGAGTTAGTACATTTGTAACACTAAATGTATTATAGTCATTCAGCACCAAATGTCTTAAGTCTGCCAGAATATATTGGAGCTAGCACATTTGTAACACTGTTAATATATTGTAGATCCTCAGAACCAAATGCCCTAAACCTGACAGTTGATAGTCCTACAGAGGGCTTCATACTGTCAGAGGAAAAAAAAAAAGGGAATTTACAAAAAATTCAGCTGCTTTGAGATACAGTCCTGGAGCGTAATTAAGAAGAAACAGACATTTTGAAGGTTTGTAAAACAAACAGTTTTTGTTTTTTTAGCTCTACTGGCCAAAGATCAGGACTTATGCGATGGTGCGTTGTTAATTGTCTGTCGTCCATAACGTTAGCAAGATTTTCTCTGAAACCACTAGGCCAATTAAACCCAAACTTCACATGATGTTTCTGTTGCATAGGGGACTATACAGAAGATTTTTTTTAAACTGAAATTCAAGATGGCCACCATTACTAAAAATAACTTAAAAAATCTTCTCATGAACTGCAAACAGATTTTGTTAATATTTATGTAGTAATGATAGCCAACTATAGTTCTATTATGTTTGTTCAAATGGTGTCCTTGGGGTTAAAAATTATCCCACTCCGAGAGTTCAATTAGGGGACACATGTCATTATAATAAACATTATTTTTTAAAAAAAGTTTTAAGGTGTCAGGAGGGGCCCAAAAGGGTAAAAATTGGGAATTACAAAAATAGTTTTTAGCTCTACTGGCCAAAGGCCAGAAGTGCTTATGCGATGGCGCGTTGTCTGTCGTCCGTCGTCTGACGTATCACGTCTGTTAGCAGCTCTTTCTCTGAAATCACTAGGCCATTTAAACTGAAACTTCACATGGGTGTTTCTGTTGCATAGGAGACTATACAGAAGATTTTGTTTTTTCGATCTGAAATTCAAGATGGTCGCCGTTACTAAAAATAGTCCAAAACTAAAAAAATCTTCTTCTCATGAACGGCCCAACAGATTTTCAAAATGTTTATGTAGTAATGATGACCAACTATAGTTTTGTTAGATTTGTTCAAATGGTGTCCCTAGGGTTAAATATGACCCCGCCCCGAGGGTTCAATTAGGGGACACGTCATTATAATATTTTTTTATTTTTTTTTTTAAATGGAAATGATTTTGCCATAATATATAGATTTTTAAGCTTGGAATGGCTACAAATGTGTATGTCACTAGTAAATACTTGTTAGAAGATTTTAAAACACACTTTTTAAAACTTTGAATCAGAAGCCACAATACTAGCACACATTGCCGCCAAACTGCACGTATCAAATATATCTAGAAATAATGAAAATATGCAAAAACAAGAGACCTTCGCTCAATCCATCTGTTTATCACGTCAGCTGCCTGGTAGCTATATCCTGAGTCGGTTCTACACAGTAGTCTAGGGTGGGTCAAAAAAGGGTTTTCAAAAATCTTCTTCTCAACAACCGGTCAGTCAAATTTGTTCATAATTAATATTGATTATCCCAATAAGTATGAGTTTAAAGTTTGTACAAATGAAGTTACTTGTATTTATAGGCCCATGTAAGGAGAGTTTGAGTTTTATATGGGAATACTATGGGAAAACGGAAAATTCTAAGTTTTTCATCCATTTATGATTTTGTTTTTATTCAATTTGAGATGAAGCATCTTCTAGTCATAACAAATAAGATTTTGTTCAATTAGAAGGATTTACTTTCCCAAAAGGGGCCAGATGGGGTCACAAAATGGTTAAAACTTTCATAAATCTTATTTTTAACAACCGGTCAGTCAAATTTGTTCATATTAGATATAAATTATCCCTATGACTAAGAGTTCTAAGTTTGTAAAAAAATCAAGGGTCACTGGGCTGAGTTGTTTAAGGGTTCTGTACAAGGACTATGCTTGTTTTACAGATGAATGGTATGGGAATTTAAAGTATTTATAGCAATTAAATGTTTGTTCAGTATGGTTATGGTGGGGTTGATCATGAGTTGTTAAGACGACACCCACAGAGGGTTAATATTGTGAAATTTCAAAAAGTGCTATGGTCACTGAGCCAGTAGAGCATCCTCAGGCCCTCTTGCGTCTCTTGTTATCAATAAATACAGAGGATACAGTGCTCCAAGAAAAAAAAAATTTGGGACTAGCCCAGGGCAAGTAGGTTGAAAAAATCTACTTGCCCTGGCTGAAAAATAACTTGCCCTGATCAACAGTACACATGCCCAATTTTTTATTTCCAATACACCTTGTGGTATAATATGAAATATGTAAACATAGACTTAAAAGTATTAATTTTATGTATGGTTAGCTCCCCTTAACATTATGCATGTCTAAATCACAAGTTTTGGGGTTTGAACATGACTGGGAGAAGTGAGAGAATTTCGGGAGAACTGACTACGTCTCTATCAGTATGCCCAACTTATTATGTTGTATTTAATCTTTGTTCTTTATTGACTATCATTTCTGTTCTGACATTCAGTGGCAGTGTGGGAGCAGGAGTATATTTAAAACATTATTTTAAATATATTTCTCTTCCTTTTTCTAATTATTGCTGTCATAACATACAATAATGGCAATGTAAAGCCTACAAAGCTATTCAGCCTATCCAAGAGAACTTGGCAATATGATTCATAAATGCAGTCTATGATAGCCTTCAAATATCTAGAAAGTGCAACTAGTCAACTATATTTTAAATATTAAAAAAAAACAACACATAATTGATCTTAATTGTTGTTTTAAATACTATATTTTAATCATGCAAATGAAAAGTATATGCTGAAACTACATATCCAAAAAGCATTAAGTTTATTACTATAATACCCCACCCACATTTTTCTTTACCGTAAACTCAGTTTTAATATCAACTTTCAGGTTTTCACAGAGGAAAATTTATATACATACAGTTCCAAATATTGTAAATCTACGAATTATTTATAAAATTACCAGAACCTAACGCTGACATTTTACATAACGCGATCGATCGCAAATTATCTGCAAAAACAGATTTTAGAAATCGTTACCATTTTGGCAAAGGGAGATAATTTTATACTCTTCATAATGGAGAATTTGAGAGATTCCCGCAGGTATACATAATCGTCTAATTTTTTTGTCTTTGCTCGGGTAGGTGGTTAGAAACGTGTACCTTGGTCTTAGATATCCGACCAATCAGAGCGGTTATTAAAAATAGATTAATTTATATTCAAAGCTATCCACCAATCACATTAGAGGAATAAAAATAGATAAATGAATATGCATGAGAGGTTTTCCAAAGTCGCATTATTGGGCATGTGGTGTGATAAACACCGAGGGGGTCTATTGTTTATACTGATTAGTTATGGTCTATAAACATCAGTTTGACCTGTGTCGTATTGAATAGAGATATTGGCAGACCTGTGTATTGTGAAAACTAGCTTGTTCGATTTTTAAGACAAGCCTGACGGGCAAGTAACTTTGAAAAAGGCACATGCCCGGATCCAGATTTGACAAGCCCCGGGCATCGAGCTATCCTATTCTTGGAGCACTGGGATAGTGTCTTTTATAAACAATTGCACATGGATCTAGAAAACAGCAAGGCATTTGTGTAGCAGATAACATGTTAGCCACTCTTGCTAGAAGTTATGAGATTTGATCCAATATTCAATCTGACGGCCTCTGAAAACGGCATTCACTGCTGATTCTGTCCACTAAGGAAGCAGACTCCAGAGAAATTTATATAAGCTGTGAGGTTTCTTTACAATCTTGGTAAAATAAATTTGTATAATGAAATCAGGAATCGAGATTTTATCACAATGCCTTCATTAATATACATTTTTCATCTCTCAGATATTCATTTACACTTGTAATTATACATACCCCACCCCTCCCTTCCGTAAACAAAGTTTGAGAGGGGGGATATAGGAATCACTGTGTCAGTCAGTCTGTAGCAAGTTGTGAAACAAACTACTTTCTAAGTTTTCTGCAATTGACTTGAAACTTTGTATACATGATCAACATGAGTGGGTGTACATTTTGAGATACTGACTTAATTCCATGTCATTTCCCTTGCACTTACCGGTATTAATATTGCCATATTTGCCAATTTGATGCATTTCTTGTGGTGCAAACTACTCACACAGTTTTCAGGTGATTGACTTGGTACATTGCATACCTGATCAGCATTGAGTATAGATGTGTTTGGCACAAACTTAGTGATACTGACTTCATTTCAAGCAGAGTTATTGCCCTTGCACTTTGTAACATTGCTGTTGACTTGATACTTTGCAACATCAAATGTAGATGTGTTTGACACAAACTTTGTGACGCTGACGGGGTATTTATCACTTTCAATGCTAGATCTAGTTATTATCCCCAACCACAATGAGGTGCGTTCGTCTGTGCGTCTGTCCGTGCATCCACAACATATCTCCTTCAATTGTGATTGGAATTTTAAATAACACAACTGTTCACTAGGACAAGACGATGTGTCATGCCAATGACTTGGGTGTTTGTCAAAGGTCAAGGTCACATGTTCATCCCATCTGCTGCTGTCTGGACCATATCTTCTTTAGATGTTATTGGATTTTTAAATAACTTTGCACAAATGTTTAACTAGGACAAGATGATGTGTCGTGCAAATGACTTGGGTCTGTTCTATAAAGGTCAAGGTCACAGCTCCGTCCAACCATCCACTGCTGTTTGGACCGTATCTTCTTTAGTTGTGATTGGATTTTTAAATGAATTGGCACAAATGCAAACCCGCCCAAGACGATGTGTCATGCGAATGAGTTAGGTCTGTTCTTCAAAGATAGTTCATCTATTGTGTTTGGGTTATAACTTACATATTTATGGTTCGATTTAGAACAGAGTCACACCAGTGCTCACTGGGACAAGACAGTGTGTCATAACAATCGGCTACGTATTTCAGTTTGCGGCATTTACATGTGATTTATGTGCTCGGCGACTCTTTCATTTTGCGCAATTTAAATCCACTTATCTGGAAATGCCTCAAAGAGCTATTTAACGAGGTGGCAGGGGAAATGACCACATAAATGGCAACTTCTTCTTTTACCTTCTAGTATCAAGTTTCAAATAATTCAGCATATGTTTGGTTTGGTTCCTGTTAGTATTATTTACATTTACAATCATTTATTAAGTCATAATTTTTTTCATAAATCATCAGGTATTAACCAAGAGACTGTTTTGATTTATTGGAATATTTAGCTTCATTTTTATGCCATCGAGTGCTTACAAACAATCAGTTAACCCAACCACTCTCTCTCTCTCTCTGGAAGGTTAACTTTTACTTGAGCACAACACACATTTCTGCAAGTAACTGATAACTTTAAGTCAGCAGTGAGAGATGAACAACAATGAGATGCAATGTTGTATATCAATCATTATGGAGACTGTGGCCAAACAGGGGTTTGAACTCGCAACCCCTCACAAGTGGCTGATTATCGCTATTATATTTACCACTTGTTTAGTGGTAGAGTGGCCACCAGACATAACAGTTCTGCTGCAAGTCACTGTAAAATACTTAGATAGTCCTGATGTATATCTTTACATTCTAAGACAATTTCTGTGGCATTTCTTGTTTCATTTGTGACAGAATTTTATTTGATGTGAAATGTGAATATTGATCGACTTTTCTTTTATAGTGCTGGATGTAGGCAGGCACAATGATACAGAGGATGCAAGACAATGGCGCATCCAACACCCCTACCCTCCTGTAACAAATACAACAACAGAGGAATTGCAGGTACGTACATATCAGGTTTTTCAGTAATTTTGAAATTTCTGGCTCGAGTATACCTATCTCACCATTTTAAGTTTTTTGGTTCCAGATTAGAAAAGTTATTCAAAGCACTGTTAGTTCAACACTCCATTACCTTGAACGTATTTTGTATGTTCAATTTTTTAAAAAAGTGCTCATATCACCATGCTGGTTAAGAAAAAACCAGGGGTCAATTTGATCCATCCCAGAGGTTTGTCTATTTCTATCTTGAATTTCTTTGAAAAAGAGAGAAAAATTTTTTTTTTTTTAAAAAATTGACATACAGTGTCTTCTCCGGCTCCAATTGTTTGGGGTCATTGATGACTCACTGACTTAAAATCTGGGTGTCATTTTCAAAATCTTGTGGTCATTAGTTAATTAGTCTAAAACTTAATGAGTTTGAAAAAATAGAGGTAAAAAAGACTCAGTAAATTCAACAATGACTTGTACTCGGATGTTGGTAACTTCTCTTTTCCCAACCAGTAAACAGTCCGTAGAGCTCCAAATACTGCTTCAGGGCTAACAACAAAGTTGCTTTTTTATTTTTGGTCAAGGCAAAGTTTTAAGTCGCCTTAAAATTAACAACATTGCTTTTTTCTGGATGCCAGTGAAGTGCAAATTACAATTATAACCAATATTTGGTATATACTCTAATCCGTGGATAAGTGTCGCCCTATGGGTGAATGCAAATTGCAATAATTGGTTACTTCTGATCCAAATATACGCAGGCAATTTTCAACATATATGTTTACACCCCATGCTAACTTACTTCATATCATTGTATAGGTTGTTAGGCAACGCAATCGTTTAGCTGACCAAGATCAATGTTTCCCTTGTATAGAGTTAAAACATCTAGCGTCTAATTGAAACTGATCATTTTTTTCGACTGTCAATCAAAGTTTTCCATGAATAAAGTTGCTTTCCATGAATGACATAATCATCCTTTGTGTATGCGAGATGCATAGTTGATTGACAAGGTAGTAATTCAATTGCAAATTATAGGTTCAACTTGAATAACGCATTTGATTTTTAGAAATTACCGATGATTAAAGAAGTATTGATAATTATGTTGCCCCTAACTGTTGTCTATAAATATGTTCGAGTCAAAATAAACAAATTGAATTGAATCAATTATAACAACTGTTAATTCGGTGTCCGTCAGTCATGTATAGCAACAACAGAAAGTACTAAATATTTATAAACATTGAATTATCATGAGAATTAAGAAGGTCAAATAAGAAACAGTTAGTTTAAGCAGTGTGCAGACTGCAGTCGGGGATAGCATCTAACACAGCATCTGACATTTAAAAAATGTGTGTTTAATAAACTTATGATTATGTTTTGCATTTTAATAAAAAAGTGTTTATTTGGTAAAAAAATAAAAACGATATGTGAACAGAGAAATATGTTTTTTATTACTCTTTCTGAGATAAAGTTATAGATAAATAGCATTTATCTTCTGCTTTCCAAGGTACTAGTGTTCCATGCTTTGCAAAAAATAAAATTAAACAATAATGAGTGGCATGAACAATACTCCTACCATGAAAATGCAGATTGTAAGTGCATTTAGCTGTATCTTTATTCATAAAGTTAAACTCCCTGTTCTTTAAGATTATATCGCACAAAAACTAGTTCCTTAATTACAACATCAGATAAAAGACAAGAAGGCAGTCAACCAACACATTTGATATAAATCAAGAATAATATAAAACCTTATAAAAACAAAAAAAAACAAAAACACACATAGCATTAATTTTAATGAAACTTATTTTTTATGCGTGTAACCACGTGACAAAATTTACCACTTCTCCCTATTTTTTCTCCACTTCTCCTTTTTTTTTTGGATGAAGGAGAAGTCACTTCTCCCTAAAATTCAGACCCAGTTTTGAGCCCTGCTGCTTCATTTTTTTTACGAAGTTAACTGCGTTTGATTTTGAATGTTACATTGGAGAGATCGTGCTTTTAATGCAGCCACATGCTGCACAGATGAAACATGTCTTAAAATAGTTGAATGTCTGACACTGGTAAATGGATTCCTTCCGGACAGCAAACATCGCAAATTATTTTTCACTGTTCATTTTGCAGCCAGATATTTTTCTCAAGCCGTTCATCTCTAGATTTTCTCTTGAGCAATTTTCTTCTAGAATCTTGAATAGAAATTTGTAAGGGGATTGTGGTGAAGAAGCTGTTTTATTAAACTGGTGAGATGCCGTTGTTTTGATATGGTACCATATTGCTTCGCGGAAAATTACGTATTTGATCATAATCACCTATGCGATTGCATCATTGTAGTGCATATAACAAAATTTAAGGGTTTATGTAACTCAATATAACCATGTGACTGGGTTGTCCCTGAATCATACCACATGACCTGTAAAAACAGTCAGCAGTGTAAAAAACTTTACATAGATGTTTCTGTTGCATAGGAGTCTATACAGAAGAGAGGGGTTCTTTTTCGATCTGAAATTCAAGATGGCCGCTGTTACTGAAAATAGTCCAAAACTTAAAAAACCTTTATCTCATAAACCGCCCAACAGATTTTCAAAATGTTTATGTAGTAATGATAACCAACTATAGTTTTGTTAGATTTGTTCAAATGGTGTCCAAGGGTTAAAAATTACCCGCCCCAAGGGTTCAATTAGCGTCACATGTCATTACAATAAATATATATTTTTCTTTAAAATGGAAATGATTTTGCCTTAATCTTAACAGAAGCATTGTTTGGTGAAGGAGGATCAGTTTTGTAAAAATGACTGGGTTCCACTGTCTTAATAAGTCAGGAGGGGCCCCAAAATGTTAAAAATTGGGAATTACAAAAATTGTTTTTTTAAGAACCTGTATGTCAGATTTGTTCATATTTGGCATAAATTATCCCTATTTGTAGGGGTTTGATTGCAGATAAGACATAGGTGCCAAAGTTACAGACTGGACACGAAATCTCAATCAGACTAAAAGTGTCATCAAACAAAGTTAAATTGTGACCTTGAGCAAGTATTTATAAAATCCATATTTGCATGACAAAGTTACAGGTTGGACCCGAAATCTCACACAGACTCAAAGTGTTATTTTTGAGTGGCATATAGTAATCGCAGCGTCCGTCCTTCCGTCTGGTATTTCGTGTTTGGACTGTAACTTAGTCATGCAAAGATGGATTTTGTTAATACTTGCAATAAATGATCAACATAACATGACGACATGTCGCAAGTAAGACCCACACCCGTACCTTGAAGGTGAAGGTTACACTTTGAGTTTGACAACATCTCAAGTCTGTGTGAGATTATGTGTGTCTGGCCTGTAACTTTGTTATGCATAGATAAATTTTGTTAATATTTGCTACAAATGATCAACATAACATGACAACGTGTCACGCTTTACACTTACTGTAACATTGTCACCTATGGATAAATTTAAAAAAAGACTCAACGCAATTAATAAGCATGACATGACGACGTGTCACTCGTAAGACCCACATGCATATTTAAAAGGTCATGGTCACAATTTAACTTTGATGACACTCTGTTTGAGATTTGTGTCCAGTCTGTAACTTTGTTACCTATGGATAAATTTCAAAAACACTTAGCTCAGTTAATCAACATGACATAATAAAGTGTCTGATGTAAGACCCAGAACCTTTCCTCAAAGGTCAAGGTCACGCTTAAATGTAAAAAAAACATGAATGTTTAGTCTGAAACATCAGTCCATTACACTTGATATTGATGGATATGTCAGTATATATATAATATATATTGTTATTGTCACAGACCATTTGGGGGGCATGCGACACTTACTGGTGACATTTCTTGTTTTTTTCATTATATAATAGTTTCTTGAGCAGATTTTGTATCTTCTACAGCTTGAAATTTGACATGTGTTTATTGCCAAATATTTGACCATTGCATCATATATTCAATATTTTGTAAACTCTCTCTTTAAAATAGTTGATGTATTTACAGCCAAGAAAAGGAGAACTTCTAAATGATAGATTCTTATTTTATTGGACAATTAAAAAATACAATATAATTTATTGACTATTTCATAATTCTCTTTGTTTTCTTTTTAGGAGCTGTGTGTTCAAGAAGACACCTAAGTAGTACCACAGAAAGTATCAGAGCATTTGTTAGACATGTGGGCGAAGCTATGGACAAAGACCTTATAACGAATGAGTTTTTTTATCCACAAAAAACTATTTTTTAAGTGTCTAGAAACAGCCACATAATGAATTAAACTGAGTTTCAACCATCCAAAAAAATTACAAACACTTAACTAGACATTTAAATACCCATTGTTGTGAGGGTATGGCTGCAGCTATGGACAAAGACAAGATGAAGACAAGATGTGTTTCTGCAGCTATTGACAATTGATTGATTGAATATTTAGCGTCTTTTTAGCTCACCTGAGCCGAACGCTCACAGGTGAGCTATTGTGATCCCCTTGTGTCCGTAGTTAACTTTTGGCTTCTAACAACTTCTCCTCTGTAATCACTGGGACAATTTTGAAACAATTTCGTAGAAATGTTCCTTGGGTGACTATTTACCAAGTTTGTTCAAGCCATTGTGATTTGTTAAAAAACATGACCGCCACAGTGAGGTGCTAGTTTACTACAAAGGCAGCTATAGTAAAAACTTAAAAAGCCTTCTTGTCAGAATCTACTGACCTGATTTCAATGTAATTTCACTGACATTTACTATGGTTGAATCTTTACCAAGTTTGTTCCAGCCATTGCGATTTGTTGAAAAACATAGTCGCTAGGAGGGGAGGCTGGTTTTCTTTATACGGATATATAGTTAAAACTTTCTTTCGATATCTGATATCCAGATATCCGCACAAGGATACTATTGTTATTGCACAACTCTTCTACGCATCTGTTACATCTTCAAAACAAATACAAATTCTAACTACTCGCCCATCTCGTTTTTCTGGAATTTTGAGTGTACATGTATTATATAATCTACTTAAGTTGAGTAACTCAAGGTCACTCAGGTGAGCGATATAGGGCCATCTTGGCCCTCTTGTTTTTTATGCCATCAAGGGCTAACAGATGATCAGCTAACCTAACCACTGTTTCCTTGGATCCTGGAAGGTAAACCAGTACTAGAGCACACCTCCTCTCAACGAGTAATGTCGAATATCAATCATCATGGAGACTGTGGCCAGACGTGGATTCAAACTCACAGCCCCTGGATTGATAGTCAGACGCACTACTGACTGAGTTAATCAGGTGTGGCTGCTATGGACAAAGACATTTGGATATTATGAAAGTGGTTTTTATTCATCAATTTATATTGATTACTTTGAACAGATGGATGTACGTTTAGCATATGGCAGTCTTTTTTTTTTTTTTAAATTAGGTACGTTACTGCACTGAAAAAATAAAAAAACCTGGTCAACCTATCAGTTATTTTGCATTTTTATGAACCAATTTGTATGTTGGAAATCCTTTTTTTCTATAGAACTAAGAGCAAAATTCAGCTGTGTAGTGAGACCTTTAAGCATCTAGGAATTGTTTCACTATTGTTCCTAAGTTTACAAACCTTTTATGTTATTGGAGGGCGTGGTCCAGTGGTAGAGCATTCAACCAATGACCGGAGGGTCGTGGGTTTGATCCTGCCCCACAGCTATGTGTGGTGCCCTTGAGTAAGACACTTTTTCTGCATATGCTTGGTACTGGTTCTACCCAGGAAGACTTCGAGCATGGATTGCCAAAGTTGTAAAAACTTGCTTCACAATCGAAGTAAAATAAATAACTTAACTTTTATGATAAAACTGAAGTTAGGAAACTCATTTAGTGTTTCGCAAACAACATCGTAAGGCATTTCAAAAGCCTTTTTAGTAATTTTCCTTTTTATTTTGACTATTTGAAGAATAGGGAGAGCTTTTCTACTTTAATACCCTGCCGTCGGTGTCAGTTTCACACCTTGGTAAAAGTTTTGCATGCAAGGTCATATCTCAGTAACCATTGCATGAATTGCAATGAAACTTCACACAAGAGATTTACATGCAAGTACCACCAAGTCCAACTAAATACCAACTAAATGAATCAAGTGAGATAACTCTTGCCAGATTTTTTGCCAATTATAACCCTTTTTTTACTTAGAAATTATGCTTAGAGTCCACATCTCATTAGCCACTACATGTATTTGATTGAAACTTCATACAAGGTTTTTGCATGAATAAGACTATTAATATTGCCTACTTAGCTAAAATTCCCAGTTCTTTGGTTTGCCAACCAAATTTTGTTGTTGAAAAACGTTGTTTTTTTCAAACATCATAAAAAATCAGTCCAGATATTTTCTATCGGTAGTATAAAAACATGAATTTCTTCTATACCATTTGATCTTAATGCCATACCCGATGTATGAAAGGATGTTGATTAAGACTATACCATTACCGATGGTAGGGGAGTTTACTGAAGAGTCTATTGCTACACAGTACGCCTTTGAGTTGTGATCAACAATTGGTACCACATGCTCTGTCTATTCACCAAAGATTGTTTATATCCATAATTTCTTTGATATACCGTTAGCCATAAGGTGTTAACTTGTTTGCTTGTATTGTTTTTTGTTTTTTTTTCAAATGGCCAAAGCAGCTTCTTTGTTGCTGTCAGATCGGAAATTGTTTGTGTCATTAAAATATTTGTATACTGGTACATCTAATATGTATGACATTAGTGAACCTTAACCGCTTTTATTTTGATGTCGGAGTGGAAATGTTTGTGTTAGTCATGCGTAGCGTTTGGTATTAGATAAGCTAAGTGGTGGAAAAAGGTATAACTCAAATTTATGATTTCATTTTCCGAAATTTGTTTGTGTCAGTAATTTTCTTTGATGTAGAGATAGCTGTTTATTATGGGAAAGCAAAATGGTTGTCCACAAAGTATAGATCTGTGCATCATCAACATAACTTAAATTAAATTATTAATATGAAATTTCCATACCAGTAAGCTATCTTCGGCTTAACTTTTAATACATTAATTTGATATATTTCCTCCATATTACTAACTTCACAATCCAACAACGACTTGAAATTGTGTATGTTTCACCCTTACAGTCGACGCATGGTGGCATCACATCACACAACTGGCTTATTTAAAGGAGAATACATGATTTCAGCAATTAAAATTGAATATTTAGAAAAATTTAATGAAATTAAAAACAGATAGTATAAAAAATAAACAAACTGATAAAATTGTGCGGTGAGTGGGATATATATACATGATTTTAAAAGGAAAAAGTGTGATTTTTACAGCAATAAAAACCCTTGACAGATTTGCATTTTGAAATTTTAGAAGCCCTGCTAATGACAATATGATTTGAAAAGTTGAGCTCGCTGTCTGGTAGACAATAAATTCTGCAGGTATCATCAGTTTGTTTGTACAGAAATCTTATATTTACAAAAGTTTACACTAACTTTTGTAAGTTTAAGCTTTTTGTACAAACTAATTAGCGGGATTCGAACCCACGGCCCTTGTGGCTATGCTAGGCACTGACGCCACAAGGACCGTGGGTTTGAATCCTAAAAATGACAAATATTTCCGAAATTGTCCATGGTCAGGTGAATAAGACATGTGTTACTCTGGATTAAGGAATAAAAAGTAGGAATAAGACAAAAATAAAATTAACTAATTAGCGACTGTACTATTATTGTTATGTACAAAAGATATTGGAGACCAAAAGTCTGTTTTATTTCTGCATGGTGATTGATTTGTTTGTTAACATGAAATAAATTACTTGTTATCTTGTATCAACAGCTGTAGGAATAATATGGGAAAATGGAAAATTCTGTTTTTCTGTTGTATTTTATGTATTATTTCAATTATCTTAATGTCTGGAGCATTGCTTAGACATAACAGTTGAGATTAGGTCCTTTAAAGGGGATTTCATGTAAACAAGGGATCAGTCAGAACCTAAAAAAAATTAAATAGTGAACTTTCAAAAATCTTCTACTCAAAAACTGATGAGCCAAATGTACTAATATTTGGTTTAAATGTTCCTGATGAATAGGGGTTTCAAAGTTGTTCAAATAAAGGGGTTAGGATATACTGGGGTCCCATAAGCAATAACAATACTATGAGTAAACAGATTATTCTGTTTTTCTCACCTATTTTACATTTTATTTCAATTATCTTGTGGTATAGAACATTGTTTAGTCAAAACAGTTGAGTTTAGGTCCTTTAAAGGGGATATAACATCTATAAAGGGTCAGCAGGGACCCAAAAAGAGGTTAAATTGTTAAATTCAAGAACTCTTCTTCTCAAAAAATGTCCAGCCAAATTTGTTAATTATTTAATATAAATGATCACTATGAGTAGGGGTTTCATGTTTGTTCAAATGAAGGGGCTAGGATCATCTTGTGGTCTTGAGTATTGTTTAGTCATAACAGCTGAGCCAGAGTCTTCAATGGGTGTTTAACATCCATAAAGGACCAGCAGGGAAACAAAAAAGGGATAAAATTTTGAATCGTTAATAATCTTGTTTTTCAAGAGTTTATAATAAAATTAGGGGACAAAATTTCCAAGAGTTAAATGACCCCATCCCCCCATTTCAAAGTAATGTTTACCTATACATAACATTGGAATTTTCTGGCACTGCTGTATGAGGTTTTACAAATACTGGTATGTAAGGAGTGCTTGAAATTAGGGGCAAGGGTCCATTGGCACCCAGTAGGTGACTTTCACTTTATATGGAAATGTTATAAGTAAACAGTTAAATTTCATTTTTCTCACCATTACTATATTATATTCTTCATAGGCTTTGTTTGTAATTGTTAAAATTGGTCATCTTTTTAGCTCACCTGAGCCAAAGCCTCACAGGTGGGCTTTTGTGATCGCCTTGTGTCTTTCGCCTGTCGTCCATCGTTGTGTCTGTCGCTTGTCGTCCGTCATTAACTTATAGCTTCTTACAACTTCTCTGAAACCACTGGGCCAATTTTGATATAACTTCACAGAAATGTTCCTTGGGTGAGCCTCTACCAAGTTTGTTCAAGCCATCTTGATTCATCTAAAAACATGTCCACCAGGAGGTGGGGCAAGTTTAATTTGTAAAAACTTTTTGTCAGAAACTACTAGCTTGATTTTATAATAATTTCACAGAAATGTTCCTTGGGTGACCCTCTACCAAGTTTGTTCAAGCCATCTTGATTCGTCAAAAAACATGGCGGCCAGGGGGCGGGGCAAGTTTTATTAGTAAAAACTTAAAAAATCTTCTTGCCAAAAACCACTGGCTCGATTTTAAAATAATTTCACAGAAATGTTTCTTGGAGGAGCCTTTATTAAGTTTGTTCAAATCATAGTGATTTGTCAAAAAACATGGCGGCCAGAGGGTGGGGTTAGTTTACTATATAAGCTTTAGTAAAAACTTAAAAATCTTCTTGTCAGAAACCACTGGATCGATTTTAAAACAATTTTGCAGAAATGTTCTTTGGATCTCCCTTCACCAAGTATGTTCAAGCTATTGTGATTTGTTAAAATACATGACCACCACAGTGAGGTGCTAGCTTACTTTATAGGCAACTATAGTAAAAACTTCAAAAGCCTTCTTGTCAGAATCTACTGACCTGATTTGGATTTAATTTCACTGACATTTACCATGGGTGAACCTCTACCAACTCTTCTACGCATCTGTTACATCTTCAAAACAAATCAAAATTCTAACTACTCACCCATCTCGTTTTTCTGACATTTTGAGTGTTTTGAGTTCTGTCCCCTTTTTTTCTTAATTTTTGATATTATAATAGTTTCAGGTCATTTTATTTTGAAAGAGTCTATCTGTGTTAGTAATAATTAGTGTAAAGCTGTATCATTTAAATGCAGGTCAAGTTCGACATTTGTCAATGTTGGTAAAATTTTACAGGAATTATGGCCACTTTTATACTTAATTGTGTGTGATGTTAACTAACAAATAGCAAGAGCAACTGTGTCCTGTGGACACATTTATAGTGTTGTTATTTTTAAATTCAAGAAAAACAAAAGAACAGATGTCAGATAATATTGTTACCATGAACATTTTATCAGTTGTGTTGGCTTAAAAGGACACACGGCAATTTTAATAGATATTTCCTAAAGTCATTTCCTATATGTTATATATATATCAAAATGATGCCAAAATGAAATTCGAATACCCCGGTATTTGTGCAGACTCTTCATTTCTTTTTATGGAAAAGGTTTATTACTTCTGTAAATAGTAGAAAAACTTCATTTTTCTCTTAATGTCATAGATTATTTTCTTATTGCTATTTGGTATGATAGAAAAAATTCCAAGGAAATTCAAATTATTTTATAAAGATTTTTTTTTTCAAACAAGCCAGATCATTTTATTTTAAAATGTATATAAATATTAATTAATGTTAATACTTTCAAAAATATGGAGATCCAGGAAGTAATATTTTGAAATTAATATTTCTAAATTGTTATTGTTTAATTGTGTATGAATTCTTTCAAGGAATGAACAAGTGTAACACTTTATTTTTGCTTTGCCTGGTGTCCTTTTGAGATTAAGGATTTTGAATTTAGTTCAATTCTCACTGTATATGGGCTTATATAATTTTAGCTCTGATCACTCTGTGTCTGTCATCTGTTGGTTGTCTGTCCATTGTCTTTTAAAAGTAATGTTTCCTCTAGCACCTGTGCTTTTTTAGTAGTTATATAAACATGTTTGACATGCATATTGAATCATAAATATCATAATAGTATTTGAAATTGTGTGCAATCTACCTCCCTCATTTTCCATTTCAATGAATTTTCATTTTAACTTACATCGTGGTTATATTATAATGATAAAATCACAGATGTCTTGAAATGGCCAAAATCACATTACTACTGTTGAAGTTATGGCCCCTAACTGCATTTTCATTGCATTTTCATTTACCTTACATAGTAGTTGTGTAATTGTAAAATCTCAGACATGATCTTGAAATGGCCATATGAGGTTATTTATGTTAGAGTTATGGCCCTTGACTCAAGAAGTAATTATCCTGTTTGACATGTTTTCTGCATCTTCATTGTTTCATTGGATTTTGACTAAACTTACACAGTGGTTATAAAACCATAATATCAGGTTCTCTTACTGGCCAAATTAGATATTAATTAATATTGAAGTTTTTGCACTTGAATAATCAAATATTACACTGTTTTTGAGACCACTAGTCCAACTTGCACAATATTTACCTAATACTGTCAGACCTAATTTCATAATAAATGTCTGAGTTGTGACCCTTGACTTTTGAATAAATTGCTTTATTTGTCATGGTCTCCTGTACTGGTGAGCGATGGTCCTCTTGTTTTGAAAACTTGTGTTCTAGGTTTACGTATCATGTGTTAATATATTCGGCGACTCATTGATGTACTTTTCACACTTTATACCTGTGTGGTTCGGAGAAGTGTCACTGTCAATTTGCAGAGCGATGAAAATCCTCGGAAAGGGTGTCATGTCCATTAATCATTTTTTGTCATGTTCATTATTGTGGTTAAAATACTAACTCGGTGTAGTTCCATGGTGCCAAAGTATTGACAGCAGGAATATTTCATTTATGTTGTAATTTGTGTGTTGTTCAGAGTAAGAATAATCTCTGCAGGGATAGGAACCCTCAGAATGGGAGTTTTGTACATTTATTGTCATGTCCATTATTGTGATTAAAAAACCAACCACTATGTATTCCAGGGTGCTAAATGTGGGATGGAAAGAATAGGAACACAAGTAGCTCATGCATATTTCAAGAGCTAACAAATTGAGTATTTGGTTAGAATTTACTGAGACTCTGCAGTTCTCCAGGTATCAAACTTTGGGTCTAAAAGCATTTTTTTTTTTTATATATATTTCTATATAAATCTTTTGTTCTTGTACATGGGTAGTGAACCTGAATTGTCATTCTTCTTAGAGTCATATAACCTATAACGTGTTGGTACCCTGTAAAACCCAGATTCATTCATTTATTTTACACTTTAGTGTATTGTTGTTTTTAAGATCATGTTTTATTTTATCAAATTGTTGCATCTTTAAATTATTTATAAAGGAAAATCATGTGACCTTGCTTGACATAGATCAAAATTGTTATAAAAATGAAAAAATCTTTATTTTGGTTCAGAAATGTTCAAAGAAAAGATTACTTTAATATTGAAGAATGTTTCAGTTGTGCTAACAATCTACTAGAAATTGAAAATTTATATAATTATGTTGTTGTTGTTTTTCAGTTTCAGATTATGCTCATTTAGTTATTGAAAGAACCTTTGTAATCCACCCTGTACAACCAGTAATGAGAGACAATTGATGTGGCACCACCATTTGCAATCATTCATGTGAGAGATATAGACTATGCTAATGGAACTCGATATATGATTCATGGATTTCTGATGATGTGACTTATGGTAAGGAATTTTCTGTATTGCTTGTAGAAGTTTTGACTGTAATACATCAGATAGAAGCAGCAGCTATGTCATGCAATAGATTACTAATAAATTCTATTTTGGGTGGGATCCTCCATGACTGATTGATTCTAAGATTACTTGTGTCTCACCACTGAGGTTGGGTGGACAATGGTTATATTCTCTTGAGGTCTTACTCCACCAATATAACAGGTACCATAAGTATCATGGTGTTAAACCCATTCAGAATTAACCTCCGGCACCTGTTTTGATTATATGGAGAGTTGATAATAAAACAAACTAAAACAAAACTTGTACAATGAATCTGCTGCATGATACTCCAGTGTGGTAGCATTTAGTTACTGTTCTAGGAAGACACCATCACGATATAACTGAAAACTTGTTGAAAGCGACGCTAAACACCATACAACATCATATGTTTTACCTCTTATGGCCATTGAGCTGCAGGCCTAAATATTTCACTCAGCACACCATGTCATGGATCTGATCTAGGTTTGTTACTCAGCTCAGTCCAAAGACTTCATGTGAGAGTTACCTGTTACTTTCCAAACCTCCATTAATAAAACTGGGTCCAATATATAACTTGTTTGAAATAGTGTTGAACCACAAACTAAATTTATATATTATAAAGAGGAAAAAATTAAGATGACCAAGTGAACTGTTGCATTGTTATCTGCTGCTTTTAAGATGATGTAAACTAATGGCTGGCAAATACTGGATTACTTCTGGTTGGAAGTATCAATATATGTATACATGTGCTCCAATGTGACTTCCATTGTGAACATGGTGATGACAGAGGTGAACACGACTTTGTATTTCTTGCTTGTCCAGTGATGTCTGCTTCTATGTGAGAATTCTGAAAAGCTTGGTATGTTCATATTGTTTAGCTTTGTGTATGACTTGATATTGTTCTCATTTGAGTTTATTGTATGTCATATTTTCTTCCACAAGCCACAGTATTTTTCTCATTCTTTAGTATTGAGTAATTTTGTATATTGTAAGGAATACATATATTATATATATTATAGATAAATACAATATATAATCTGTCTGATGCCCATATATTATCTGTGGACAAGAAATGTTTATGAAAAATATTTTACAAGAGTGGTTGTTTTTTAACTGAAATACAGCAGTGATGGTTTCCATGTGTCTGTTATTGTTTTGTTTTTTTATGAATTCAACCTTTTTAAAATTGCACAAATAATGTGACCTAATATTTTGTTCTATCCGAAAATTTAGTTAATTCATTTGTAAAAGATACTGTATTTTAATAAAAATAATAAAAATAGGAAAAATTAAATAATAAAAATAGGAAAAATTAATTAAAAGAAAGGCAAAAGAGGGTGACTGTGTTTGCAGAATCTAGACGACATTGTGACACAAAGCTGTTGTTAACTATCAAAAGTGCGACAATGATTGATCAATCTCTTGTTCTAACTTGATAGTTCTAGTGTGCCTATCAGAAATGCAACAATGATCAATCCATCTCTTGTTCTAACTTGATGGCTCTACTGTGCCAATCTGGGTAAGTGCATGGAAATTAGTCTGCTTGTGGTAACCCAGTCTTACACATATGCTGCTAGAGTAATAATTGTTTACTCTCAGTACAGGTTTAGGTGAATGATTTGGCTTTGAACTTCTGTATTCCTCAATTTGAACATAGTGCAGCACTTAATTGCAATTTTTCATCTGTTCAAAATTTACAAATGTACAACTCTTGCAATGAATTTTCAGTGAATTGATTTGAATGTTTACTGAAATTTTAAATGCAAAATTTGCACATTGATACTAGGTGAAAATGAAACATTTGTTAGTGTAGATATTACAATTTCACTTTATTTTTTTTAATATTTTTACTTAATTTACTTCAAAACATTTTTTTTCATAAGTGGTAAGCCATTTGTGTTTTTTTTTTATTTATATTTTACATCCAAAGAACATAAACCATGATTTTTAGTTTTGCAGAAAAATCAAATTTTGTCATGCTCCACAAGTTTTTTCTTAATATCACATACAAGAATTTATCTAGTGTAGGGCATCATGTCACCCTTGGGATGTTTTCAAAACAAATCTCATATCTTGCATTTACCAGAAATTATCTAAAGCAAGTCACCATGCCACCCTTTGGATGATCTTGTAACAAATATCGAAGCTTGCTTGCACAAGAATTTATCTGGATCAAGGCACCAAATCAGATTATAAGTCTATATTTATGTGAAGCATTTTTCATTGATCATCATCAAACCTAATAAACAGTAGTTATACAACCATAATATCTTGGAAAAGTTCTTGAACTGACCAAATTGGATAAATATTGTCAGAGTTATCCCTTGCATGAAAAAAATTACGTAATTTGATGTTTTGTGCATAATATCTGGACAATTTTTAAACTGACCAAATTGTCATTTGCACCCTGCACTTGCAGTTTTCATTTAATCCTCAACAACAGCCAGGCCTGATTAGCTCAGTCAGTTAGGCGTCTGACTATCAATCCAGGGGTCATGAGTTTGAATCCCCGCCCGGCAACAGTCTCCGTGATGATTGATATACGACATTGTGTCTCATCATTCGTCTCTCACCGCTGATTCAAGTTGGAAAGTTATCAGTTACTTGCGGAGATGGGGTGTGCTTGAGTACTGGTTAATCCCAGGAAACAGTGGTTAGGTTAACTGATCATCTGTTAGCCCTCGATGGCATAAAAATGACGCTAAATATTCTGTCAATCAATAATCCTCAACAGAAATACAAAGTAGTTATTTTATCATTATACCTTGAATAACTTTTTGAAATGGCCAAATCCAATAAATATTGTCAGTTGTGACCCTTGAAATGTCAAAAATTGCGTGTATTTGATATTGCTTGCACTCCAGCATCCTCATTAAACTTACGCAGTTGTTATTGTAACCTTGATATTTTAGACAAGGGACCAGGTAGCTCAGTCAGTAGCATGTCTGGTTATCAATCCAATAGGGTCCTCTGTGTCTGAGTGGTCTAAGGCGCAGTCTCGAGATCTCCTGCTTATCACCACTAATGTAGTAAGTTTGAGTCCCACTCTCCAAAAACTTTTAAGTGAGAACGTTTGCCAGTTACTTGCGGAAGCCACTGTTTTTGTGACTTTTATATACTACATTGTGTCTCATTGTCAATCATTTCACTGCTGATACAAGTGAGAAAGTTATCAGTTACTTGTAGAGATGGGTGTACTTGAGTATTGGTTAACCTTCCAGAATCCTAGGAAAGTGTGGTCAAGTTAACTGATCTTCTGTTAGCCACCATTGTCATAAAAATGATGCTAAATATTCAAATCAAATCAAATTGAACTGGCCAAATCGAGTAATTAATGCCGGGAGTTATGGCCCTTGATTGATTGCGTTATATGAAATTATGTACTCCAGCACCTGCAGCTTTCATTTTGATATTCACAAAACTTAGGCTTAATATATCTGATATTTCAAATGACCAAATTTAAATGTCTGAGGTGAGGCCCTTGCTTCGTTAAAACTGTCATTTTTGGTATTTCCTCTTCTTCCATAGGTGAGCGATTAGGTCAGATGTGACCCTTCTATAATCAAATAAATAAGTGTTCCTTCTGTTGTAATGGAATGATGCCAAGACTTTAATATTAGTAAAACAAAAGAATGTTAATATTAGTAGAGTTAGTGTCCTTGGTTAGATATTACCAAAGACAGTAATTGCCCAGGACAGACAGACAAGACATATTACTTTGGTGCAAATGTGAGGGATAAAAACAATGAAAGAGTAAAGTAAAAAAACAGATTCTTTCACGTAAATACCAAAACTGTTACATGAAGCATTTGTATCAAACTTAATGTATTCCAGTAGTGTTGACTGACAATATAAATGTTCTTACGTTGAACCTATATTGTTTCCATAAAACAACAGTGGCCCATGTTGTTTTAACTACATTGAACTCAATCTCTGCAAATGACGAAAGGTCCTCCATGGTCATGATGACTCGGACAAGATCACTAACCTCTTGTCGCTGAGGTCATGGGTTTAAGTCTAGCTCGGTCTGATGACGTCATAAGAAAGATTCTCCATGTAACAAATTTCTTAAATAGCCAAACTGTTACATCAGACTTAATGTATTGATTATACCGACAATACTGACAATATATAACCATGACCCATTAACTTTTATGTAAATATCCAAACTGTTACATGAAACAGTCACATCAGACTTGATATGTAGTCCAGTAAAGTTGACCGACAATATGAATGTCCTTTAATACATTAAAAGTACAATTGTTTCTATTATATAACAAACACACTTGTTTGGACTACACTGAGATCATTTTATGCAAATGACAGAAGGTTCTCTATGAATAGGATAACCTAAGCAAGATCGATTAATTCTCGCCACTGAGGTCATGTGTTTGAGCTTAGCTCGGTCCAATACCTTAATGAAAAAGATTGTCAGTTTAATGTTTTCCAGAGCAACCATAAGACACCTAACTTCTGTTTAAAAGACATTGATCATGGGTTTAAGCCAAGCTTGGTCCAATATCTTCATTAGAAAGATTGTCAGTTTAACCATAAGAGACCCCCAACTTGTAACATTTAAACTACATTGAGATCAATCTTTACAAATGACGATGGCTCTTCCATGGCAAAGTTGTATTAGACACTATCTTAAGATACACAAGGTTGAGCCGAACTCATTCCAATCATTTTAGAGGAAACATTGCCAGCTTCATGTGGAAGAACAGTGGCTAAATGTTAAACTCACCAACAAAAACTCCAACTGCCTGCCTCAGTGTAAGCATTTATTATACTGGTCAAATATTGTACATTAATTTGATGGCATCATTGCATTAGTACTGGAACTATTTTAAATGGTCAGAGTTGTCTTTTCTTAAAAAAATACAGTAAAAAAAACATTCATGAAGAACAGTTTTTAGTAATTAGTTTCAAAGCCAAATCTTGAATTTCAATTACCTGAACTGAGAATAAACAATCTACTTTAATATCATCATGTGTAACTGGGCTGTTGGAGGCAAGCTTCCTTTCATGCATTTATCGGCACCTACTGTTGTACTTGTAGCTGTATGCTTGGCAACCTACAATAATGGTACCTGTAGTTGTATGCTTAACCAGGGTGATGGTGGTTGCCGTGACAGTCGATTGAAAACTTGAGAGGACATTGAAGGCTAGATAGAGTCTCCAGCACGATAAGTGCCGTGATGCAAAGGCTGTTAAAGTTATGGCTGACGTTTTCTAGAATCTCTGATATGGTCACTCTAAATAGCAAAGCAGTAATAATTTAAGAAATAGTAATAAATAATGACTTCTTAAACTGTTTTTTCTTTGATCTTTAATGAGGACAAAAGCCTTTCTTAATTAGTAATGGGAGCTTAATAAATATTTAAAATAAATGGTATAACCAGGCACATGGAGAGTATTCAAAAATTGCATTTCCTAAACTTCAATGCCATTTTTTATAACTTTTGGAATACATCTACATATCTTGCATATTACATATCATTGACAATATACATGGACATCAGACAGATTTATAATTATTGTGTTTTTGTATATATATGCATATATAGTTATTCCTTACCAATATACTATATAAGTGAAAGTATAAATAAATGCCATGGGGTGAATTTCATATTCACATTATTAAACTGTTGTAATTGATATTTACAGTTTTAGTATAGGTATTTCATGATTTTATCAAAAATCATGAATGAAATATCTTTAGACACATTATAAAACTGTGATATATTGCTTACAATAGTTGGATAATGTGGCTCTGAAATTCACCTGGTGGTGTTTCTTTATCATTTCAGTATAAATACTTAATACTATTTAGGATTGAGAAAAAATATTGCAGTTTGTGGAGGGAAATCTGGCTTCAATTTAACACCAGATGAGAATAAATTTGGGTCATGCTCAAGGCCAAATAATATGGACATACCGGTACATATAGCACTTCTGGATTTCTCCACTGAAAGCAGACATTGCATGATAAGTGAGATTTACTAAGTCCTCCCTTTGTTGTTGCCATGTTTGCTATGGAAGGCTATATTGGAGCACCTTGCCAGTCATCAGTCAAAACTTACGGCAATATTGATATTTCCTTAATGGTGTCCTCATTTCTCAGTTACTTGTACAGGGTGGAAGTTGTAATAAATTTTGAACACATTTGTATTGTTTATAATATAGTTTATTGATAATTAATAAATATGTAAAATTGAAAATTTGTTGTTTTCTTTACATGACCAGTGAAATTAATTTGCATATTAATTTGCATATTTTTCTAGTCCACAAACCTCCCCCGAACCCACCCACCCGATTACTAGCTGGAAGATATGCTTTTGAGTTTATGCAATCCAAAAAGTTTAAACATTTGCATAATTAATTTTAACAGTTGACCAATGTAAAGGGAAAGAATTGAGAAAATTGCTGTAAATTACAACTCTGTTAATATGATTTAAAAGGAGTTAATTTATCGACACATTTTTTTCCGAGCTGCAAGATGTTCACAGTGAAATAGATATTGAATAAATTGAAGACAACAATATGTGCAACATTATACTGAAGCTCTCAAACAAGTTCGCCCAAAAACCGGTTGACATGTGAAAGGGGAGTAAAATTGACAAGAAAATGCGACAGATTTACCATTGAATAATAGAACATAACTACTGGACTTTTTGTGTAAAAAGAGAAAAATGGACTTGTTATTTCCTTTCTATATCCAAAAGTATTAAAGTACTGTATTGTTAAAAGCGTGCATACCCATAATTTATGGCAACACTTTGTCACTAGACCAGATGCTCTCCAGCAATTTGGCAAATGAAGGCGAGTGAAGCTAGAATTGAATCGATGCTGAAAGATGAATGACAACAAGACACAATGTCATATATCATTCATCATGGAGACAGCTACAAGGTGTGGATTTGAACTCATGACCCTTAAAATTGATAGTCACATTACCGACTGGGCTAACTTGGCTATGCACCTAATAGAATGAATTGGAGAAAGACCATTATTCTCCTGCAAGTCAAACTTTCTCTTGACAATTACCAAAAATACAGTATAAAATAGAGGAGATAATTGTCATTATTCAAGAGTTATGGAACAGTGCTCTAAATCCCATACATACTTTTGAGATCTAGTCAGGCCTATACCGTTACCTGATTATCCAAAAAACATTCACATAAGTCTATTCAGTCATATGAAATAACGTTTTTTTGGTCAATTTATCCTACATATCTCCTCCCCCTCCCCCCTTAGATTTAGTAAAGTTGGCCCCACCCCCAGGGCCATACCATGAGATCCAGGGACATGCAAATCACAATTTTTATAAAGGACCCATAATGTGTGATTTTTGAAGTTTACTTTACCCTAGGCCCCAGGGGGGACCATGCAATTCACAATTTTGATTCATTCTTAGACTGCATACATTTCATTTCGATTTTTGAGAAGTCAAAAATATCAATTGTTTACGAATGCACGATGACAGACAAAAGGCAATCGCAAAAGGTCCCTTGAGATGAAGTCTCAGGTGACCTTTTAATTAACAAGAGGTCTAAGAGGGCTTGAGTACGCTCAACTGACTCGTAGTGACCATAGCACTTTTTTAAAATTTCACAATATTAACCCTCTTAAGATTACCCCAACCACAAAAATTTATTGCTATGAAAATAAAATACTTTAAATTCCAATACCGTTCATCTGTAAATAAAATATAGTCCCCGTACAGAACCCTTATACATCCAAGCCCTTTAGCAGAATGCTTTATTTTAAAAAGAAGTTTTTTGTACACATGGATGCGAACATTCCCTATGTATCCCAGCCCCTTCATTTGCAGAATCTTCATTCCCTTGCTGATGTAAGGATAATTTATATCATATATGAACATGTTTGACAGAGAGGTTATTGAGAGGAAGATTTATAAAAAAATACTTGCCCTTTATGGAAATTCGATCCTCTTTATTAATTAACAAAATCAAATTTACTCTAACTAGACAATGCTTTAGATTATAAATTAAACAACATTTTTACACAAATGGACAATTTTCATTTGGATTTTTCCATTTTCCCTTAGTATTCCTATGTTAAACTCAGTCCCCTTACATGGCCTCTATACATCCCAATTCCCCTTGATTTTTTACAAACTTAGAACTCTAAATTGTAGGGATAATTTATATCAAATATGAGCAAATTTGACTGACTGGTTGTTGAGAACAAGATTTATGAAAAAATTTAACGTTTTGTGACCCCACCTGGCCCCTTTTGGAAAGTCAATCCTTATTAAACAAAATCTTATTTTTTATGACTAGAAGATGCTTCACAACTAAAACTGAATAAAAATAAAATCATAAATGGATGAAAAACTTAAGAATTTTCTGTTTTCCCATAGAATTCCTACATTAAACTCAAAGTCCCCTTACATTGGCCTATAAATACAAGCCCATTCATTTGTACAAACTTTAAACCTATACTCATTCAATGGGATAATCTATATCAATTATGAACAAATTTGACTGACTGCAGTTGACTAGATTTTTTTTCTTTTTTCTATTTTAACCCTTTTCTTCATATAGACGCCTTTGGACACCTCTAATATAGACGCCTTTGGACACCTCATATAGAAGGCTTTGAATTATAGGGTGAATTATGTTTATATTAACTGACAGAGTGGAAAACAGTGCAGGAAGTGTTCAGATTGCTCATTACAGCTTGCACATATTTATACTGAAAATACCCCCCAGAACGCAGGAAATACAATCTGAAAGTCTTTTATACTGCTGGAGCATGCCCCCAAACCCGGCTAGAACCTGTTGGGCTTGCACATCATTTTATGGTCAGTTACGCTATTGAAAACTATTTTTAAAATTGTCAATTTTTACCCTTTTTGGACCCCACCTGACCCCTTAAGGTTGTGTAACTCGGTCAATTTTACAAATCTGAACCTCCTTGACCAAACAATGCTTCTGTGAAGATATAGGCAAAATCAGTTCATTTTTAAAAACAAAAATTAATGTTTATTATAATGACGTGTCCCCAAATTGAACCTTCCGATTTAACCCCAGGGACACCATTTGAACAAATCTAATAGAACTATAGTTAGTTATCATTACTACATAAATATTTTCAAAATCTGTTGGGCGGTTCATGAGATGATTTTTTAAGTTTTTGGACTATTTCTAGTAATGGTGGCCATCTTGAATTTCAGATTGAAAAAAAAAAACAACAGATAAAACTTCTGTATAGTCTCTTATGCAATAGAAACATCAATGTGATATTTGAGTTTAATTGGCCTAGTGGTTTCAGAGGAAGTGTTGCTAGCGGATGACAGACGATAGACAATGCACCATAACATAAGCCCTTCTGGCCTTTGGCCAATAGAACTAAAAACTTCAAATTGGCCCTATGGTTAGATATAGCATACTGTTTATTCCCTTAACGCCCCCGGGAGCGTTACATTTTATGAGGTGGGGGCGTTTATTAAAGATAAAAAAAGGCAAATTTAACAACAGTTAAAAATACAATAAAACCAATAACCCCTGGAAAAACCCTTAAATCCCCGAAAAAGTGGTTCAGAATTATTTGAGAGTGAATGAAATAATCGACATAGGATGAAAAAAAGCTGAAAATCTGTATGAAATTACTAGTCCGCATACTGGAATATCCGAATTTATGGTCAGTGTACTCTTGACTTGAAATCACTTGGATGCTTGCTCTTATCAACATAGAACAATGAGCTTTCAGCGTACACAGACTAACCGCATTTTCTGACTTTTGTAATATTTTAATCGACAGACGGCATTTTCTCTTTTTTTTAAACCAAAATCATTATGATTGTAGGTTTTTCTGTTGTTGTTTTTTTTTAATTTCTATCTTTTCCAATTTTAACCTTATTGCCCCATCCACCCCTTGGCACCTTATGGAAATTCTATTTGTTATGACTAGAAGTTGCTTCAAAACTCAAACTTCCCCTTATGGAAAGTCAATTCTCCTTATTGAGCAAAATCTTATTTCCTATGACTAGATGATACTTCAGAACTCAAAATGAAAAATAATTTTGCCTAAATAGATGAAAAAAAAAGAATTTTCTGTTTTCCCATAGTATTCCTATATAAAATTCTTAGTCCCCTACAAATTTTAACCCCAAAATTCTTATCTGCAGTCAAACCCCTACACATAGGGATAATTCATGCCAAATATGAACAAATCTGACATACTAGTTCTTATGAAAACAATTGTTATAATTTTCAATTTTTACCCTTTTGGAACCCCTTCTGACCCATTAAGACAGTAGAACCCAGTCATTTTTACAAATCTGAACCTCCTTCACCAAACAATGCTTCAGTGAAGATATAGGCATAATCATTTCCATTTTAAAAAAATAAACTAATATTTTTTATAATGACATGCGTCCCCTAATTGAACCATCAGGGCGGGGTCATTTTTAATCTTAGGGACACCATTTGAACAAATCTAACAAAACTATAGTTGGTTATCATTACTACATAAATAATTTCTGTTGGGCCTTTCATGAGAAGTTTTTTTAAGTTTTGGACTATTTTTAGTAACGGTGGCCATCTTGAATTTCAGATCGAGAAAAAAAAAATCTGTATAGTCTCCTATGCAATAGAAACATCCATGTGACGTTTTGAGTTTAATTGGCCTAGTGGTATCAGAGAAAGTGCTGCTAACGGATGATAGATGACGGACAACGCACAATTGGCCAGTAGAGCTAAAAATGATACGGTCAGTCGGTGCCTTTAACAATGGATCTGGTGTGAAAATGAAAGCACAGCATTTTTTTTAGGTTCTATGTTAAACTTATAATCCTCCAGGGAGGGGCAAATTTTGACCCTAGAAACATAGCTTGAACAAACCTGAGAGAAGACATACCGTACATGCAAAATATCAAAGCTAAAGGTCTTATTATTTCATCAGATTTTTGGAAATTTCAAAAGCCACTAGAGTGGGGTCAAGCATGATCCCAGTGTTATGACCTGAACATACCAAGATTCATGAGAATGCTTCTAGCAAATTCTGTTGAAATCTGTCTAGTGGGAAATATTGTTGATGGAAGGACAGATGAACAAACATATGGATGGTGGACAAAGTGATCAGAATAGCTCACTTGAGCCTTTGGCTAATGTGAGCTAAAAGTTTTAAAAGTGGTTACATAATAAATAACATATTTTAAATGCAGCCCACTTGATGAACAGTTCATGTCCTCAGATATATGATGTACTATAAGTCTTCGTTAATCATCAGTGAAAACTGAATGTCACTAGGGAATGCAAAATGTCATCACATCTCCTTTTTAGGTTGCTTTTTAAATGTGATTGTATTTGTGGTAATGGAATTGAGGTTCTATTTATTAACACTATGTCATAATGTTCTATAATGTCTGAACAAAATATGCTGAAACTACTAGAATCTAGTCGACGTTGGATGGCATCCCAGATTTGCACTACTTATTCCATTCTGTTCATGGATCCAGTAGACGTGAGATGGCATCCCAGATTTATGCCACATTGTTCCTCTCACCTATAAAAAGAAATGACAATCACAATTAAATTTTTAACATTTTTCAATGGGAATTGACGCCGTTTTAAACACATTTCAGGTTATATATGGCATATCCAGTTTTATTGAATAAGGAAGACCTCAGAATGAATATGAAAAGAACCACCGTTCTTCGGCAAGCAACAAACAATCCATTCTGATTTATTTATAAGGCCTGAAATAAAATATATTTTGTTTGTCCATTACCTACATACCCAATAATATTGCACGTACTCAAATACTTTACTTGCATTCCCAAAAATATAAAAAAAAATATTGTTTGTCATTACCAAAATGCTGAATAATATCCGACTTTTCTTGATATATATACTTATTGTTCATTTTCCCCGGCAACACATTTTTTTCCTACAGTACTCCATAAACAGTTTCTCATATCCACAAAATAAGCTTCTTGCAATGCAAAATCCATGGAAGGTGATGAATATTCATGAAAATGTTTGTCATTCATAAATTTGTTGTTTATTTCTTTATAAAATTAACATCTTAATTTACTAGTGATCATAGCTGCTTTAAAAAAGTTTGATTGATCGATTGAATATTTAGCACCATTTTTATGCCATTGAGGGCTAACAGATGATCAGTTAACATAACTACTGTTTCCTGGTACCCTGGAAGGTAAACCAATACTCAACACACCCATCTCCACAAGTAACTGACAACTTTCCCACCTGAATCAGCAGTGAGATGATTGACAAATAAACACAATGTAGTAAGTTTGTCAATCGAAGGGCCCATCCCATCTCCACAAGTAACTGACAACTTCCCACTTGAATCAGCAGTGAGATGATTGACAAATAAACACAATGTAGTAAGTTTGTCAATCGAAGGGCCCACCCCATCTCCACAAGTAACTGATAACTTCCCACTTGAATCAGCGGTGATAATGAGATGTAATGTTGTATATCAACTATCACAGATATTATAGCCAGACAAGGATTCAAACTCATGACCCCTGGAATTATAGTTCAACGCTCTTACAACTGAGCTATTCAGGCCCAGCACTTTAAAAAGGAGATAATATGCAAGGAAAAGGTAACCATTAGATGTCCGACAAAACGCAAAATGTTAGATATAATCATTTAGCTACCTACCCCAAGATGAAAATGATGGGTGAATAAAGAACAAACAAAATACATTTATAGCTTTTTAACTGATATACTCCCTTTAAGACAGCAGGAGTTGCAGAGAGTCAAACCTCTATAATTTATCATTTCTGCAAAAAATTGTTTTATCATGAATGATTAAATGATGGATTGCTTGATTGAATGTTTAGCATCCTTTTAGGTCTAAAATAAAATACAAAATAGGGAAGGTAGGTAAACTATTTATTTATTGTAAATTATTTATTTTGCGTTGTCTATACTATCCATTTTCTGTGTATATATGTTATGTCTGTATGTGGTCATACACGATGGAGAGGCAGCTCTTGCTGGAGGCTGCCATATTGCTGCTATCGCTACTATAATCTCTTCCGGAAGTGCACTTCCGGAGATCGGGTATAAAAGCTAGAGGCCTACAAGACAGTCAAAACTGTTACAACCGGGAACAAAAAATGTGGACACGATAGATACAGCCAATTTTTTTTCTGTGTGATTTTTAAGTGAATAAATGTTTAGGGTCGGTGGGAAATATAAGGGACGGTCAGGAAACTGGAACCACACTATTATTTAATCTAGGCCTTATGCCATAAAGGGCTAATAGACAATCAATTAAGCTAACCATATTTCTTGGAATCCTGGGCCTAAATTAATAAACAATTTGAGTCTGAGAATTGGACTCGAATCTTACATTTTTGTAAAACCCTGTAAACATAAAATTATGGGTAAGAAATGTGATCCTGAAACATTTTCTGTTAAATAATCATTAAAACTGCTTGTTTGTACAAATAAATAGAGCAAATTGTTTCTTAAATAGCTGTTAATTGAATGTGAAATTTTTGACAATTTGTGTCCACTTAATTGATCACCAATACTTATTATGATAAAGAAAGCATCAAACTTGAATGTTAAATGCATTTTGAAGAAAAGAGAGGTGGGTGAAAATATTATAGAATTTTGCTATAATATATTCAACTCTATCTCCCCAGCCCCCTCTTAAAATACTCTTTTATCCCAAGTTGATTAAAGATATACACTATAATGAATATACTTGAACAAACAAAAGTAATCGTATTGAGATAGTAGTCTGAATACCAAGACTCAAAATATTGATGAATTTAGGTCCTGGAATGTTAAGCAATCGATCAAACCCATCTTCGCAAGTAAGTGATAACCTCCCCACTTGAATCAGTGGTTAGAGATGAATGAAAATGAGACACAATATTGTATATCAATCATCAAGGAGACTGTGGCTGGGCAGAGATTCAAACCCACAAAGTCAGACAAGCTATTGACTTCAAGCTAATCAGGCCATGAATATGAATGTTTGAACAATGCAATATGATGGAAGTATGTTATACAAAGAAAACAAAACAAATGTATAATAGATTTGAAAAGATATCATACTAATATAAAATGAGAACTTTATGGAGAAAAAAGTGCCTGCACCATTTAAACTAATAAACATGAGCTGTTGATAAGACAGTGCGCTCGAATATTTTCACGGAAGTACATGTACAAATTTGATTGAGACTGATGACAAATCCAAACAAACAAGAGTTACTAAATTAAGTAGGTCTTATAACTACAATACCTCACATGAAGTTTCAATCCAATACATGCAGTGGCTGCTGAGTTATAGAATGTTTAAGTCGAACAAAGACCATAATTTGCAAAACAATCTGGCAAGAGTTATCCCACTTGATTAATTTAGTTGCTTTCATGACTACAAAGCCATATATAAAGTTCCAATCAAAAACATTGTGCGGTGGTTGTGATATGGATTTGATGGTACTTGCATACAAAACTTTAATAAAAATGTGTTTTCACTATATTCATGCAAGATTTATTTCACATAATTATTTTAGTAGGTTTGATGGCGAGATATGAACTTGATAGTACTTGCATGCAAAACTTTAACCAGAATTTCTAAGTATTCTAAGTAAATATTACATTCATGCAATAGTTATCTCACTTCATTAATTTAGTAGGTTTGTTGACATTGATGTCTTGTGTAAAGTTTCAAGTCAATACATGCAATGGTTAGAGATAGGGACTTGCAAGCAAAACTTTAAGCAAGGTGTGATGCCGATGCCCGGGTTGAGTAGAATATCTCTCTTATTCTTTGACTTGTTAAACATTGGCTGAATTGTTAAGTATGATAAGTAACCTACTTCCTAGCCACAGACATCCCCAGCAAGAAGTTGTCAATAAGACAACTTGTCCAGACGGCGAGACACCCTTCCTAACCCTACCAACTGGAGCGTCACTGTATTGAGGGGTGTGTTTGTGTGTGTGGTCTGCTTACTCTAGTAGAATGCCTAACAGGTGCACCCAAAACATCTACCAGAGGTACTTCACCAGCAACTGGAAGTACATACTCCCTTGGAATGGTATGGGTACCAGTCACCTGGAAACAGAATAAGGAAGTTTCAATGAAGTGTGAAACAATGAAATTTTAAATATGGAGCATGTTCAGTGGCAGAGCATCAAACAGGTTTAGGATTGGAGGATCATGGGTTCAATCTCCATGTGTGAGTATTAATGTAGTAATAACAGACAGACGGACGGATAGACAGACATGGTGACACCAGCATACCCCACTTACTTAATTGCAGGGTTATAATAAAAGACAATGCAAGATGAAAATAGACCATTGTTTTTTAACTATTGTATTTTGTGTGATGATAAAATATAAATCTATTTCCATCTTTAAAATGAAATGTGGTGCAGTGCTACAGATAAGCTGTGTTTTTGTATATTTCACTCAAATAAATTGATGGAAAACACAAATAATTTTGTTTTTAGCATACCCGCTATGCAAATAATCTTCCTTTCATGTCAAACACTGTTACTACAATGCGTACCCAAACAGCTGTTTCACATTTCCTGTATTTCGAAAAACAGGTAAAAGCCAGAAAAACAAGTTCCAGGTTAATATTACGGTTTGTATCTCGCAAGCTATTAGCATCTAGTGAAAGTAGAGACGCGTACCAGTTTATTCAATCTTCTCATATGTAATAATGAAAGCATCTAAATGATCAAGTTCACGCAATGTCAAAGAGAGCACAAAAATCTCAGCTTGCAAAGGAAAAACATGTTCTAACACAAATCAAAGTACAATTTTGGATAACTTTTGCCCTAAGCACAAATTTCTTCAATAAGCAGGTTTTAAACAATATTATTAAAATTGTCAACAACGAAATAGACCAGAAATTCTGAGTTGCAGGCAGCTGCATTTGTGCAAGGTAGTTTATTGCCAAAGTCTTGCATTTATCACTTTTCTTACACTCGCCAAAATACTGCTGACTTTTTAAGCTACTAACCAAGTAATTCTTGAATCATTAAATGATGTCTGTCAAACTACATGGCCAAGAGAACTTTTGCATTGAAATAAAAAAACAGCAAAGAATGTTTAAAAAATTGCAACACAGTTTATGCAAGAGGTGTCCTAAGAATATATATTAGTAAACTATCAGATGCCCGAGGGCCACAATGTCGAGCAAACAGTAAGGATGTGGAATGCGTGGACCAATGGTCAAACTCGTGATTGGAAGGTCATATGGGTTCAATCTTCCGCCACAGCTCTGTGTGGAGTACTTGAGCAAGACACTTTTTCCACATATGACTAGTACTGGTTCTACACAGGAAGATTAAGAGCATGATTTGTCTAAGCTGTAATAACTTTTTCAGAATCGAAGTAAAATAAATAAGTTTAAACAGTAAGGATCTACATGTGAACGTTATCTGACCTTGAATGTTTAAGTATGACCTTGGTGTTTTAGTTATGGTTATTTTTAAATGTATGAGAAAGTAAAACCCACACAAGATCAGTCAAAAGCGCGCATGAACGCATGCATATACATTATACACCCAAACGCCATTGGGATGACAATGAGCAGCTCACCACTAAAATTACTTTATTTTGAAGTCACAAAATATTGAATAAATTTAATTGATGACATTCACGATTTTAAGGACTGAAGCTATACTATATGGTTTAGAATGTCCCTTCTATCAAGGGTCTATGTGTATTTTTATTGCTTATTATTTTCAGTTTTATGTAGTCAATGACTACTAGGTATAACAAGAGGTTTCCGGTTATTTGAATATTTAGCGTGATTTTAATGCCATCAATAGCTATTAAACAGATGATCAATTAACCTAACCACTCTTTCCTGGGATTCTTAACGGTTAACCAGTACTCAAGCACACCCATTTCCACAAATAACTGAAAACTTTCTTACTAGAATCAGTGGTTGGAGATCAATACCGAGAATGTTGTCAGGCAGGGTTACAACTCACAACCCCTGGACTGATAGTCAGACGCGCAACCTATGGAGCTAACCAGGGCCAACTAGAGGTTACTACACCATTCTTTGTTATATATATAATTCTGAAATACTGGTAATGAAATATGTATTAAAAAAATAAACAGTCATGTTACTTACCTCAAAGGTGAGATCAGATGGCTCTGTCTGCTGTTTACTTGCAGGGGTATAGTTTGTTAAACATTCAGGAACTTCGGAGGAAACTTCAGAGTGTGTTTTTAGAATGACGCCAACAACAGCATACACAGCTTCCATCACCATGTGGAAGGCATTTCCCTTGGCCTGCTGTTTAATCTGAAGTCAAAATATACAACTGAGAAATACATTGTAAATATGGCCGTCCTTAAAAAAATATTTGTTTGCTGTGCTCCAACCAGGTATTTTAAATGTGGGATGGTAGCAAATGGTTTTTTTTGCCAAATTATGATTTTACATTGTCATTTTTAAGAAAAATGGACAGAAACCATGAAAAACAAGAAAATATCGGTGGAACCGATGGATGCTCCCCAAGTGAGTGTTTGCCTCTTCTGTACGGGCTACTTGGCTGAAGAATACCAAACTGTATAGCAGGAACAATATGTGGCTCTGCACTTCACAGAACTAATTCACAAATCATTTAATCGGAACAAAATGACAATATGCGCAGATCCTAGCTAGTTTTACAGAATTAAAACCAGAGGTTGTAGGGAAACAGCATCATAATGACAATATGCACATCTCCACTTGGTAATGATGCATCCTAGCAAGTTTGATAAAATTCCAACCACAGGTAGTAGAGAAATAGAGCAGAGAAGAATTTGGTCACAGACTGAATCAAAGGGCCATAGCTCTGTGAAAAATCATCGAACCGAAACACAGACAATATGCACATCTGCACTTGGTAATGATGCATCCTAGCAAGTTTCATAAAATTCCAACATGGGGTTGTAGAGAAATAATAGACAATAATTCGGTCACGGACTCAATCAAAGGGCCATAACTCTGTGCAAAATCAACGAACAGGAACACATAGACAATATGCGCATCTGCACTTGGTAATGATGAATCCTAGCCAGTTCCATAAAATTCCAACATGGGATTGTTGAGAAATAGCACAGACAAGAATTTGGTCAGAAATAGAATCAAAGGGCCATTACTCCGTGAAAAAACATTGAACTGGAACAGAAAGACAATATGCACATTTGCACTTGATAATGATGCATCATAGCAAATTTCATAAAATTCCAATCAGAGGTTGTAGAGAAATAGCCTTGACAAGAATTTGTCACAAACAGAATCAAAGGGCCATAACTCCATTAAAAAATCATCGAACTGGAACACAAAGACAGTATGCGCATCTACACTTGGTAATGATGCATCCTAGCAAATTTCATAAAATTCCATCCAGAGGTTGTAGAGAAATATCCCGGACAAAAATTTGGTCACAAACAGAATCAAAAGACCATTATTTCAAATGGTGTTTTCTGCTTTTCTATATTGCATAAATTAAACAAATTATTCACCCATGAAACTGTAACATACATTTTGAAACACCCTTTAACATGATAATATGGTCACCATAACATATTTTGTTTTAAAACGGAAGAAAGATTGAGTTTGACCTTGAGGTAAGTTTCTGGATCTTGACGTAACACGTCATCATGTCATGGTGATCAATTGATAAATTGAGCCAAGTGTTTTTGAAATCCATCCATGTATGATAAAGTTACAGGATGGACCTGAACCTTAAATAGATTCAAAGTGTTGTCATACAAACTCAAAGTGTGACCTTGACCTTTGAGGTTCAGGTCTAGGTCTTACGTGTGACAAGTCATCATGTCATCTTGATCAACTGAGCTAAGTTACAGACCAGACACACAATATCAAACAAATTGAATGTGTGACCAAGACCTCTGAGGAAAGGTTTTGAGTCTTACAAGCGACATTTAATTATGTCATGTTGATCAACTGAGCCAAGTGTAGCAAGAATTTATAAAATCCATCTATGCATGACAAAATTACAGGACACAAAATCTCACACAGTGTTGTCAAACAAACCCAAAGTGTGACCTTGACCTTTGAAGTATGTATGTGGGTCTAACGTGTGACATGTCATCATGTCATGCTGATGAATTGAGTCAAGTGCTTTTGAAATTCATCCATAGGTGAGAAAGTTACAGACTGGACACAAAATCTCACTCAGACTGAAAGTGTCATCAAACAAATTTAAATTGTGACCTTGACCTTTGAAGTGGCAGTCTGGGTCTTACCCGTGACATATCATCATGTTACGTTGATCATTTGTAGCAAGTATTAACAAAATCCATTTATACATGACAAAGTTACAGGTCAGACACGAAATCTCACACAGACTCAAAGAGTTGTCAAACAAAGTTAAATTGTGACCTTGACTTTTGAGGTATGGGTGTGGGTCTTGCTCGCAACACTTCGTAATGTTATGCTGATGATTTGTAACAAGTATTAACAAAATCCATCTATGCATGACAAAGTTACTATATGCCACCCCAAAAGTTTTGGGGATGGGGGGTCATAATAATGTTTGGTCAAACTGAACGGACAAAATCCCCATAGTGGTCAAAATCCACTTGATAGGCAGTCAAAATCACCTCAGTGGGTTAAAAGTTATTATCCCCTTCACTCTGTTTACTTTGATTAAATGATTGATTGTTACTTTATTGGTTGATCTCACTGTGATTCCTATATTATATTAGGAGACAGCAAAGGTGTTGAGCAGGGACATAATTATGGACATTTTATTTTTCAGAAAGAAAACAGGCCACTTTTATAGATAATTACAGTAAAATGATACAATATTTGGAGGTGTTTTTTTTCTATGCAGACAAGTTTTGAAAAAAATCTTAAATAAGAAAACATAGCTAAAAATAATTTTCTAAGTTCAATATCAAAATATACTTGGAGATATTGATCTTCAATTTGATTATATTGTTAATCATCACGGAGACTGTTGCCGTGCGTGGTTGTGGCTGAGAATGTGCGATTGAAATTGCGATTATTTTTCAACTAACAATATATTGTTTTTATTATGTTGATGTTTATTTCTTTTGGGTTGATTTAATGCAAAGAGTAGTTGTATAGCAAGTATATTCATATAATGATCATACAGTACATAAGTATGGCCAAACTAAATTATGGTTTCCCGCACAAACCATCAAAACCATATGCATTTTATTTTTTTGCACTGTTAAAAACAATTAAATTGAATATTATAAGGTTATTTTACAGTGTTTTGTTCAACATGGGAATATATTGTATGAGTATGTATTGTGGTGAAAACCATATTGGATGAGACGCCGTAGGTGCTGAATCCAATATGGTTTTCACCACAATATATACGAGTACAATATATTCCCATATTGCACAAACACTGTAAAATGATCTTTTTATTCAATACCTCAATTTATGAAGAGTAAAAAATATCAAGATTAAGAAAAAATAAAGCAGCAGAAGAAGAGTGGAAGTTTCAGTGACAGATATTCGGATTTTCTCAACGTCGTTGTTATGCCAAACATTTTGTGGGTTGTTTGTTTTTATCGTTGAAATTTGTATTAATTTTTTTGCCATCTTAAATTTTGAACTGTATACAATATAAAGTTTATTGGATCCAATAAACTTCTACATATTGTATGGTCACATGGAAATATCTGCAGTAGGTGATTGGCTATACACTTACAGTTATAGAATAATAACAGTTATCAGTATGTGGAGTTTACAAACGAAGTACCAGGTATTCTAGACTGTAATACTGTGCATTTTGGGGTTTTGTGCACAAAACAAGATAATTGAGTGCATAGTTTTCTTATAATTCAGCCGGTCCCGATTAGCTCAGTCATTAGTGCATCTAACTATCAATCCAGGGGTCATGAGTTCAAATCCCTGCCAGGCCACAGTCTCCGTGATGGTTGATATACGACATTACATCTCATTATCATTCATCTCTCCCTGCTGAAAAGTTATCAGTTACTTGCAGAGATGGGGTGTGCTTGAGTACTGGTTAACCTTCTAGGATCCCAGGAAACAGTAGTTAGGTAAAATGATCATCTGTTAGCCCTCGATGACATAAAATGATGCTAAATATTCAATCAATCAATCAATCAATCGATCGATCGATCAATCAATCAATCAATCAATCAATCAATCAATCAATCTTATAATGCAATTCATATATTTCGGTTGTTTGTAAGAGAATATAACTCCATTGTTGTATGAGGCTTAGCATTGCTTTTAACAATTGTTCAGTTATGTGGCAACGATATCTACTTGAGACAGTATTCTAAGCACTGCCACACTGGAGTATCATGCCCCAGACACATGGTATGATACTCCAACCGACTCTGGGACAACCAGGTCCAGCTAGAGAGACACCAGGGCCAACCAGGCACAGCTAGAGAGACATCAGGGCTAACCAGGCCCAGCTAGAGACTACTACAACATTTTTTGTTATATAGATTATATAATTCTGAAATATAAGTAATGAAATATGTATCAATAAAATAAACAGTTATGTTACTTGCCTCAAAGAGGAGATTGGGTGGCTGTCAGCTGTTTGCTTGCAGAGGAACAGTTTGTACCCTCTCAGGGACTTCTGAGGAAACTTAATAGTGTGTTTCTATAACAACACCAACAACAACATCCTACACAACTTCCATCACCAAGTGGAAGGCAGTTTCCTAGGCCTGCTGTTTAATCTAGAATAATAGTACAACTGAGAAGTAAATAGAGGATCTTACTCGAGTGCTCATTTAATACTGAATTTATAAAATGAGTTGGTAAAAATGTATTATGCAAGGCTCTGAGCCAATGAGTTTAATAAACTCAATAATAAATTCATAACTCAGGAAAATGGTAACTTTGCCATATTTAACAGATCACTTCTTTAAGGAACAGGAATAAATGGGCATGTTTGTTTCCACCAGTTGTCATATCACTTAACATCTACAAAATCATCATCTTACCATGACAAATTAACATCATTTGCATATTTGGGCAAGTCCAAAAGTATCTCTGCATTTTATGTACAAGCTAAGTCGTTAGTTAAAAGGTATACACCAAATGGTAAATTGTAAGTGATATTACGCAAGGTTAATATAAAAAATGTGTTATAGGTGTATTACACCCCTTCACAGAAGATTGTGATATTTCATTTTAAGTTTTGTTTGGGTGGTGTTTTACTCCTTTTTTTAACAATGTTTTTTGCACCTTTTTTTAAACAGTTTTTCAGTTATATAATGGCAATCAGTGCATCTAACCATTGTTTCTGGGTTCTGCTTGGCAGTTAAACAATACAAGATACAACTAATCTCTACATGCTACTGACTACTTCCCACATATTCAGAGGTGGAAGATTCATGACTGGAACAAAGCTTGAGGCCAATTTGCTCACAGAGGATTGTGGTCAGATGGGGATTTGAATACATAACTCCTGGATTGATATTCAGACTGAGCAAGCCACACCTGAACATTCTTATTAAGTACAAAACAATTAAAACAAGAGGTCCAATAGGGCTTGTATTGCTCTACTGTTCATTCTAGTCAAATTTTACCAGTTCAACAAAGACTGAAATGTCATGATCATAAAATTAATACCACTGACAAGGTTGGTTCATAATAATGACAAGTTTGGTTATGAATATACAACTGAAAGTCCTGTGCATTTAATAAAGCAGAAAGTAGCTTTCTGACCTTGAACAGAGCAACATTCAAAACCAATCCCAACAAAAATGTCATCAAAATATCTTAAAGGGATTATATTGGCATATAACCATTAATTCCCTGTCCTAAATACACACACCCAGCATGAAGATACACTTATAACTTAGAGATGTACGTGTCTAAAGTGTCTAATGGCATAACCTCTTTATTACAAACATCGGGTTTCTGAAGCCACGTTTTTGTTTTTGTTTACATTCACCATTTTCAACGAACCTTTCGGGTTTCCATTCAGTCATCGGATAACATCGTGAAGACTCATTCCCGATCTCGTTATCGAGGCTTTGTTGGGAAAGTTTACGGAGTTCAATGTAAACATTGCGCAATACTTTATGGCGGGATGTATTAAAGTTTTGGCCAATATTCAATGACTGTTAATTTGATAACTTTCAAGAAAATTATACGTCAATACATAAGCATTATTTTGTGCACATTGCATACAGGAGAAGTCTGGTTTAACAGCTTGTTTGTGTTACTTGTCAATATAATCCCTTTAAAGGAAATCTAAGTTATTGAGCCAAAGTCATTTTTCCATTTTGGTAATGACTCAATTAACCCGAGTCAATATCAAGTTTTCTTTTCATGATAGTGGCCAAATTCCATAAAAAGTAAGAGTTATTGAATGGAAACCACAGTGACCTTGAACCCATTTACTTCAAAACCAATCCCACTCTTCCACTTCATGTCAACCTGGTTTCAGAGTGATGGCAAGATTAGAATCACTGTGGCTCATACAATGTCATGTCGTAAGAAGCGGCAATTTTAAATAATACGGTAGAATTTGTTGAACTCTGCAGTTCTGCAGGTATTAAGGTTCTAGGTTCATTCTGCATGTTCATTTGTTAATGTATTTATATCTGTATGTTAATTTGTTGTATTTGTACATGTAGAGTGAATATGGAATCTTCCTTCCTGTTGCCGTCTAATAACCTATAATGTGTTGTACGCTGTAAAACCTCATTCATTCATTCCTCTTTATGACATTGAAACATTATAATACACAAAATGTCATCCACATTTCTTAAAGGTAACTAAAGTTTTTAAGACTAGATGTTTTTTTCATTTTTTCTGTCTTTTCATTTTCAGTGTTATAGGAACTTATTCACACAATTTCATAAAAATAAAACTCAGTTGTTTCACATATAATTAGGTTGTATAAATAGCTCATGTCAACTTTTATGCCAAATTTGGTCATGACCCAATGAAAATTAAAGGTGTTGCAGTTTACAATACAATTTCCAACCAACCAAGGGCTATAACTCTGTCAAATATGGTTCCATATAACCTGTTAAAGAACTTGTCTAAGCTTCCGCGAACATAAACTCTGATCAAGTTTGGTCAGGATCATGTTAACATTGAAGGTGCTGGTGTTTACAAGACAAGTAGGCCACATTGATCCTAAAGCACTCACCTGTGGTAGAGGAGGCAATACCAAAGAAGGCAATTTTTGGTTACTCAAGCGATATATATAAATCAAACTATGGATACACAACATGAAAAAACACAATTTTTAACGATCCAAGGGTCAAATGAAAACTACAAGTGTTCAAGTGCACACAATGTAAAATAATGCAATTTTTGACTACTCTAGGAATATAGCTCAACAATTATTATCCAATTTGGCAAGTTCAAAAACCTTTCAAAGATATAATGGTTATATACCTAGTTTGTAAGTTTAGTTGATTTTTTTTTATTTTACTTTGATTGTGAAACAAGTTCTGACAACTTAGGCAAATAACACTCGAAGCCTTCCTGGTTAGAACCAGTACTAAGCATTTGCGGAAAAGGGTCTTGCTCAAGGACACCACACATAGCCGTGGTGGGGGATCGAACTCACGACCCTCTGATCATGGGTTCGGTGCTCTACCACTGGACCAGTTTGCAAGTTTGATGAAGATCAAAGAAAAACTGTGAGTGCTAGAGTACAAATAAGGTCAAATAACACTGTGCTAACAGTTCAAGGGCCATAACTCCCAGCAGTAATTATCCAATTTAGCCAGTTCAAGAAATTGTTATATAACTACTGTATAAGTTTGGCAAGACTGCTGTTGAACTAGAACGCACACAGCATTAAATTACTCAATTTTTGACAACTCGATTATTTTTTTCGAGATATTATGCCTGTCATATAACTATTGTGTAAGTTTAATGAGGACTGTATAAAAACTGTGGAGTGCACTTGTCAAATAATGCATGCCAGGGGCCATAATTGATTGGAAATCGAAA
Source organism: Panopea generosa (assembly GCA_029582155.1). Taxonomy (NCBI): domain Eukaryota; kingdom Metazoa; phylum Mollusca; class Bivalvia; order Adapedonta; family Hiatellidae; genus Panopea; species Panopea generosa. The sequence continues at coordinate 39,080,200 of CM055908.1, forward strand.
ATTAACTCGGAAATGGGCCAGATGATGATAATTCCTGTATAATTTTATCAACATTGACAACATTTGAACTTGGTCTGTATTTTACAATCATGCAGTTAAAAATGAAATATAATTTAATTGAATACACAGACACTTTCAGAAATTATTGACCGGAAACCAATTTGACCTTGAACACAAGAATGGATGGTAGGATGACGGATGGAATTATGGACAGGGGTAACATTTAATGCTCCTGCAACAGTATTCAGATGGCGGGGGCATAAAAAACAAGAGCACCACAAGCAGGTGAAGGTATTCGTCTTTTTTAAAGTTCATTAAGTAGGTCAAGGTCAGTGATGTAAACTTTTTTTAACCTGATTGTGGTCGGTTTACAGAATCAATTTTGCCAGTTCAAGAACTTGTCCAAGGTATTATAGCTATATAACTAATGTGTAAGTTTGGTAAAAATCAAATGAAAATCTGCAGGTGCCAGAGTGCACACAATGTCAAATAATGTAATAATCAACATGCATTATTCAATTTAGCCAGTTCATAAATTTGTCCAGATTATTATGATTTTATAATTACAGTGTAAGTTTGGAGAGGATCAAATAAAAATTTTGGGCACTGTAGTGCATACAAGGTCAAATAATGCATTTTTTTACAATTCAAAACTCTGACACTGAATGGCTGATAAGACCAGTTCATAAACTTGTCAAGATATTATGAATATGTAACTATTGTGTAAGTTTGGTGAGGATCAAATTAAACAAGAGTCGTCAGAAGACAACAAAGCTTGCCTGTGGGTGTCTAAGTCCAAAAAGGGCCATAACTGTGCCAAAATGCAATCCAGAGTTATAGTTCCTGTCTATGTGTGCTCCATTGATGATAGTGAACACACAGTGAAGTTTCATTCACATCCAATGAGTGGTTGCATAGATATCTTAAACTTAAACGCAAAAGTTTAACCTGGGTGTCTACAGACGATGACGCCGACGCCGCCGACGCTGGGGTCATGGCAATAGCTCTCCTTGGACTTCATTCCGGCGAGCTAAAAAAGCAGGTGCTAGAGTGCGCACAAGGTCAAATAGTGCAATTTTATAAGTTTTAACTCCAAATTTAGTTATCCGATTTGGCCAGTTCAAGAATTTCTCCAAGATATTATGGTTATATAAGTACTGTGAAAATTTGAAGATCAAAATGAAAAATGCCGGTTCTAGGGTGCACACAAGGTCAAATGTGCAAGTTTTTAGGTTTCAATGAAAAATGCAGGTGTTTGAGTGCACACAACAAAAAGGTGATGGACAACCAAGAAGACAGGGCAATAAGAATAGCTTACCTTGAACTTTGCTCAGATAAGTTAAAAATTCAAACCCAAAACAAAAACTTTACATTAAGGATTCAGAGTCTAAAGCATGGAAAATTGGGTAACTTTATAGCCAGATACCTGTATTTTTATTATACAGGGTATACGTTACAGTAACAACTGTGTATTACAGATAAATATGTAAGCATTTTGTAGAGAATATTATAGTATCAAAATATTAATCACAGAACCAAATTTTATTTAATACCAATTAAACATCCTGGGGAAAATATCACATTTTTCAAACAATATTGACATGTATATTGAATAAAATTTTAAAATGTCCTATTTCAAATGGTGTTTTCTGTTTTTACAAATTGCATAAATTAAACTATGAATTATAAACTTTGAAACTGTAACATATATTTTGAAACATCCTGTGTGACATGGTATGAACTTGTTACGTCACCATTACATAAATAGTTTGTTCTGAAAGAGTTGTTGTTGTATGGTGTTAAAACATTGCTTTCAACAATTTTTCAGTCATATCGCGACAGTGTCTTCTTGAGACAGTATTCTAAGCGCTGTCACACTAGAGTATCATGCCGCAGACACATGGTATGATTCCCCACCTGGTCACATTATACTGACACCGGGCCAACCAGACCTAGAACTCTCCTCTAAATGTTGAGCGTCAAGCGAGCAAGGAAGCTTTTTAAAGTCTTTGGTATGACCCAGCCGGGGATTGTACCCACAACCTTCCGCATGCGAGGTGGATGCTCTACCACTAGACCACGCTGCGGTCTGTTCTGAAACAGGGTACCGGGTAATCAAGGCTAAAGTAAGCATAATTTTTTACTTTACTTGGACGACAATACCAAGGTAAAAAAATAGCTCTTTACTTTATTAAATAAGATGAGCTAAAATGATACATCCAATTCTGAGGAATACTCCTGCCAATAAAGATGTGTTTTTTGCTCAGTACATAATATTTTTATTGCCTTGAATGTCATAAAATATATGAATTATTATTTATGATTTAATAATGTAAAAAGTAGAAAAACAAATGTATATTACATAAATACCTCATAGAATATAACAGTTGTGAGCTAGCTTCCTTTGTGAATTTTTTAGTCCTGGACTGAAAGCACATGTCAATTACAGGTGAACACATGTAATACCCATGCTACCATTATGGTACCCCTTTTTTATCTATGAAGTTTATCTGAGCCAAGTCACAAGCAAGGAACCAATACTGACTGAAACCACTTGACCATTAAATAGGTCACTATTCACAAAGTTTGATGATGCATGATTTGCTCATGTTTTAAATGTACACGTTAAATAATACACAATATATATAAAGTACACATCATGTGACATGTACATGTATACAAGAGATATGCATGGTGTACATGAGATACAAAATAATAAATCCTCACTTTTCAGAAAATTTATTTTTAGATAAATGGTCAATGAAAATATAATCATTCAATCAATTGAATTAAGTTTAAACATGAATTCTGTATTTACAAGAATGAATGGTATTCAGTGCCAGTTTATACAATTTATATAAATTATGGCATCAAATTTTACTGCTGAAAAATGACCCCTAGAATCTGTCAAACTGGCTTCTCACATTAAAGTTTTTGGACCAAGCTGGGCTCAAACCCACAATTTCAGCATTGAGAGGTAGTTGATCATTAGACCACCTAGACAGGCTTCCTCATTATTAGATACATCTTTCCGTCTGTCAAAACAAGAAAATATTGGTGGAACCGATGGATGCTCCCCCAAGTGAGTGTTTGACTCTTTATCATATGGTAATGATATTGAATGGGGGAAGTAACTGTGAGAGTTCTAAAGAGAAGTCAATACATTATTTTTTATTTCGTGATATAATACATTGTACAACATACTTTGAAATAGGTCATTATGATGCATCCTAGCAAGTTTCATTAAATTCCAACATGGGGTTGTAGAGAAATAGTGTCGAAAAGAATTTGGTCACAGACAGAATCAAAGGACCATAACTCCGTGAAATATCATCAAATTGGAACACAAAGACAATATGCATATCTCTACTTGGTAGTGGTGCATCCTAGCAAGTTTCATAAAATTCTAACATGGGGTTGTAGAGAAATAGCGTGGAAAATAATTTGGTTACAGACATAATCAAAGGGCCATAACTCTGTGGAAAATCATCGAACCGGAACACAAAGACAATATGTGCATCTGCACTTGGTAATGACGCATTCTAGCAAGTTTCATAAATTCCAACCAGAGGCTGAAGAGAAATAGCCTGGACAAGAAATTGGGGACGCACGGACGGATGCACGGACAAAGTGGCGACTATATGCAAAGGGTGAAGCATAATAAAAAGGGACCTGTATCATTTTGAAAATAACATTATTATACACTTCTTATTTTATGGCCGGGCCCGATTAACTCAGTCGGTTACGCGTCTGACTATCAATCCAGGGGTAATGAGTTTGAATCCCCCGCCCAGCAACAGTCTCTGTGATGATTGATATATGACATTGTGTCTCATTATCATTCGTCTCTCACCACTGATTCAAGTGGGAAAGTTATCAGTTACTTGCGGAGAAGGGGTGTGCTCGAGTACTGGATAATCCCAGGAAACAGTGGTTAGGTTAACTGATCGTCTGTTAGCCCTCGATGGCATAAAAATGACGCTAAATATTCAATCAATCAATCAATCAATCTTATTTTATGTATATGACATCTGGAAAAAACGATCTTACTCTAAATAAAATTGATTATGGGTTATGAAGAATTGATCATTATATTGTATGTCAAAGTTATCAATATAATATTACAATGCTAGAATTGGGAATAGTGTGTCCTCCTCATTGTACAGTTTTGGGTCCTGATTTGTGAAAACTCCCATATATGGGGATATAAAATGAATATTTTTACAGATTTGTGGTAGTCTAGTAGTGAGCATGCTTGCTCCAGGACCCAGAGGTCCCCGGATCAATTCCAGGTAATTTTTTTTTCTGGGGGTTTTCAAATGCATTCTCAAAGTGCCTTAGTCGGGCAAGATACTGTAGTGAAATACCAGGTAGTGAGGTATATTGTAGGTAGATAGAGATCTTCCTGTCGGATAGGGGAACCAGTCGGGCAAGATACTGTAATGAAATAGTGAGGTATATTGTAGGTAGATAGAGATCCTCCTGCCGGATAGGGGAACCAGTCATCAGTGAGCACGAGCCGAAGTGACATCAAGGCAGTTACAGGCTCAGCCAGCTAAAGAACAGGACTGGTATTCACCAAACATTCTTAAGGACTTGAACTCAAGAATGAATTTTGAAAAGTAAACTTAGAGACCATTTTTTAAGATCAAAATTTGCAAGCATGTAGGGACATATAGTATATAGTCAAATAAACACTCACAATTATTTTATATCTCACAGTAAACTAGACATCTGAGGTTGAAATCTGGATTTTCAAACTAAAGTCTAAGAATATTCTCAAGAATGGTTGGTGAATACAACCCAAGATCACTGAGATATAAAACACATTCTGAAAAACACATAAGTGAAGATATATAAGACCTACTGGTGTGTTCCAGCATAGTTTATGGTAACACTGGTAGTACTGTGAAAGTTTGAAAGCATGCAAATCCTTCGGAGGGAATTTAAAACAGCCAAATCTGTGTACAGGGAGAGTTATACTTAGTGCATGCTCTACTACCGACTGAGCTAACCAAACAGCTTACATACATTTCTTTCCTAGGCCGTTGTGCACTGTGACATATTCCCTCACAAATTTGAAATTCGTCCCCGAATTTCCATAGAGACCAGAGAATTATGTTTCTCGGAATATATATAAGTGACAGTCCCCCGTTGAGCGCCTAATGTAACAGGACAATAAAAATATGCAGTCAGTCCGTGATTCAAACCCAAGACCTTTGCTTACAGGGCCAATGCTCTACCCACAGAGCTACATGAACCGCTTACAAACATTTCTCTCCTAGTAGGCTACGTACACTGTGACACATGTAAAAACTTTCACTGAACTTTTTTGTTTATCACTGATTTCAGATTAGATTATAACATTATGGTTATATTTAACTAATGTGTAAGTTTGGAGAGGATCAAATTAAAAATGCAGGTGCTAGAGTCCATACAAGGTCAAATAGTGCATGAATAAAATCTGAATGGCTTCTTATGTCAATTTCACTAAAATGTGACAAAACCCATATTTGAATTGGAGTAGTAAACTTGAAATGAAAACCCCATTCTGAAAATAGACAGCACTTAAATACTGCTTGACGACCTTTGCTCCATCATTTGGACTCTTTCTTAGATGAAACAATAAATATGTTGCAATTTTAAGCGGAAATCTTGTTTAGTATAATCTAAGTGCATAGCCCTTAATAGTCCAAACTGGTCTAAGGATCAGATGAAATTATCTGAAGGTGTTATACAGTGTTTACAAGAAAACTGCACAGAAAGATGATGGAAAGACTGATGACAGACAAATTACCATCACATGAACCCTTCTGGGCTTAGACTGGTAGAGCTAAAAATGAATACATTCAAACCTGTGTAAGCAGTCACTTCTATTAGGCAACTGCATAATTTTGGTATATCCAATTTTTATGCTTTCAGTGCAAATTCACCTGTAGTAAGCAACAACCTGTCTTAAAAAGTCAATTTTACTCCTTCCCGTGGCTGGCTGCTTAAGACAGGTTCGACAGTGTACTGCTATAATTTTACTGATACTGGTATGCAGCAACATGGAACATTACCTTCTAAATCCTCCTCACAGTGTTGATTACTGGCAGTGTGGGTAATTTAAGCATAAAACAAGAGAAACTGTCAATTTTATTCTTTTAATTCAATTGGTCAGCATAAGACTCCTCCGAAATACACAATTTATACAATATCAAGGTGTCTTTGTTCAACAGAAGCTTTTTTAACACATATACACAGGAAATACCTAAGGAAATTACTTCATGATTTCTATTATGAGGCACTGTTTTACCATAAAATACAATTTTGTTATATCACATATTCAAATTGGTGATATCACAATGTCATATTCAAGTAAATGATATCACATATTCAGATTGGTGATATCACCATGTCATATTCAAGTAAATGATATCACATATTCAAATTGGTGATATCACCATGTCATATTCAAGTAAATGATATCAAATATTGAAATTTGTGATATCACAATGTCATATGCAAGTAAATGATATCACATATTCAAATTGGTGATATCACCATGTCATATTCAAGTTTATGATATCAAATATTGAAATTGGTGATATCACAATGTCATATGCAAGTAAATGATAGCACATATTCAAAATGGTGATAGCACGATGTCATGTTCAAGTAAATGATATCACATATTCAAAATGGTGATAGCACAATGTCATATTCAGGTAAATGATATCACATCTTCAAAATGGTGATAGCACAAAGTCATATTCAAGTAAATGATATCAAATATTCAAACTGGTGATAGCACAATGTCATATGCAAGTAAATGATATCACATATTCAAAATGATGATAGCACAATGTCATATTCAATTACATGATATCACTTATTCAAATTTGTGATAACACAATGTCATATTTAATTACATGATATCAGACATTCAAATGGGTGATATCATAATGTCATATTCAATTACATGATATCAGACATTCAAAATGGTAATATCACAATGTTATATTCAGTAAATGATATCATATATTCAAATAAATGCTATAACACATTTTAATTGGTGATATTATGTATTTGAACATGTGTTTATACCACCTTATGGAATATTTCATAAAACAGCTGCGTCATAAACATGCAACTGCCATGGCATTTCAGGTTTGACATGCGTTTTCTAAGACATCTTGAAAGATTAAGCGATGTATGCATGTTATGTTCAGTATTTTATAACTGGGTTTCTCAGTTTGGCAACAGTTGAACCAGGGTTTGTGACAAGCCAACGTCTAGGAGTACCGCTGGGGCTGCAAGTAACCCCCGGAAATAATATAAAATGTTGTGTTTTTCGTTATGCAACATCGGCAAGTAACAGTGCAGGAGGTAACTGATAAGCTTAGCATTGGATCAGCTTACAAAATTTTACATATACAACTGGGGATGAGCAAGGTCAGTACAAGGTGGATGCCAAAACAGTTGACTGATAGCCAAAAGGCTAAAAGAGTGACCATACCTAAACTTACTTTAGCCACTTTAATCGGGAAGTGGATGTATTTTTAAATCACATTATTACTGGTGATGAAATGTTGGTACATCATGCCAAACCGAGACAAATGCCAAGTCAAAACAGTGGAAACAACCTAGTTCCCCACCAAGTTTGAACTGTCCCTTTTTGCTGGAAAGGTCATGGCAGTTGGTTTCTGTAGATGAAGAATACTTTGAAAAAAAGTAAAAAGAATTTTCGAAAAAATCTATAATACTCTCTGACCAAGAGCAAAAATCCACATAATTTACTCCCTGTATTTTCAAGTGTTAGTACTTTGTCATACAGTAGACTAATTTAATTTGCTATTTATATTCATCATTTAAAATCACCCATCAAACATTTTATGTAAAACAATTTAGCAGCATTCTTATGAACATTACACACCTGCCACAAACAAATAGATATATTTTAATTAGTGTGAAATGTAAATGAAATCCTCATTCCTTCTAATAAACATAACTGCCATGCTTGATAATCTTCATCTCAATTTAACATTCAGTCTCTTTTCTCAGCAGAATCAAATTCAACAATAAAGGTCTCACTGCACGATTGAATTTTGTTCTTTGTTCTATATAAACTAGGGTCAACGAAAAGAAAACCAATTTTTTTGAATTTTTTTATTTTTTTAAGCAGGAATGTATCCGCACATAAAGTGCACAATAACTGGTTGGATGACCAGCTTGTTTTTTTTTCAAGACAGTGCATTGAAACCTACAATGTTTTTAAAAAAGAAGTCCTCAAATGCCCATAAATACCTGCATCTATTAAAATCCTATAAAAGTCACTTTTTTGGACACCAGTGATGTCTTATTGCAGTATATGCTATGCTAACTTTTGCTTATCATCTACAACAACAAACTTTTTTAAGTACAAGACTCAAGTTACAATGGCAAACAAAAGGTGCAACTGTGTAGTCAGACCTTTATGTGATCAATATACAGTCAAACCTGTGTAAGCGGTCACCTCTATTAAGCAGCCACCTGTCTTAAGCAACCATATTTTCTATTTCCCATTGCTATGCTTTCAGAGTAAATTAACCTGTATTAAGCAACCACCTGTCATAAAAGGCCACTTTTGCTCCTTTCATTGACTGGCTGCTTAAGACAGGTTTGACTGTAATGGATTAATTCGGAATTGAAATCAAACTGAAGTCGTGTGACTGATTTGACACCTCATAAAATGTGCTGCAATTTAAGCGGGAACTGATCTATATAACCTTGACACATGGATCAAGATAGGAAATCACTTTCCAGTATATTATTTTGGCATATTCTGAAAATGTATTCTTATGGCAATAAGGACAGAATGAGTATAATATACTAATAAGCATAAAATATTGAAAAAAGATGTGTGTTTTTTTGCAATTTCTAAAATTCTGAAAAATCCTGAAACTTCCTTTAATCAGGTGTAAGAAGATAAACATGTAATATTGTCATAAGGCCATAATAAATTAATACAAGATCATCATCCCCCCCTTCAGCCCTCCGCATTTTTAAGAAAAATTTGGATGATAATTTAGCAATTAACTTATTAATGCCTAAAGTAATACATTGTTAAAACCATGACATAGTACCTATTGAGTGATATTAGCAAAGTAACACCGCACCCATCTTCCAATCCTCATTTCTATATTGTTATTTCATCAAAATTTAAAAAACAAACAAAAAAAAACCCTGACAGAATGCACAATCATAAAAAATAAGCTTTTCTAAATACTTGAGATTCAAATACATCTAGCTGCCATAAAAATTATAATATTTCAAAATTTATAATACTTGTTTGAAAATTTAAAAATATAAATAATTACCACCAGCATATAGAGTTTATGACCATGAATACAAAATAACACATTAAATATAAATCAATGAAGAAACAAAACAAAAAAAAAATCAACCAACGATTGTTAACCAAAGCCAGTACTTAGTTTTACTTAGTTTTAGAGTTTCCAGGTTACACACAAGTTGACCAGACACATGGAACTAGCCAGTACTTAGTTTTAGAGTTTCCAGGTTACACATAAGTTGAACAGACATGTGGTACTAGCCAGTACTTAGTTTTAGAGTTCCCAAGTTACACATAAGTTGACTAGACATATGGAACTGGACGGTACTTAGTTTAAGAGTTTCCAGGTTACACACAAGTTTACCAGACACATGGAACTAGCCAGTACTTAGTTTTAAAGTTTCCAGGTTACACACAAGTTGACCTGACACATTGAACTAGCCAGTACTTAGTTTTAGAGTTTCAGGTTACACACAAGTTGAACAGACATATAGAACTAGCCAGTACTTAGTTTTAGAGTTTCCAGGTTACACACAAGTTGACCAGACACATGGAACTAGCCAGTACTTAGTTTTAGAGTTTCAGGTTACGCACAAGTTGACCAGACATATAGAACTAGCCAGTACATAGTTTAAGAGTTTCCAGGTAACACAAGAGTTGGCCAGACACATGGAACTATCCAGTACTTAGTTTTAGAGTTTCCAGGTTACACACAAGTTGACCAGACATATGAAACTAGCCAGTACATAGTTTAAGAGTTTCCAGGTAACACAAGAGTTAGCCAGACACATGGAACTAGCCAGTACTTAGTTTTAGAGTTTCCAGGTTACACACAAGTTGACCAGACATATGGAACTAGTCAGTTATTAGTTTTAGAGTTTCCAGGTTACACACAAGTTGGCCAGACATATGGAACTAGCCAGTGCTTAGTTTTAATATTACTAGGTTGCATACAAGATGGCCAGACACATGGAACTAGTCAGTTATTAGTTTTAGAGTTTCCAGGTTACACACAAGTTGGCCAGACACATGGAACTAGCCACTACTTAGTTTTAGAGTTTCCAGGTTACACACAAGTTGGCCAGACACATGGAACTAGTCAGTACTTAGCTTTAGAGTTTACAGGTTACACACAAGCTGACCAGACATATAGAACTAGCCAGTACTTAGTTTAAGAGCTTCCAGGTTACACATAACTTGACCAGACACATGGAAATAGCCAGTTATTAGTTTTATAGTTTCCAGGTTACACACAAGTTGGCCAGACATATGGGACTAGCCAGTACTTAGTTTTAGAGTTTCAGGTTACACACAAGTTGAACAGACATATGAAACTAGCCAGTACTTAGTTTTAGAGTTTCAGGTTACACACAAGTTGAACAGACATATGAAACTAGCCAGTACTTAGTTTTAGAGTTTTCAAGTTACACACAGTTGACCAGACACATGGAACTAGTCAGTACTTAGGTTTGAGTTTCCATGCCACACACAAATTGACCAGACACATGGAACTAGGCAGTACTTTGTTTTACAGTGTTTCGGTTACACACAAGTTGACTAAACACATCAAACTAACCAGTACTTAGTTTAAGAGTTCCCAAGTTACACACAAGTTGACCAGACACATGGAACTAGCCAGTACTTAGTTTTAGAGTTTCCAGGTCACACAAGTTGACCAGACACATGGAACTAGCCAGTACTTAGTTTTAGAGTTTCCAGGTCACACAAGTTGACCAGACACATGGAACTAGCCAGTACTTAGTTTAAAAGTTTCCAGGTTACACACAAGTTGGCCAGACACATGGAACTAGCCAGTACTTAGTTTAAAAGTTTCCAGGTTACACACAAGTTGACCAGACACATGGAACTAGCCAGTACTTAGTTTTAGAGTTTCCAGGTCACACAAGTTGACCAGACACATGGAACTAGCCAGTACTTAGTTTTAGAGTTTCCAGGTCACACAAGTTGACCAGACACATGGAACTAGCCAGTACTTAGTTTAAAAGTTTCCAGGTTACACACAAGTTGGCCAGACACATGGAACTAGCCAGTACTTAGTTTAAAAGTTTCCAGGTTACACACAAGTTGACCAGACACATGGAACTAGCCAGTACTTAGTTTTAGAGTTTCCAGGTCACACAAGTTGACCAGACACATGGAACTAGCCAGTACTTAGTTTTAGAGTTTCCAGGCCACACAAGTTGACCAGACACATGGAACTAGCCAGTACTTAGTTTAAAAGTTTCCAGGTTACACACAAGTTGGCCAGACACATGGAACTAGCCAGTACTTAGTTTAAAAGTTTCCAGGTTACACACAAGTTGACCAGACACATGGAACTAGCCAGTACTTAGTTTTAGAGTTTCCAGGTCACACAAGTTCACCAGACATATGGAACTACTCAGTACTTAGTTTAAGAGTTTCCAGATTACACACAAGATTACCAGACACATGGAACAAGTCAGTACTTAGTTTTAGAGTTTCCAGGTCACACAAGTTGACCAGACATATGGAACTACTCAGTACTTAGTTTTAGAGTTTCCAGGTCACACACATTTACCAGACACATGGAACTAGCCAGTACTTAGTTTTAGAGTTTCCAGGTCACACACATTTACCAGACACATGGAACTACTCAGTACTTAGTTTTAGAGTTTCCAGGTCACACACATTTACCAGACACATGGAACTAGCCAGTACTTAGTTTTAGAGTTTCCAGGTCACACAAGTTGACCAGACATATGGAACAAGTCAGTACTTAGTTTTAGAGTTTCCAGGTCACACAAGTTCACCAGACATATGGAACTACTCAGTACTTAGTTTAAGAGTTTCCAGATTACACACAAGTTTACCAGACACATGGAACTAGCTAGTACTTAGTTTTAATGTTACCAGGCCACACACAATGTGACCAAACACATGGAACTAGCCAGTACTTAGTAGCATGGAACTAGCAAGTTATAAAAAATAAAATCTGCATAGACTGCTGAGTTAAGCATAAAAATCTACAAGCAGTTAATACGGGGCTACACACAATTTAAATTATATCTAATATTATGGAGAAAATGTCTTTCTGAGTTTTCATGAGTCTTTTAAGTATACTCTTTGTAACGGCTCAAATAATGATAACAAGTTGAATAGTACTGAAATGAAAAGAGAACAAATATGAAAAACAATGATAACAATACTAGTGATACAAATAACTCAATTTATCTTCTTTTGTCAACCGTTCTTCCATGAATAAAACTTCTGATCCAAACACTGATCAAACAGCTGCTGCTATTCATGACAACTAGCAATGTTGACCCAGGTCAGTCAGCAAGTTTCTTGATCTACATTGTTTGTTGCTCAGTCAGATAATTGTTGTTATTCTCTTTTTAATGATGGAATGGTCTTATAACATGCTTTGAAGAGTCTATTATAGCAGTTCAGTAAGTTACGGGTAAGCATTGTTTCTATGAAGGAATAGTTTTACATTTAACTCAAGCAAAGTATATGTTTAAATCATTGGAAATATCAAAATATTTCGGCCTAAACTGTTGTGCATGTCTTGTGTTTATTGATGACAAAAGGGTGTCACCCACTTAATCATTATAAACATTATGATAGTTGCTTACATCTTCTATGACATATTTCTCTTCCCCAACATATTTCACATCTTTAAAAAGCATTTTGGTTATTTTTTATTTGTTTTTTGAGACAGCAAGTCAAATACTAGTCTGACATTTTCCTAAGATAAACTAACAGTCACTACTTAAATACTACCTAGTATTGCATTGCATTTATAAACAATGCCATGTGGTCAGAGCGCGGAGCAATAGTCACTCTCGTGACAGGTTAATTCAAAGGTGTCCATCCACACCTTCAGTAATCTGGCCAGAATATGTCTGATTAAAGTCTATTACTGTTGATAAGTTGTTCAACTTTCCAAAAACACAGACACTTACATAATATTACATACCAGTAATGTACATGTATTGTGTAAAATGGAAATGGAGTTTAAAGAAAGTTTAAAACTAGAATCTTAAAATGCCCATGGTAACATACAAAGCCCAATATAAAAGTTTTTTATTTTAAATATTGCAACTAATAAAACAAATTATATACATCTTTGGTTGTATTCACAAACCATTCTTAAGACTCTCAAGAATGAATTTTGAAAAACAACTTAGCAAGTACAGACAGCTAATATATAGTCAAAGAAACTCTCTGATCTGTCATGGTAAACTAGACATCTTTTAGGTTGAAACTTGGATTTTCAAGCCTAAGTCTGAGAATATTCTTAAGAATGGTTGATGAATACGACCCCTGGTCACACTATTATTCACTAATTATCTCACTACAGGTGTGTTAAATCATCGAAAAGTCTGACTTATTAAGTTACACTAATAATATCAATTAAACAAAATAAATATTTAAAGGCAGTATATCAGAAAAAAAACCGCTATAAATGTCTTAAAATTAAAATAAGTATCAAAATGAATAAAAAGCATCTCATTATCATTATTGAATAAAATCCAAATGGTTTTGTATGTCAAATCCATCAAAACATGACAAAATTATTTGAATTTGAGTGGTAAACTTGAAACGAAATCCCCATTCTAAATATAGAAAGCATTTAAATACTGTTTGATGACCTTTGCACTATCATTCAGACTCTTTTTTTAGATGAAACAATATTTACTACATACACACCTGTATAACAGATCAAATTAAAATCACGTGACTCATTTAAAACGTCACACGATACGTTACAATTTCAAGCAGGAAACCTATTTTATTTTAACCAAGGCGCATAGCCGAAGTTAGGAAATCCCTTTTCAATATATTGTTTGGGCATGTTTTAACAGATATTTTTTTGACAATACAGGGTCAGTGAGTACATCATATTATAGGAAAAAATGTTTTTAACCAATTTTATAAGATTGAAAAATCCTGATATATTCCCTTTAAAGACCATAATGATGTAATGTTTACCACAGACTATACTGATAACTGTTAGTTTATTATTTTTTTCTAGAAAACAATGCTCTTAAGGAGCAAAAATAAGAAATGTTTTTTGAACCAGATATTATCTGAGACCAGGGACGAAGACACAAATTTGTTATTAGTGCGGCTAAATATTTCCAAAACTTGTAATTTTGTAGAATTTAAAATGAGAGGCACTTTTAGAGGCATTCCTACAGGGATGACAAATGCCGTCATCATGCCAATTTAAGATAATTATTAACAAGAAAAAGTGGGAAATAATTGGTGCTGCATACAAAATAAATGTGAACAAGTTTGAAGTTAGCTAAAAATGTAGAAAAGTTTTTCTGATATTGGTATTGGTTATGCAATGCCGCACCATATCACACTTGTGTCTATGCCCACGGAAACAAAATGTTGACCTGTAAGGAGCAGCAGTACTTTGTCAGGCAGTGTTTTGAATAAAATGAAATATATACTGAACAGAATAGCTAACCTGCTACTTTTGTTTTTCCAATATCATCATCAAAATATGGAGCAGCGCTATTAAAATTTGTATATGACATTAACACACAATTATCTATTTTTACATAATCTAAATGTTCTTTCGGATTGAAGACGAAATTTCATGAAAATTGCTTCGATACATTTTGAGAAAATACATAAAGTATCAGGTACATAAAATGTCGGGTACATAAATTGTCAGGTACATAAAATGTCGGGTACATAAAATGTCAGGTACATAAAGTGTCAGGTACATAAAGTGTCAGGTACATAAAGTATCAGGTACATAAAATGTCAGGTACGTAAAGTGTCAGGTACATAAAGTGTCAGGTACATAAAGTGTCTGGTACATAAAATGTCAGGTTTATGTCAGGTACATAAAGTGTCAGGTACATAAAGTGTCAGGTACATAAAATGTCAGGTACATAAAGTGTCAGGCACATAAAATGTCGGGTACATAAAATGTCAGGTACATAAAGTGTCAGGTACATAAAGTGTCAGGTACATAAAGTGTCTGGTACATAAAATGTCAGGTTTATGTCAGGTACATAAAGTGTCAGGTACATAAAGTGTCAGGTACATAAAATGTCAGGTACATAAAGTGTCAGGTACATAAAATATCAGGTACATAAAGTGTCAGGTACATAAAGTGTCAGGTACATAAAATGTCAGGTACATAAAGTGTCAGGTACATAAAGTGTCAGATACATAAAATGTCAGGTACATAAAGTGTCAGGTACATAAAATATCAGGTACATAAAGTGTCAGGTACATAAAATGTCAGGTACATAAAATGTCAGGTACATAAAGTGTCAGGTACATAAAATATCAGGTACATAAAGTGTCAAGTATTTAAAATGTCAGGTACAAATGTCAGGTACATAAAGTGTCATGTACATAAAATATCAGGTACATAAAGTGTCAGGAACATAAAGTGTCAGGTACATAAAGTGTCAGGTACATAAAGTGTCTGGTACATAAAATGCCAGGTGCATAAAATGTCAGGTACATAAAGTGTCAGGTACATAAAGTGTCAGGTACATAAAATGTCAGGTACATAAAATGTCAGGTACATAAAGTGTCAGGTACATAAAGTGGCAGTTACATAAAGTGTCAGGTACATAAAGTGTAAGGTACATAAAATGTCAGGTACATAAAGTGTCAGGTACATAAAATGTCGGGTGGCAGGTTAGCTATTCTGTTTAATATAAATACATTTTTGTTGATTAAAAACATTTTGCAAATGACTTATATTAAATTATAGCACATGATAAATATAAAGATTTTACTAAATAACTATGCAAACATAGTCTTGTCGTGGTTTTACATTTTGGCACAGAAACAATACAAGAGTGTTTTATCACTTTTAAAAGCTCAACAACTCTACAACTAATAATGCATGCATTGATAAGTTGACATTAACACAAAATCTGTAATACGCCGTCTTTTGGATAGTATGCGAGACTACAACAATTCCTGATGTGTTCCATTTTAATACAATATGTGTATTTGAAATCTCAAGAGATACTTTCTACTGCATGTACAAATATAGCACTTTGTTAACTAATCTTGACTAATCTCACTTTTATAGATCCAAATTTGGGCAACACAGTTGTTCTTTCTAATTAAATGTTTCTATACGATGTATTTAACAAAATTTACAGATTCTAATACATTAAAATTGAAGATCTTTCTTGCACATGATACTTGTTTCTTCTCGACATTCACATGATGTGATTTGTCTTGACACACTGGACCTGTTTGTAAACACAATTCAATTGCACATAGTCATAAAAATGTATAATTCTTTGATATTCTCAGATCACAAGTTTCCGACAAGCAAAAATCAGCTATTACATCCAGATTATGTGAAATTTATTTACAGAAATGTACATGGTATGTACATGGTATGTACATAGTATGTTTCTGGTATGTACATGGTATGTACATGTCACAAACATGGTTCACACATGGTATGTACCTGGTATGTACATGTCACATAAATGGTATGTACATGGTATGTACATGGTATGGTATGTATGTACCTGGTTTATACATGACACATACATGGTGTGTACATGGTATGTACCTGGTATATAATGGTATGTACATGTTATGTACAGATATTTACAATGGTCTAGATGGCAACTTTTGTCAACACTCTTCTATGTCATGTTCATCATAACCATCTCGGGGTTCGTTTAAAATCGTCAGCGTCGGTTCCTCATCTTCTGAAATAATAATATTAGAAAATTTTCTTAAAAGACGTACAGCAATGTAGAAATTTATTTACCACCTGCTTACTCAATTTACTCATCTTAACGCCTATAAACACAAACAGCAGCTGCCTATATAACAGGTAAGTAGTAGTAGAATGGGGTTTAACGTCAGTTTTTTAAAAAAAAAACTGAAAAAAACCCACCATAATGCTTAGCTCCAATAGGTGTTTCATTGACTTGGTCATTTTTCCAATTTCCTCACATACTATAGCTGAGGCTAGCCACAAATCGGGAGTTTTAGTATAGCCCGTTAAGATGATTTTTTACGCATTTAATCAATATGCATCTGATAAAAAAGGCAGCCTTCTTAGACCAAAGAACTTTTTCATTAGTATAGCATATTCTTTTTTTTTCAGGGATATATAATAATTATTTGGGATGTAAATCACTTCTTTCCCTATATAATCATGTGTAAAATTATTAGTTTTTATAAAACTTGTGGTACACACTAGTTCTGAAAAGTTTAAAATAAAATAGAGTTATCCTACTTGTCCTCTTGAGTACCTTGTATGCAGAAGGTAGTGGGTTCAATCCCCAGCTGGTTCATACCAAAGACTTGAAAAATGGTACTAAAAGCTTCCTTGCTTGGTGCTCAGCATTAGAGAAGAGTTCTAGTTCTTGTCGACCCGGTGTCAGTATAATGAGACTGGGTGGGGTATCATACCATGTGCTTGTGGCATGATACTCCAGTGTGGCAGCACTTAGAATACTCTCCAAAACAGACACCATTGTGAAGTAATTGAAAAATTGTTGAAAGTGATGCTAAACATCATACAACAACAACTTTTGATTGCCGTTCATGGTGGTGATGACACATGTGAAATTTCATTGATTAAAGGTTAGTAGTGACAGAGATAAACTTCAACCAAACTTTCTATATATATAGATCTATAAACAAATCAATTTTCTTTAGTTTTTTTATGAAGGAAAACAACTTAGGGTGTTAAACAAGGATATATATTCAAGACTAGTGACTATTCACATCAATAAAAAAACAACATATCTCTCTGGTTTGTATAATCTATTGACCTTTTGTATAATCTATTGACCTTTACTGACCTCCATAATAAATATCTGGTATTATCGTAAATTCTGGCTCTTCCTCCAGATTAAGCGGTACATCTGAACACGTGGATTCATTGTGCCTTCGCCTCGACGACATCCGAGCCCTGTGACGCTGCTTTACTATAAGTGAGTATCGCTTTCCAGCAGCAAATTTTCTGCAATGAGGAATGGTGTATTATTTTCTATATTGATGAATCCATTAAATGCTTCTTGCACTGATTTCCACTCTGTCAATTAATATAAACATAATTCACCCATTGCTGATACGTGGTGAATTAATGCTTTCAATTTGGAAGAGTCCAAGAAAATGCTGATGGAGCAAAGGGGCGTGATTCGTGCATGCAAGTTATATACCCCATATTTCTGCAACCAGATTTCACAATTAACAACAAAAATTTAAGTACATGTATTATGAATATCATCAAATGGATATGTGATTCCAACAAAATATTACATTTCGTAAGTAGTCTCAATAATCAAAAATCCTGTAAAAGCTTTCTCATTGATTCCTCCCCTATGATTAGTTGCTAAAAATATCTGCCATATGGTAATCTCCTGCCAGTACTATCCTGTTTGGCAAAGGTTAGGTATACCCTTATGAATTAGGTGATTAGATGGCTGTCACTCTTTTTATATTATGTTTTAACAAGTTTTCTAAGTGTTCACTATAAAAAAATTGAACATAGTTTTCAAAGTTAATTAAGATGTTATGAAAAAAATCTAGTATTTTACTTTTTCCCATGGTATAGTTGATTCTAAACAACTGTTTAAAAGCTTGTACAGTGTATGGACACAACAAATAGTTAAGCGAGCATGGAATCTACAAGATTCACTCGAATCAATGAGAAGGAACGAATTAACGAGAATAAGGCATACATGTATGTAACTACACAATATACATAAAATGTCTATTCAAGTATACTATTTTTTATTGAAATGTGCTAACTTACTTTCTATAATACATAGTAATGATGATTGCCACAATGACGACGCCCAAAATCACAGGCACAGATATGTACACTGCCAGCAGGTTATGCTTCTCCTGCACCATGGTGACATTCACCGGGACTTGAACAGTGACAGTGACAGACTGGGGGAGTGGCGATACTGTTGGTGATTCTTCACCTGTTTTCACTGAAAATATAGAAAAAGACATAACCTAATGTTAAATGTAGGCTGAGGTAATTGGACCACTACCAGTAACATTGTATGAGGGAGGGATGTATGATATTGTGCACAGCTTAAGGAAAGCATGAATATTGTATGCTGTTTGCCACTCTGCCCAATCTTTAAAGCAAGAAATCACCAAAGTGTTCTGTTTTCTTGTATTGACAGGTAGTCTTTTAAAGGACTCTTTTCTAAACTGTCATTATTAGCCAAGACCACCATTCTGTTATGAGCATTTCCATGTTCATTTGTTTTAACATCTAATAAATCCTGCTAAGTTAAATTTTCTAATTGTATTAAAGTAATGTCATCATCATTAAATATAGACCATATGTTAATTTTGTCCATTTTGGTTACATAGCATGGTGGTACCTTGCACTCATGGTCTATACTAAACATATAATATGCAAATTTACCTCTATTAAGCAGCCACTTGTCTTAAACAGCCACATTTACTAATTCCCATTCTATGCTTTTAGAGTAAATTAACCTGTATTAATCAACAACTTGTCTTAAAAGGCCAGTTTTGATCCTGCCCTTGACTGGCTGCTAAAGACAGGTTTAACAGTATTTTAAAAAGGATTTTTCCCCTCAAAACATGGTAATAAACTAAAGATTGGACACTTACAATCAAGTATACCAGCATCTGTAATGATGACAATATCGTCACTTGTGAAGAGCGGGAAGGCAAGGTTCTGCTGCTTGGCCTGCTCTATCAGCATTTCTGCTACCTGCAAAATTTAAAACATTCAATCATTAGTAATCTCAAGATCCATTAACCGCTCACCGCTAAGGTCGTAGTTCGATTCTGCTCGCTCCAAAAACATTTTGTGAGAGAGTTTGCCAGTCACTTGCAGATGGACGTTAATTCTACTCAAATTCATTCTGAGGTCTCCCTCCACCAATAAAACTGGGCATTCCATAATTCATATAACCTGAAATGTGTTGAAAATGGAATTAAACCCCATTCCAAAGAAAAAAAAAATGTCTGTAAATACCAGTTTAACATGCTAAAACATATTTTGAATAAAACAAACATCAATTATAAGAAGGCAAATTTTTCTCATTCATTACATTTTTTCAAACATCCTTTTTTTCAGATCTATACAAGTTGTTAACAGCTGTTAATGTAGTGACTTAATTCAACATTAATAGAAGATTGATTTGATTTATACTTTATACTAATTTCTTATAGCATGATAGCAAAGTTATTTTTTTATTAATTACTCCAAAGTTCATTTCCTAGGTAAAGCCAGTACCGGATGTCAATATGAGGACCTCAGTGACATCTTGCATGAGCAGCCAACACTACTACTACTGTACGGCCCCCACTTACCTGATATATTTCACTTTCATTCATATCTGGGCGTGCAGGTAGTATTGTGACATCTCCCACCACAGGATTGTAGGGTTGTACAGACATGATAATCCTCGTGCGCCGAATCTCAAGTATCTAGATATAGTTAAACAAGTAAATAATCAAAATAATCATTATGAATTAAAAACATCTCAAAACTCAAAATTCGTGATAAAAGATAATCAAAGAAACATTCTGGGCATTTAACATATATCAATTACATGTTTTAAACAGATTAGTACATACTGGTCTTGAACAATTACTCGAGTGAAAGATGAGCAGAGCCAGACACCAACTACACTTCCTCTATAGATTCAAGTTGTCTGGCATGTGTTAATCAGCCATTTACTTAAGTACATACGGATTAATTAAAAATAATCTGAAAGTTTTAAAGGTATATAAACCACTGTGATGAATGAAATGAAATCAAAATGAAACTATGTGACTCATTTCATACATCACAAAATAAGTCCAATGTTTTGGAGGTCTAAGTTAGGAAATCCCTTTTCAATATATCATTTTGGTATGTTTAAATATCCTTATGGCATGTTTATGGGATGTTTGTGTACATTACATGCAAGGCACAATTCGAAGTATAAGTCAACGCATAATGGAGTTTGCAGTGTATATAAATATTTGATATTAATATCAGAAGTAAACAGGCAGTAATAACTGTTTTTGGTTGAACAGTAATTTTAGAATCAGTGGCCACTTTGGTTCTCAGAAAGGAATCTATAATTACCTAGAAAATAACTCAAATTTCAGTCTTTGAAATATAAACAAGTATTTTTTATATAGAGAAATCAATAATGAAATCTTGAAACAAACTCTACAGAGAGTTTCAAACTTCTATATTTCATGTGCCATATAATTCTAAATAAACCAAACTGCTAATGTTTGCTATTTTTGATGACAGCAAATGATTTAGTGACTTCTACAGCAACATTGTTTAATCTACATAGGTTTAATGAAAATGTCTGGTATCAATGACAAAACTGAAATGGATTCTTCCCAATCAAATCAGAAATAGGATTTTGTGTCATTTATAGTCACTTAGAAAAACATGATTAGGCAGAGTAATAAACTTGAAGTGGC
Organism: Panopea generosa; assembly: GCA_029582155.1. Classification (NCBI taxonomy): domain Eukaryota; kingdom Metazoa; phylum Mollusca; class Bivalvia; order Adapedonta; family Hiatellidae; genus Panopea; species Panopea generosa. Next base: position 39,101,951 of record CM055908.1, read on the forward strand.
AGTGCTTGTATTACAAATACAACTAAGAACCAGTCTGCTGACTGAATACAGAAATAAAAGTAAGCGTCTACCTGAGCTAGATTATGACAAAGAATTTCTGCAAGCGCTTGTCTGACATTGAGGCTGCTACTGTTATAGTTGTTGATCTCTTTAGAAAAATGAAGTCGCACTGTTGTTACATCATCTGGAATGTTGATAATGATGTTGTAGCATTTTTAGCATTCAACTCATACCAGTTGATGTAGTTCATGTTTTCATTCATTATGGTATAAATGTCTTATGCTGTATTATGTGTTACGAGACAGATAAACAGATAATGACTGCAAGGAAACTTGCATCTCTCCCCTAAATGTTTATAAAATAGCACATGGTGAAGAATTAATATTTTAGCATATAAACATTTATATTTCAGATAAATTAATTTTTGTACATAAAATGTAAGCTGTATGTAACCGTAGATGTTCTAGAATGTTTTAATTATGCAAATTGATCTTGAATTAAAACCATTGTAATTTGAATTAAAATTTCAAATGATTCTGTTCTTTTTTTAGTTGCAGTATACAACTTTTTTTCAAAAATACTTCAACAATTTTAAAAACAATTTGCTGGAAATGATCAAGATTTTTTTTACAGAATTTCATCGTGCAAAGAAAGAATTTTAATTTGTATTCCTCATCTGAATTGAATTTAAGATAATACAAATCAAGATTTCACAAATTTGTTCATGAATACACCAGAGTTCATAAAATTTCAATTGCCTTCCTTCTCTATATAATTCCTTGATTTTGGGTAGCACATTCGGTGTTATCCACATTTTGCAAATGCTTATATGAATGGCTCTCGAGTCTGTTTCCTGGGTAGAGCCTGTACTGAGTGTTGTTTTGAAGAGGCCAATTGATCAAGATTTGGGATCAAACCCGCAACCTCTAGTGTGAGTGGCCAACACTCTATCAACTGTACTACCGCCCCACTTTTCAGTTAGTTAACGAAGGTCAGCGCACCTAATCTGGCATTCACTAGGCAGTTAACCAGTACTAAATACACCTTAACTCTTTGCAAGATATTGACTACTTCAATAAAACAAAAACCCACAATAACTTTAATATTATATTTTTTTTCAGCAAAAAGTCTTTCCTTATTTTCAAACTAGATTGACACTTTTTCACAACTGAAAATAGGGCCATGGTGAAATGAATAGGGTGGTGACTGCTAACGTCAGAGGTGATGTGTTTGATCACAGGCTTTACCCGCAATGGTCTCCCAAATATGGAGCTAAAACAAATTAGTATTAACAAAAGTAGCTCCATACCATAAACCTCCACAGCCTGGGTGTAAAACACGGAGCTGACTGAATTGAAAACTTCAAGTGTGAGTCTGTACTCTCCTGGCTCTGTGAACTGCTGCTGAATCACATTCTGCCATGTTAGTTGACGTAATGACCCCGTCAGCTTCAAAATAAATGGCAACAATTTACATCAAATTATTAAATGTGACTGAATTCAAGAAGGCACGACTGGTTTAACATGAAGATATTTTCAGATAAGTTTTTCTTTTCATCATAAAATTCTATTTCTTATATTCTTGATTTTTTAATTCGCATTAATTAGAGCATACATGTATATATAGAGCAGGGGTACTAATTTTATATTAGTGCGGCTAAATATTTTACAAAATTTATGAATTCTAAAATATTGATTTGATCTAAAATGAATCAATAAGGACAAATGCAGTTAATTATAATAAAAAATTAAATAGAAATCATTGGTGAGGTATACAAAATAAATGTAAAAAGTTTTGAAATAAGCTAAAAATGTAGAACAGTTTTTAAATTATTGCTGCAGCATGCCACACTAATATTAATTATTGGTGCAGCAATGCCGCACCCGTGCCTATGCCAATGCAGAGCTATAGTTATAATATACATTCATTTTGTGAGAAGGTGCCAGTACCTTGTTTTCAAACTGCCATGCAAAATGTAGAGAGTTTTCTTTTCCGTATTGTGTTAAATTATCGGATCCAAGGACAGTGACATTGAAATAACTGGGTGTGCCTATCCGGGCTCCCCATGGAATCTCTACTAGTACTCCCTTTAGTTCATCTGAAACACAACAGTTTTAGAAGTTGTACAAAATATATTTTTATTAAATGTTGTTGCATTATATTCCATTCCATAAGACATAAGAGTAATGTAAAACGACACACACAATATACGGAAGGCACTTAAAGGGATTATATTGGCAAGTAACACAAACACGCTGTTAATTCAGACTTTTCCTGTATGCAGTGTGCACAAAATAATGCTTGTGTATTGACATATAACCTTTATTTACTTGAAAGTTATCAAATTAACAGTAATTGAATATTGGCCAAAACTTTAATACGTCCCACAATAAAGTATTGCGCAATGTTTACATTGAACTCCATAAACTTCCCAAACAAAACGAGACCGAAAACGAGATCGGGAATGAGTCTTCAAGATGTTATCCAATGATTGATCAGAAACCCGAAAGCAGTTCATTGAAAATGGCAAATGTAAACAAAAACAAAAACGTGGCTTCAGAAAAACGATGTTTGTAATAAAGAGGTTATGCAATTAGACACTTTAGACGCATATTTCTCTAAGTTATAAGTGTATTTTCATGCTGGGCGTAGGTATTTAGGACAAAGAATTGACGGTAATATGCCAATATAATCCCTTTAAAATAACGCAACTATAAAGAATGTTCCAGTAAAAGTAATGATTAAGAAACACCAGCTTGCTTATTACAACTTGATTGGAAAGTTTAAAACCAAAAGAGATTAATGAAACCAGCTGTGCAGTTTACGTCAGGATGTTGACTATTGTATTTGGTTTTATTCTATACCCATTAATATTATCTGATAAAGTGAAATGTAAACTGTTGACAGACAGGTGAACTGGCAAATGAAATGAATTGAATTAAGTTCAACTTGATATACTTTACAAATAAATATTAATTACCACCCATGTACATGAATGTTTAAATTACCTTCTATGTACATGACTGTATTAATTACCTTCCATGTTCATGACTGTATTTGTTACCTTCCATGTATATGACTGTATTAATTACATTCCATGTTCATGACTGTATTAATTACATTCCATGTCAATGACTGTATTAATTACCTTCCATGTACATGACTGTATAAATTACCTTCTATGTACATGACTATATTAATTACCTTCCATGTACATGACTGTATTAACTACCTTCTATGTGCATGTCTGTATTCATTACCTTCTATGTACTTGACTGTATTAATTACCTTCTATGTCAATGCCTGTATTAATTACCTTCCATGTACATGACTGTATTAATTACTTTCTATGTACATGACTGTATTAATTACCTTCAATGTATATGACTGTATTAATTACCTTCCGTATATATGACTGTATTAATTACCTTCTATGTATATGACTGTATTAATTACCTTCCATGAAGTGACTGTATTAATTACCTTTAATGTACATGACTGTATTAATTACCTTCTATGTACATGACTGTATTAATTACCTTCAATGTACATGACTGTATTAATTACCTTCTATGTACATGACTGTATTAATTACCTTCAATCTATATGACTGTATTAATTACCTTCCATATATATATGACTGTATTGATTACCTTATATGTACATGGCTGTAATAATTCCTTCTATGTATATGACTGTATTAATTACCTTCTATGTACATGACTGTATTAATTACCTTCAATCTATATGACTGTATTAATTACCTTCCATATATATATGACTGTATTGATTACCTTATATGTACATGACTGTATTATTTACCTTCTATGTATATGACTGTATTAATTACCTTCCATATATATGAATGTATTAATTACCTTCCATATATATGAATGTATTGATTACCTTCCATATATATGACTGTATTGATTACCTTATATGTACATGGCTGTAATAATTACCTTCTATGTGAATTGCAAGTACAGCTGTTGCATTTCCTTTACTATTCACTGCTGTAACTGTGACATTGTATGTGCCAAGAGATGAAAATGTTGTCGTCATGATGGCGGCATTCTGCAGACCTTGCTTAGTGACAGGAGAAGTATCATTGCCGAAAGACCATGTGTAGGTTGTTTCTTCTTCAGAGCCCTTGAAATGTTATTATTATTTTTTTTAATCAACACAAAGAAGTACCGGTAACGTAATTTTTGAGATTGTATGACTTTATCCTATATGACATGCTCAAATCGGACAAGGATTTCTGAGTATTTTAACAGGGTTTTCATCCTACACCCAGTCCGAGCACTCATCCTACCCTCCTGTGATGTTGCAACCATTCATGACAAGATATATTAAAACATATGATGTAATACATCTAATTTAAGGTCTTAAAAGCCCTCATGGTAAAATTATAGTGATAATTTACATTGAAAGAGTCATTCAATGTGTTCGGTATTCAAGAAGAAGAATATTACATAGCCTTTTTCGGCTAAGATAGAAAATTCCGTACTGAGGGATACCTGTTTTCGTGGGAACGAGGACCTCATTCCTGCCGAAACAATTATTCCTCAGGCCTCAAACTTATGCAAGATTCTTATATTATTATCCTATGAACTCATCCTAAACATGAACAATCATTTTTAGATAAGGACATACTTTATTTTATAAATACAGGTTATTTCAAGGTTTTTTGTAAAAGATTAATTGATAGCAAATAAGTCATAAATCAATACAAAATCAACATGCAGTTGAGTAAGAGGTATGATTTTCTCTGTTTCATTAATTGATTTAATAGAAATGACATTCAAAATTATTTAACGAAGGAAACTGAAGAATTAGTAAATGCATTAGACATGCAAATAAATGATAAAAATGATAGCATTTCTGCATACATTTAATGGTAATGTTATAATCATTATTACATTTTTGTGTTGGTACGCCAGAAAACGTGATTTATCTATTTACTTCAATGTTAAAAAATATAGTTGATTTTATGTTTGAGAAACTTACGGACTCCTGGGTCAGTCTAAATACGACTTTTACACCTCTTGGTACACAGGACTTCTCTGTAACTATGTGGAGACCTTTGGGGGCAATCAGGGGACAGTTTGTTTCCACGCTTTGGTATCTTGTCTCCTTACCTCCATGGCAGTTGTTTGATGCAACCTTCCTGTACCTGCAACAAAAATTCTAGACATTTAAAAAGCATCATCAGTTAAGTAAATATATAACTTCAGTTTCAATGGAGCTTAACCCAATTTTCAAAACAATAAGGAGTGGAACGTGTGGTCCAGTTTTAGAGAATCGAACCCAGGATCAGAGGGTTGTTGATTTGATCCCCGCTCCCCAGCGGCTAGCGGTGGTGTCCTTAAGCAAGACACTTTCTCTGCATGTGCTTAGTACTGATTCTACTCAGGAACATTTTGAATGTTATTTGTATAAGTTGCAATAACTTGTTACACAGTCGAAGTAAAACAAATAAGTTTTAGATTTAAATGAATACAATAAGATTATATGATAGTATTGCATCCAGTTTTATTGGTAGAGGGAATCCACAGATGCACATTCATTATCTTGAAATGAACTATAACCAACATGCTTCCACAAACTATACTCAGCTGGGTTTGAACCCATCACCTCAGTGGTGAGAGGTTTAAAGAGACAGCACCTACAACCACTTGACTGTAGACGAAAGTGTAGTTTTTTTCTCATTTATTTTAGCTTGATTGTGTTGAAAGTTCAGGGCTTATATGAATCGCTCTCAAGTCAGCTTCCTGGGTAGAACCAGTACTGAGTCGCGTTTATTGTTTTTAGTTTAGACTTATTTATTTTACTTCAGTTGTGAAACAAGTTCTAACAACTTAGGCAAATCATGCTTGAAATCTTCCTGGTTAGGACCAGTACTAAGCATATGCGGAAAGAAAAGTGTCTTGCTTAAGGACACCACACATAGCCGTGGCGGAGGACCAAACCCACGACCCTCTGATCATGGATTTGGTGCTCTACCAATGGACCATGCACTCCATAGTGTTGTTTATGAGAGGCATCAGGTCAAGCTGGGGATTGAACCCGCAATCTCTGACGTGACCTTCTGCAAGTATCTGGCAAATTTTCTCACATAAAGTTTTTGGACAAAGCGGGACTTGAACCTTAGTAATGACCTCAACAACATTTTATCTACATATATTGCTTATTATTGATTCTTACCTTGAAGACTTTGTGTGTTTTGTTTACCCTGTAACAACTTCCTTCACAATAAATATAAAATATATCAAATTTTAAAGTGAAACTTATAAAACACTCCAGTCCATGAAAACAAACTAAAGAGTACATGTATCATGGTATGTCATTGCACATTGGGCTTTCCAAAATGCTGCAAGAAGTTAACAGTGTCCAACCAACGAACAGTCTGCAGCCCCCTCCCTCTACATCATGGAGCTAATGTGTATAACAACAATCAGTTAAAAAAATATATATTGTTTCTCTGTTAAACGATATATTTCATGTAATTCATCTACCTTTAAATTCAATGTGTGTAGGTTATAAACAATGTATTTATGTATCATGCTGAGTAAAATATTTTTATTCATATAACCACACATAAAGATGAAAACAATATATTACCCAGAAGTCTTGTTATATTTGCCGTCAACACAGTGTGGGGCTGGTAAACTCTCCTCTTCAAACCAGGCAGCCATGATGCAAGAGTTCTCTTCTGCTACTTCATATCCAAAATCACTGTTCAAAAGTAATGGTTGTTTTATACACCAGTTCGAATGTCATGCTATTTATAAGTCAATATAGTTTTAGTAACAAGTAATAAGTAAATGTGACCATTATTCACAAAAGTAATATTAAATGAAAAATAGTGACATTCTTCATTGTCATTTTACAAGTTCATTGTAAGATATGACACTCAAAAAATCAGGGGGTTAATTCAACATAGAAAAAGAAAGAAAATTGCCCACTGAATAGGGAGCATAGCACAATATCTTTAATAGGGAGCATAGCACAATATCTTTTATGTTTTTGCAAACTAAATACTGTTTAATCTTTTTTCAATTCCTGTACAAAGAGACACCCAAGACAGATCAGGGCTTGAAATTTCCAATAAAAGCTACTCGTCTTCCCTTTCCAACATTTTTAATTGAATGCTTAAAATCCAAGAAATATTAAGGTCAGTTTCTTAAATCTTACTCGTCCTGATCAAATGTTCACTCGTCATAGCGAGCGGACGAGTGGAATAATCCAGCTCTGCAGATTACAAAATCAACTCACTGCTCATAACCTACTCACCATTCATAATCTCCTCTACTACAACCGCATGGTACAACACTTTTTGGTCTGAAGTAGTCGCTACCATAGTAACATTGTGACATTTGCTTTCTTCTCTCATAAACCAGTGTCTCACCCATAATGCATCTGTTCTCATTTTTCTGAAAGTCATGTGATAAAAGCTTTGATATTTTTAGTACGATAACTATGTAATACACGAAAAGTGCTTTTGTTTATTAATAAATCTTTTTCTCTATTTCAGCATTAGGTGATCCTGACATCTCCTTCTTTCACTAAAATGTCATTTTTAAAGGGACATTTGGCAATATTGAACTCGATTTTACTTGTGTTCACACATCAAACCAATCTTTACATCTATAAACAATAGCCACAGATCTGGGACCAATTTCACTAACCATTGTAGGTTTTAAAATTTTTTCGTACAAACAAATTGTGACACTAAGAATATTTTTCATAACTTCAATTTTCCACTTACCCGGTATAATTTCGTAAAACTTACAAACGTTAGTGAAACGGTCCCCTGAACCTTTCAGCCTGTCAAGATGGAATAAACAGATAATCCCAGAGTTTCTATATTTCTGAATAGAATGTCAAGTTGGAATCATGGTATCAATGATGACAGGTTCACTTTTTCATGCAGAAAGTTGGTAGAATATTGCGATCAAATGTAAACGTTTTGCTGCAGACTAATTTCCCTGTTGCTTATAAGCATCTCTATATTTCAGCCTTTGCTACGCTTCATCAAAAAGCATTCTTGTGTGGACATCAAATATCAAAAATAAAGACTTAAAAACTTTTGTTTAGTGTGAAGATCGAAGTCCAGTGGTAAAGCATCAATTCCACAATCGGCGGGTTGTGGGATAGATCCTCCATCATGACTACCTGTGGTGTCCTTGAGTAAGACACTTTTTCCGCATATGCTTAGTACTGGTTCTACCCAGGAAGACTTCGAGCATGATTTGTATAAGTTGAAATAACTTGTTTCACATTCAATGTAAAAATAAATAAGTTTAAAACTAAACAATTTTGTATGTTATCGGTTTATTTTTGGTACTTGAAAAGTCACATTCATCCGACAAATACATAAAAAAATATATCAAAAATAACTTTCTCTTGAGTAGTCAGGAAGCGGTTCAGCAGTGCACATTTAATGAGCCACATTTTCAGTAAACAGCTACCATTCTAAACAATTACCACAAAGCCACATCATTAACTTACCATCAGGTCAGAAGCGGGAGACCAGAGTTCAAAATCATCATGTTGGCATTTATTTTTCAGCACAGATGAGAAGTTTATCTTCACCATTACCCATCCCTTGCTGGTATTCATGTGCCCAAATACACTGAAATTCATTTATATTCACCTGTTAATAATCCTTTCTAAATATATATAATAATGTTGTCTGCATCTTTATATTGAACATGGTAGGCCAATTTAAGTGATAATATTTTGTTTTAGAATTTCACTTCCTTGTTAAAAGCTGGACGATTGCACAAAGTGCAGGTGCTGGTTAGTTTTACTTGGATACAAGAGTCCATACCTGGATATAAGAGTCTGTATTTCAGGTTCATTAACAACCAAGACATACCTGGATATAAGAGTCTGTATTCCAGGTTCATTAACAACCAAGACATACCTGGATATAAGGGTCTGTATTTCAGGTTCATTAACAACCAAGGCATACCTGGATATAAGTGTCCGTATTCCAGGTTCATTAACAACCAAGACATACCTGGATATAAGTGTCTGTATTCCAGGTTCATTAACAACCAAGACATACCTGGATATAAGTGTCGGTATTCCAGGTTCATTAACAACAAAGACATACCTGGATATAAGAGTCTGTATTCCAGGTTCATTAACAACCACGACAAACCTGGATACAATAGTCCGTATTCCAGGTTGATTAACGACCACGACATACCTGGATATAAGTGTCCGTATTCCAGGTCCATTAACAACCAAGACATACCTGGATATAAGTGTCCATATTCCAGGTTCATTAACGACAAAGACATACCTGGATATAAGAGTCTGTATTCCATGTTCATTAACAACCAAGACATACCTGGATATAAGTGTCCGTATTCCAGGTTCATTAACGACAAAGACATATCTGGATATAAGAGTCTGTATTCCATGTTCATTAACAACCAAGACATACCTGGATATAAGAGTCTGTATTCCAGGTTGATTAACAACCAAGACATACCTGATATAAGTGTCCGTATTCCAGGTTCATTAATGACAAAGACATACCTGGATATAAGAGTCTGTATTCCATGTTCATTAACAACCAAGACATACCTGGATATAAGTGTCCGTATTCCAGGTTCATTAACGACAAAGACATACCTGGATATAAGAGTCTGTATTCCATGTTCATTAACAACCAAGACATACCTGGATATAAGAGTCTGTATTCCAGGTTCATTAACAACCAAGACATACCCAATTATAAGTGTCCGTATTCCAGGTCCATTAACGACAAAGACATACCTGGATATAAGTGTCCGTATTCCAGGTTCATTAACGACAAAGACATACCTGGATATAAGAGTCTGTATTCCAGGTTCATTAACAACCAAGACATACCTGGATATAAGGGTCCATATCCCAGGTTCATTAACAACCAAGACATACCTGGATATAAGTGTCCGTATTCCAGGTTCATTAACAACCAAGATATACCTGAATATATGGGTCCGTATTCCAGGTTCATTAACAACCAAGACATACATGTACCTGGATATAAGTGTCCATATTCCATGTTCATAAACAACCAAGACTTACCTGGATATAAGTGTCCGTATTCCAGGTTCATTAACAACCAAGACATACCTGGATATAAGAGTCTGTATTCCAGGTTCATTAACAACCAAGACATACCTGGATATAAGAGTCTGTGTTCCATGTTCATTAACAACTGAGACATACCTGGATATAAGAGTCTGTATTCCAGGTTCATTAACAACCACGACATACCTGGATATAATGGTCCGTATTCCAGGTTCATTAACAACCACGACATACCTGGATATAAGTGTCCGTATTCCAGGTCCATTAACAACCAAGATATACCTGGATATATGGGTCCATATTCCAGGTTCATTAACAACCAAGACATACCTGGATATAAGTGTCCATATTCTATGTTCATTAACAACCAAGACATACCTGGATATAAGAGTCTGTATTCCAGGTTCATTAACAACCAAGACATACCTGGATATAAGAGTCTGTATTCCAGGTTCATTAACAACCAAGACATACCTGGATATAAGAGTCTGTGTTCCATGTTCATTAACAACTGAGACATACCTGGATATAAGAGTCTGTATTCCAGGTTCATTAACAACCATGACATACCTGGATATAATGGTCCATATTCCAGGTTCATCAACAACCAAGACATACCTGGATATAAGGGTCCGTATTCCAGGTTCATTAACAACCAAGACATACCTGGATATTAAGGTCCGTATTCAAGGTTCATTAACAACCAAGACATACCTGGATATAAGAGTCTGTATTCCAGGTTCATTTACAACCAAGACATACCTGGATATAAGAGTCTGTATTCCAGGTTTATTTACAACCAAGACATACCTGGATATAAGGATCTGTATTCCAGGTTCATTAACAACCAAGACATACCTGGATACAAGAGTCCGTATTCCAGGTTGATTTACAACCATGACATACCTGGATATAAGGGTCTGTATTCCAGGTTCATTAACAACCAGGACATACCTGGATATAAGAGTCTGTATTCCAGGTTCATTAACAACCAAGACATACCTGGATACAATAGTCCGTATTCCAGGTTGATTAACGACCACGACATACCTGGATATAAGGGTCCGTATTCCAGGTTCATTAAAAACCAAGTCATACCTGGATATAAGGGTCCGTATTCCAGGTTCATTAACAACCAAGACATACCTGGATATAAGGGTCCGTATTCCAGGTTCATTAACAACCAAGACATACCTGTATAGAAGGGTCCGTATTCCAGGTTCATTAACAACAAAGACATACCTGGATATAAGGGTCTGTATTCCAGGTTCATTAACAACCAAGACATACCTGGATATAAGGGTCCGTATTCCAGGTTCATTAACAACCCCATCCACATTCATCAGTTGTTCTGTGATGTTATGGCTATCCCAAGTCTCTCCTTCTGTACATGAGAAACTGAAAATAAGTAAAACCTGTTAGCATACCAGGTATGTTAAACAAGAGTTGTCAGATAACAAAAAAACATGCCTATGCGATAAAACTCACCACCCATGCAAAGATTGAGATTGTAGGCAAACACCAAAACTTAAATGCAACTAAACGCAATAGTTTAACCTGGGTGTCTACAGACGCCACCGCCACCGCCGACATGTGCACTTTTTCAATAATTCCTAAACTTGATTTAGGTCGATTTGTGATACATTTATCTGTGAAGGCATATTCTATTTTTATCCAAATTGACAACTACTGACGCATTTGTCAGGTAACATGCACCCGGAGCAGTCCAAAATCGTTTTAGAAACAATCATTATTATGCCAAAATTTTGCCAAATTTTCCCTGCTGATAATGAGATGTTATAGATAACTGGTCACAATGTTAACAGATATCATTTTCATTTCTGTTTGAAACAACAGCTGTTTTCATAAAAAGTGTGACAAGAGAAATATGTAAAAGCATACACAGTGATAAAGTTCATACATAATATTATGTAAGTAAAATCCTGTAAGCACACTTCCATAAATGATATTATGTAAGAATGCATTGATGCGTATGTATAAATATTTCCACATATAATTATATAAAATTAATACCTGTATGCATAATTATTTCCATACATTTCACATTAGTAAGGTGAAATAAGTATAATAGTTGCTGTGTACATACTGGACTTGGTTAGTTGGCTGACCTTCAGCAGATATGGCAGAAATGGCGCTCCCCTGATCCATGATATTCAGAAAATGGTTTCCAAAGAACGGTGCCTGTAAAATGTTAAATGTTGCATAACAAACACAGAATCCTTCCTATTGCTTTACAAACACAGAATAATCCGAATTGTCTTACAAACACAGAATCATCCGTATTGCATTGCAAACACAAAATCATCCGTATTGCCTTACAAACACAGAATCATCCGTATTGCATTTCAAACACAGAATCATCAGTATTGGATTACAAACACATCATCATCTGTATTGCATTACAAACACAGAATCATCCGTATTGCATTACAAACACAGAATCATCGTCATTGCATTACAAACACAGAATCATCGGTATTGCATTACAAACACAGAATCACCAGTATTGCATTACAAACACAGAATCACCAGTATTGCATTACAAACACAGAATCATCAGTATTGCATTACAAACCAAAATTATCATTATTGCATTACAAACACAGAATCATCAGTATTGCATTACAAACACAGAATCATCAGTATTGCATTACAAACACAGAATCATCAGTATTTTATCATAAAAGTCATTGTTTTAAATTGATTGTGAAACTTGTGTTACTCCTGATGGCAAAAATAAATGGGTTAAGCTTGAAAAAAAAAATCTAGGATATTCATCCATTTGGGTATTGCTACGTTACTTATAATAAAAAAATACAACGGTATTCGTACTACATACTTAGGTTGCATAGCTTGACCTACACTCAATATATTTACATATATCATGTCATCTAAGAATGAACAAATGTTGTCAAAAAATTTCTTGTAATAAATAAAAATACTTTTGAAAATATGATTGTTTCGCAAGATTAATATATACATATGATGTATTGTTATTTGTGTGATGTTTGTTATATAATTAGGTTTATTACAATATGACGTACCAGTATTGTCTTTGCCATATTTCTTTGGAAAACTTTGTACATGACCAAATGCAAAATTTGCCGATTGCTGAATAAACTTGAAATTGAAATTGAATATAAGTCTCCATTAGATAACCCAAACCAGTTTTCACCTGTTAAAAAGATGGAATGTATTATGCAGATCCAGAACTTTTTGGTCAGGTGGGGTCCTACAGTTTTAGGGAGGGGGTCCTAGCTAGGGAAGGACTCTAGCTGAGTCTGCCAGCCCCCACAGCTGAGATCTGCCTGTAAGAAACTAGTTGCTAGTACTACTAGACACTGTTTATGACAACATATTTGATATCATGGTCACTAATACTATGTGAGCGGGTCCTCCATGGCAGAGCCGTCTGAGATTCCGTCTCAAAATCACTATATGTCAGAAAGTTTTCCAGTTTTGCAGAATGACAGTGGTTCTACCGAGATTCATTCTGATATCTTCTTCCACCAATAAAAACTGGATATGCCATATTTAACCTGAAATGTGTTGAAAATGGCATAGTTTCTCTATGACAAGTGTCTGTCTAAGATGAGAATCATAATCAGAAAGACATAAAATTATGAGACAGAAAATCGTAAAATAATTCAAGAGCGATCCACAATTTTAAGTCAGAAAGGGTGTGTGTTAACCAAGAATGTTTTTTTCATCATTTCGATTGAAAATGATGCCATTATTGAACATATTTGGACTTTTAGTGAAGGTTGGAGTCCTCTTCCACTGGATGATATGTCTGGCATAAGTAGCAAATTCAAATATCATGGTTGTACTAAAAAAGTAACTTTAATAGCAAATAAAAATCAACTTACTGGTGTCCATGTCAGTCCAGCATCTCTGCTGATATATACATGTGTACTCATATCTAGGTACTGCCCCACACTACCATGGGCGAGAATCAAACCAGGAGCCTCCTCCATGGTCACCACAAGGGGAATATGAAAAAACATGTTTGTGTTACTCAGGTGCAAATGGAGATTACATTTCTGAAATATAAAACATGTAATGTGTTATTTCCTTTCCATTATAAATCAACTTATCAGTTACATGCAAAACTATTTGGTCTCAGCACGCAGTTAAATTTGCTCTATGTTCTATATAAAAAAAGGTCTAGGATTAAAAAGGGAAAAAATCCACAAGTATTTTTTGTTCATAGCAGGAATGTAGGAAGCTGGTAAAAGGATAATTACCTGTCCTTTACAGTATATACAGCATGACAGAATGACAAAAAGACAAACACCTGACCTTAACAGAAAAACACAGAAGGTAGTTTCATGAGCCCTGACTGACAGAAAGACAAACACCTGACCCTAACAGAAAAACACAGAATGGTAGTTTCATGAGCCCGGACTGACAGAAGTACAAACACCTGACCCTAACAGAAAAACACAGAAGATAGTTTCATGAGCCCAGACTGACAGAAGGACAAACACAGAAGATAGTTTCATGAGCCAAGACTGACAGAAGGACAAACACCTGACCCTAACAGAAAAACACAGAATGGTAGTTTCATGAGCCCGGACTGACAGAAGGACAAACACCTGACCCTAACAGAAAAACACAGAAGGGAGTTTCATGAGCCCAGACTGACAGAAGGACAAACACCTGACCCTAACAGAAAAACACAGAAGGCAGTTTCATGAGCCCAGACTGACAGAAGGACAAACACCTGACCCTAACAGAAAAACACAGAAGATAGTTTCATGAGCCCAGACTGACAGAAGGACAAACACAGAAGATAGTTTCATGAGCCAAGACTGACAGAAGGACAAACACCTGACCCTAACAGAAAAACACAGAATGGTAGTTTCATGAGCCCGGACTGACAGAAAGACAAAACACCTGACCCTAACAGAAAAACACAGAAGGTAGTTTCATGAGCCCAGACTGACAGAAGTACAAACACCTGACCCTAACAGAAAAACACAGAAGGCAGTTTCATGAGCCCAGACTGACAGAAGGACAAACACCTGACCCTAACAGAAAAACACAGAATGTAGTTTCATGAGCCCGGACTGACAGAAGGACAAACATCTGACCCTAACAGAAAAACACAGAAGGTAGTTTCATGAGCCCGGACTGACAGAAGGACAAACACCTGACCCTAACAGAGAAACACAGAAGGCAGTTCCATGAGCCTGGACTGACAGAAGGACAAACACCTGACACTAACAGAAAAACACAGAAGGTAGTTTCATGAGCCCGGACTGACAGAAGGACAAACACATGACCAATTGGATATGACAGTGAGTGAAGTAGTATATAAATTATTAAAAAAGAAAAAATTCATTCTGATTTTTTATCTATATATTATAAAATGTACATTTCATATGTTATGAAGAAGGTATGATGTAAATTCCTTTTTAGGGCAATTACAATTATAAAACTTAAAGCTTGTTTATCACAATTCTTACATTTTGATCAATGCAGTACTGTTTGTCGACCTCAGGTGAAGGGAGTGATGTCCAGCTGCCTCCTTTGTTAAATGTTATGTATGTCTTCTGTTTAAATACTCCTCCATTGTTTCTATGGGCATCAAACTTATTTACAATGTAAACGCCTTTTATTCCTTTAACCTGAAAACACATGGCCGAAGGTGAGAGAAGATCATTAAATACTAGTAAAATATTTTTCATGCATACTAGATATTATATAAATTTATCACATAATTTAAGGTGCAGGAGTGTAAAAAACCCATGACATATTCTTATATAAACCTGGTGTAATAGCAGTTACGAATCTTCACTCAGTGTTTTCTGTTTAACTCAGTTCTTAGTAATGTACATTAAATGTTGAAGTACTTTCAGACTTGTCCAAATATTTAAATGTCATTGATTTGTCTTGTAAAATGATGTTATTTTGAGACATTACGTCATACATCGACAGATAAAAACTAGTATTTCGGATTTATTCTCTTTCCTTATACAGGTGATCTGTTTAGTAAATGGTAAATTTACCATTTTCTTCAGTTATGTGATAAAAAGAATCTTACATTTATGCACATTTATTATTGAATTTATTAAATTCATTGGAAAAAAATATATAATGCTCGGCAGAGCCTCACAAGATATAATTTTGCCAACTAGTTTTATAAATCAAATGATAAATGAGCAGTAATGTAAGATCCTCTATCTATAACATACCTAACAATGACTTACCTACATATCTTGAACAAAGAATGCTATGCCTTTAGTAATAATTTTTTAACTACATGTACAAGAAATTTAATTTTTTCAGTATTTAACTACCTCCAAGATTCACATCTGAATAATTCCAATCTCATTATCATATATGTATTTAAAGCATTTTCATTGGACAACGTCAATTTTTTAAAGACTTTTATTTTTCAATTAAACCCTGGAGCCGGACTACTTTTACGTTTCTTGCGTAAACAAAGTAGCATCGACATTTTGATGGTCGCTTTAACAATATACGTACTTAAATGACGTTCACAACGTTTACACACTTATTTTGATAATAAAACACAACGAAAACATATGTTAGATCTAGTCCTAGCTGTTTTCTTTGGTTTATTGTTTTATAGATTTGTTTGGTTCAGCGATTTAACCGGGCGTCACAATCATACCATCAGTTGTTTTGAGAAACAATTAAGTAGGTCATAAAATGTTCAGATTTGAGATGTATAGTGTACCATTGAACACAACCCTGGTTTAATGAACGTGACTGCTAGTCGTTGACAAAATTTTCCACAGACCAATTTATTCGACAGGAAAAATGAAATAAAAACATGTACATTTAGTTGAAGTTCAGAAACAGACGATCGTGAGACAATGTAAATACACAAACCTTGCACGTAAAAGTCGTTTAAAACAATCCCAATTCGGATTCTCCATAAATGAGCGTGGATTTATATGACCTTCGTAAATATTGACACATTTTTTAAAAACAAGCGTGTAGACAAAAACTAAACAATGACGTCAGCGTCTACGTATATATACACAGTGTGTGTATTTCCTGGAACTATTGATTGTTTTTTATTTGTCTAAATTGAGAGATAAAAGGCGGGTGTTTAATTTTTTCACCGCAAAATATTTCATCATTTTACATAAACCAACTTATGTTACAGAGTTCATCTGATAATTTGATGTCAACCAGGACGGACTTTATTTGATTTGTGCGTGATTCGATATTCTTTACACATGCATAAAAAACAGAAAAAATGAATTTAATCCTATAGTAAACCTATGTCATCAACATCAATAGGTATATAGGCTGACCTTATTATATAGATATAATGTGAATTGTTGAGAATGGTTCAATATGTATTTGAGCATTTAAAAGTGGTATTTCATTTTCTTAACTCATTGTCATTCATCTCTCATCGCTGATTCAAGTGAGAAAGTTATCAGTTACTTGCAGAGATGGGTGTGCTTGAGTACTGGTTAACATTCCAGAATCCCAGGAGAAAATGACTAGGTAAACTGATCGTCTGTTAGCCCTCAATGATATAAAAATGATGCCAAATATTCAAACAAATACAACAATAAATCAGCTCAAATCAGCTTTTTCAAAATGTCCAGATATTTGCATGTTAATTGTTAATATTTTGCTTCCATTCATCAATTTCGTTAAACATTGTTAACCACCAGTTTATTTAGGCCATTATAAATTAATTGCTAGATTATCATCCAAATTTTTCTGGAAAAGGGCGGGTGGGGGAGGATTTTATTTTTTATTTATTTTTTTAAATTTTTTTTTTTATGAAAATTAAAAGGATCGGGGCGGCATGAAAATTAGGGGGTGGGGACGATGGTCTAGCAATTAATTTATTATGGCCTTAGATATAAAATCGATCAATGATTATTATTTTATGTTGTAGTTTTTACTACAATATTTGGCAATCAGTAACATGGTTTACCTTTATAAGATCTACATCAAACTTGCCAGGGTACCGGAGACCCACCACATTTTCCATGGAGGTCACGAAGAACTGTCCTGTGATATCTGATAAATAGAGATTAGCGATATCACCTTCGTGGTCGACGACAATAAACACCTGGTTCTCACTAGTGTCTATTATATTGAAATCCTGAAATGATATTGTCACACATTTAGACGTAGCTGTGGAGCACATGGTTCAGTCGTAGAGCATCAGCCCCATGATCGGAGAGTTGTGGGTTTGATCCGTTGCCATGGCTATGTATGATGTCCTTGAGCAAGATGCTTTATCAGCATACAGTGCTTAGTACTGGTTCTAATCAGGAGAGTACGAGCGTGAATTGTATACATTATAATGACTTGTTTCACAATCAAAGTAAAACATATAAACTTAACTAAATAATGATTGTGAAAAAAATTACATAGCTTTTACATGATTTTACAACTCCAGCTACATCAATCTTTTAAGATTTGTTTATGTAAGTTTTTATGTCGTCTTGATTTTGAGACAGGGAAACAAGCAAAAAAGCCAGAAATACCACCAAATGTTGTATTCTTTTCAATAAATTTACTTATCACTTCCTTGTCTTTTTTAATTTTTATTTACTGAAAATGAAATGATCATGTTTAAAAGTAGTACATATTCCTTGGAATACTTGTTAAAAACAAGTTGGTAGGTGGTGGTGCAGTGTGTTTCATGTCAGAGGTCACAGGTTCAACCTTAGAATAGACTTGCAGCCGATAAAATCAACACTCATTATTGGTTCTACCCAGGAAACTGGGAGTGATTCATAAAAGCTCTGAGCTTGTGTTAACTGAATTTAAATAATTTGTTACAATTAAAAAAATTCTTGCTTTATTATTCATTCCATCATTGCATACCATACTGAATGGTCGCTTAATGGACGGCTTTGATGTTTTATAAATTGTCATAAAAATAATCATTTCAGCTGGTTGTAGTAAATTCTGTTTGTTTATACTAATTCATTTTAGCTCGATTGCGATGAAAGCTCAAAGCTTATATTTACCGCTCTCGAGTCCGCTTCCTCGGTAAAACCAGTACTGAGTGTTGTTTTATGAGAGACCTTGGGTCGACGGGGGGATTGAACCCGCAACCTCTGGCTTGAGAGGCCAACACTCTATCTAATACACTACCCGCCCGCTTATAGATACTGTTGGAGACAACAGCTAAATAATTAAAGCAAAACATACTGCAAATCTTATTAAATTTTCAAGATGTTTCATTAATGAAAAAGAAATGTTCTTTTTATCTAAAAAAAAGTTATTTTCATTAATATTATATCAAATCATACCAAACTTTATCTATTATTTAATATACTATATTTTATAAACAGTTAATAAAACATGAAAAAAAGGTCTTACCAGGGCCTGGGATTTTTGTGGGAAAAAAGCCTTTTTGAACGGCCCTCGCTTGTATGATATATACAAGGTTGTGTTATCATCTACCGACTTTTGTACAAAAATATACTCGTTTTCCACAACGAGGGAGTAGAAATCTATTGTGCCAACTGATTTATCTATGTCCATTTCCTCACATTTTGGAGCTGAAAGCAAATGTAAGATTTTATTTTTATCACTGATGTGCTGTTACTCTCACTTGCACATCAATTTAGAGTTTAGACTGTTTGCAGCATTTCTTTAATATTAACAAAGCCAAGGTATAAAAAAAAAGCAAGTGTTTTGAACGTCTTAGAGATCAAAGGGCAGCATCCCATATAACATGATTAAACAATGATAAGCAATGAAACCTGGTATACAACTGACCTGACGCGAGCTGTCAATCAAACAAGGCAATAATCCAATCAGCAATCGATATTGTTTTGAAGGAAGCCATTTTCCTTAGACAAGGAAATGGTCTCTTAAAGTTAACACTGTATTACATTGTATAATTTACTTGGACAAAAAATGCCACATGGTCAGTGGGCCGAGTGTTAGCCGGTCTCACATCAGGTCAATTATTAATTGACTCTAAAAGTTCTAGCTGTCACATTTGATGCAGTTTTTAATGAACACAGTCCAAATTACATGTACATGGAGATGAAAATAACTTATTCAGCCTATCACCAAGTGTGAGAATAGAACAAGCACATTTTTTTTGAATGGGGTTTAACATCATTTTTAACACATTTCAGGTTATATATGGCAGGTGGAGAACAACGTCAGAATCAATCTGAGTAGAACCAACGTCCTTCCACAAGTAACTGACAAACTTTCTCACAGAAAGTTTTTGGAGTGAACAGAACTTGAACCTATGACCTTAGCAGTGAAAGGCAAGTGATCTTGAGATGGCAATGGAGGACCTACAAGCAAATTCAGTTCAAGTATTAGTCACGTGTGCAATGTACGCAAGTCATTCCCATTTTATATCAACATTGTCAATTTAAAGGTGCAGCACCTACCTCCTTCTTTTCAGTGTTTATTGAATCTTAAAGAGGAAGGTCCCATGAGTAGATAATGGTTGATTCCGTCCTTATAGTTTATCTTATTTATGAGTCTTTAATACACATGTCAGCATTTTCCATTATTCGTCAATGTTTTAGTATAAATCAATAATGATATTTGTTATAAATGTGCAGTTTTACTGCTTATATCAAAAATATATCATTGATATGGTTAGGTGAAGCCTCTTCCTTAACTTCATATAGACGCCTTTGGACACCTCTAATATAGACGCCTTTGGACACCTCTAATATTGAAAGCATTATTTCACCACTTATCAGAAATGGGTGAATTATGTTTAAATTAACTGACAGAGTGGAAAACAGTGCAGGAAGTGTTCAGATTGCTCGTTATGAGCAATCTGAACTCTTCCTGCACTGTTTTCAAAGGCCTTCTGTGATTGGTGCCGTAAAACGCGTATCTATGAAGTAAAGGGTTAAGGTCAATATTCACTTTTTACAGAAGGTGTAGGACTGATAAAAAGAAAAGTTTTTTCAATTATATAATTATAATATTGTTTATTTTTATATCGTCATAAGTAACTGAAGATTACACAAACAAAAAAATAAACAATTTTACATAAATTATTAAATTTTCATAGATTACTCGTTCTAACAAGGAACGTCAGGCAGATTAGTAGCTATATCCAGTGAATCTGTTTTTGTTGCATGTGTTTTATATATGGCTACATTGCTGACATTGTTTTACTAGATGCACTGACATATGTACATGTACTGATGAGAGGTACATTACGGGGCTACATTTTAAACTCTTAAAACACAACTACTTTTTACATAACCTTAATGTCCTAAACCTGAAAATGTAATGCTAAGGACACTAATAAAGACATGAAAATTGGTAAAAGGAAAGGCATTGAAAATAAAAACAAAAAAACTTTAAAAGAGGAATTAACCCTACCACAATGGCACTCGGTACAGACAATAAAAATAACCCCACAAATTGTATGCACTATAAACCACACAATGGCATTCTCTCCAGAGAAACAACCCTGTAATGTACTGTGGACAAGAACAGACAGACAGACAGATGTTCAACATTTAAAATATTTATAATCTGGGATACAAGAGGTCATATATATAATCATACCTATACAGGCGTGATAACTGACAGGGCCCATGGCATCCTGTAATTCCATGTGAATAGTTCTCAGATCAGCATCCACACCTGGAACAGCCCAGAAAAATCTCTCCGTTACCCGCTCCTTTATCAACGTCCACGTTGTTCCAAAATCTTCCGATAAATAAAGCTGCGATATCAAAAATAACTTTTAGATAAATCTGGCTTACTTCACTGTGAAGTGACATAATTTTATGTTATTATTATTATGAAATAAATTTATTTTATTCCTAAATAGGAGGTCCTCGAAATGAGGTCTTGGAAATGAGGCACTGTAAATGAGGTTCTAGAAATCAGGTCCCAGAAATAAGGTCCTATAAATGAGGTCCTTGAAATAAGGTCCCAGAAATAAGGTTCTATAAATGAGGTCCTTGAAATAAGGTCCCAGAAATAAGGTTCTATAAATGAGGTCGTTGAAATAAGGTCCTATAAATGAGGTCCTGAAAATGAAGCATTTGAAATAAGGTCCCAGAAATGAGATCCTGGAAATCTGGTCCAAGAAATGAGGTCCAAGAAATAAAGTCCTAGAAATGAGGTCCTATATAATTATGAGGACCTGGAAATGAGGACCTGGAAATGATGTTCTAGAAATGATGCCTGAAGAATGATGTCCTAGAAATGAGGTCCTAGAAATGAGGTCCTTGAAATGATGCCCGAGGAATGATGTCCTAGAAATAAGGACCGTGATAATAGGTCCTGGAAATGAGGTCCTTAAAATGATGTCCAAGGAATGAGGTCTTTGTAATGAGGTCCTAGAAATGAGGTCCTAGAAATGATGTCTGAGGAATGATGTACGAGGAATGAGGTCCTAGAAATGATGTCCTAGAACGAGGTCCTAGAAATGATGTCCGAGGAATGAGGTCCTAGAAATGAGGTCTTAGAAATAAGTTCCTAGAAATTATGTCTGAGGAATGATGTCTGAGGATAATGATGTCTGAGGAATTATGTCTGAGGAATGATGTCTGAGGATTATGATGTCTGAGGAATGAGGTCCTTGAAATGATGTCCTAGAAATGAGGTCCTAGAAATGAGTCCTAGAAATGATGTCTGAGGAATGAAGTCCTAGAAATGAGGTCCTAAAAATAAGTTACTAGAGATGATGTCTGAAGAATGAGATCCTAGAAATGATGTCTGAGGAATGAGGTCCTAGAAATGAGGTCCTAGAAATGAGGTCAGAGGAATGAGGTCCTAGAAATGAGGTCCTAGAAATGAGGTCAGAGGAATGAGGTCCAAAACATGAGGTCCTAGAAATAAGTTCCTAGAAATGATGTCTGAAGAATGATGTCTGAGGAATGTGGTCCTTGAAATGATGTCCAAGGAATTAGGTCCTAGAAATGAGGTCCTAGAAATGAGTCCTAAAAATAATGTCTGAGGAATGAGTTCCTTGAAATGATGTCCGTGGAATGATGTCTTAGAAATGAGGACCTGGAAATGAGGTCCTGGAAATGAGGTCCTGGAAATAAGGTCCTTGAAATGATGCCCGAGGAATGAGATCCTAAAAATAAGGTCCTAGAAATGATGTCAGAGGAACGAGGTCCTTGAAATGATGTCTGAGGAATAATGTCCTAGAAATGAGGACCTGGAAATGAGGTCCTGGAAATGAGGTCCTTGAAATGATGCCCGAGGAATGACGTCCTTGAAATGAGGTCCTAGAAATGATGTCAGGAATGAATTCCTAGAAATGATGCCCTAGAAACAATGTCCGAGGAATGAGGTCCTAGAAATGAGGTCCTAGAAATGATGTCTGAGGAATGAGGTCCTAGAAATAAGGTCCTAGAAATTATGTCCTAAAATGAGGTCCTAAAAATGAGGTCCTAGAAATGATGTCCTAGAAATGATGTCCTAGAAATGAGGTCCTAGAAGTGATGTTCGAGGAATGAGGTCTTACAAATATGGTCCCAGAAATGAGGTTCTAGAAATGAGGTCCTAGAAATGGTATCCGAGGAATGAGGTCCTAGAAATGAGGTCCTGAAACTTTATTGAGCAAGTGATATATAATTAATACATAATTTTTACTTACAATTCAAAAATTTATGGCAAAACAAAATAAAAAGCAAATGGACCTTTGGATTTAGATAAACACTACTACAATGGTGGTCTAGAGGTAGAGCACCTGCCTCACATGTGGAAGGTCATGGGTTCCAACCCAGGGTTGGTCATACCAAAGACCTGAAAAATGTTATTAGAAACATCCTCATTTGACGCTCAGTATTAAGAGGATAGTTCTAGGTGTGGTTGGCCTGGTGTTAGAATAATGTAACTGGGTGGAGTATCATACCATGTGTCTGTGGCATGTACTTCAGTGTGGCAGCATTTAGAATACTGTTTCAAGTAGACACCGCCACAATATAACTGAAATATTTTTGGAAGTGACGCTAAATGCCATACTACTACTACTAACTACTACTACTACTACTACTACTACTACTACTACTACTACTACTACTACTACGTCTACTACTACTACTACTACTACTACTACTACTACTACCAACTACCTACTACCTACTACCTACTAATAACTACTACTGCTACCTACTACCAACTACTACTACTATCAACTACCTACTACCTATTACTACAACTACTACTACAACTACTACCTACTACCTACTACCAACTACCAACTACCTACTACCAACTACCACCTACCAACTACCTACTACCAACTACCTACTACTACCAACTACCTACTACAACTACTACTACTACTACTACTACTACTACTACTACTACTACTACTACTACTACTACTACTACTACTACAACTACAACTACTACTACTACTACTACATAGTACTTCCACATATACACATAATTCAAGATCAGTATCCAAATTGTGGCAATTTTTTTTTTGCAAAGGGAAACAAGACCATCTCAATAAATTGTCACTCAACACTATTTAACAAGACAGTATCACTTTATTATCTATAAATGATTTTAAATTAAAAAATAAGTTTAGTGACTTAACTAAATTTTGTTTCTGTTTTAAATGGGGGCATAACTATGGAATTTTCAACACATGACTGATTATATAATGTCATATCCAGTTTTACTGGAGGAGGACTACCTCAGAATGAATTTGAGACAAACCATTCCTTCTGGTAAACTTTCTCACATAAAGGTTTTGGTTCAAGCTGTACCCGAACCAATAAAACCACAGTGGTGAAAGGTAAATGGTTGTTAGACAATAGCATCATAACCCACTTGACCACTGTGGACCTCCCCCCACCCCCCACACAGAATTCTGAAAAATTACTTCAAGTTCAATTTGATCAATTAAGGTTTAATACAACTAAAACAGTTCTAACATGTATTGACCTTATATATGGAAAAAATGCAAACATTAAATTATAGTCTCCCCCCCCCCCCCCCCCCCCCCCCCCCCCCCCACACACACACACACTTTTTTAAAACTGAAATTTAATACCAAACTTACTGAGAGTCAAACCAAGTTAAATGAGTGCATACAAAACCTGTTAGTACCAAATATTAAACAAGAGGGCCAAAGTGACCCTATATCGCTCACCTAACTAACTTTGACTCATCCAACTTAAGTAGATTATATAATACATGTACACTTAAAATTCCAGAAAAACGAGATGTGCAAGAACTTTGATTTGTTTTGAAGATGTAACAGATGAAAAGAAGAGTTCAAACTTGGTAGAGGTTCACCCATGGTAAATGTCAGTGAAATTACATTGAAATCAGGTCAGTAGATTCTGACAAGAAGGCTTTTGAAGTTTTTACTATAGCTGCCTATATAGTAAACTAGCTCACTGTGGCGGTCATGTTTTTTTAACAAATCACAACGGCTCAAACAAACTTGGTAAAGGGTCAACCAAGGAACATTTCTGCAAAATTTAAAAATTGATCTGGTGGTTTTTGACAATAAGATTGTTTAAGTTTTTACTTTAGCTTACATGTATATAGTAAACTAACCATATCCCCTGGCAGCCATGTTTTTTGACAAATCAAGATGGCTTAAACTAACTTGGTAGAGGGTCACCCAAATAACATTTCTATGAAATTATTTTAAAATCGAGCCAGTAGTTTCTGACAAGAAGATTTTTTAAGTTTTTACTATAGCTTATATAGTAAACTAACCCCAGCCCCTGACTGCCATGTTTTTTGACAAATCAAGATGGCTTAAACAAACTTGGTAGAGGGTCACCCAAGGACCATTTCTGTGAAATTATTTTAAAATCCAGCCAGTAATTTCTGACAAGAAGATTTTTTAAGTTTTAACTATAGCTTATATAGTAAAATAACCCCACCCCCTGGCCACCATGTTTGTTGATGAATCACGATGGCTTAAACAAATATGGTAGAGATTCACCCAAGGACCATATTTGTGAAATTATTTTAAAATCGAGCCACTAGTTTCTGACAAGAAGATTTTTTAAGTTTTTAATATAACTTATATAGTAAACTAACCCCACCCCCTGGCGGCCATGTTTTTTGACGAAACAAAATGGCTTGAACAAACTTGGTAGAGGGTCACACAGGGAACATTTCTGTGAAATTGTTTTAAAATCGAGCCAGTAGTTTCTGACAAGAAGATTTTTTAAATTTTTACTATAGCTTAAATGGTTAACTAACCCAACCCCCTGGCCGCCAAGTTTTTTGACGAATCAAGATGGCTTCAACAAACTTGGTAGAAGGTCACCCAAGGAATAAGAAGATTTTTCAAGTTTTTACTAATTAAACTTGCCCTGTCCCCTGGCGGCCATGTTTTTTGAAGAATCAAGATGGCTTGAACAAACTTGGTAGAGGGTCACCCAAGGAACATTTCTGTAAAGTTATATCAAAATTGGCCCAGTGGTTTCAGAGGAGAAGTTGTTAGAAGCTTAAAGTTAACGACGGACAACAGATGACGGACGACGGACACCAGGCGATCACAAAAGCTCACCTGTGAGCCTTCAGCTCAGTTGAGCTAAAAATGTAGAGATTGTAGTGGAGTCTAACCTTCATCTCCAGTAAACTGTAGGCCAGTACCAGTTTTTCCATTGTTGGGTGAAGTAACATTCTGAAGGAGGAAAACTGCAGCTCCACCAACTTCCATGTCTGACCAGTGTCTTGTGTAGTATACAGTTTACGTGCTCTCAAGTCGGATAATATCGTCTGCAAACATACAAACTTGTTACATCACACACATTTATCAATATTGATCACTCCAAATACAGCAAAACATATCTCTTTGACGCATTAAAAATAATTTTAAAAACTAAGTACTTCTAAATCCATAAACAACCCCAGAGGTGGTCTAACGAGAGAGCATCTGCTTAGCATGCGCAAAGTCATAGGTTCAAACCCCGACTGGGTTATACCAGACTTGAAAAATGGTACCAAAATCTTCCTTGCTTGGTGCTCAGAATTTAGAGGATAGTTCTTAGGTATGTTAGTATAATGTGACTGGATGGAGTATCATACCATGTGTTTGTGGCATGATACTCCAGTGTGACTACTGTCCCAAGCACATCATCATAATATGACTGAAAAATTGTTGAAAGCGCTGCTAAACATCATACAACAACAACTGCCATATAAACACCATGTATTATGAAAACAAATCATTTAAAGTAAATGGCTGATAACAAAAACAGTTATGGACTCTTGAACTAGGTCAACTACACACATATGGAAGTTTAACCTCAACAAAAAAAATCAATTCGCTGGAACCGCTGGTGATCAAAAGGTCAAAAGATGACCTTATCAATGAGCCAAGTGCTCTGCAGCTGTCTCCAATTACAACAGTAATAGAACAGGTGCAGTAACAACCTTAAAATGTTCCTATTTAAGCTTAGTTGACCTTAGGTAGTCCCTGGAAATTACAGGCTAAAATATTTGATCTGGTGATTCCAGATGATTATATGAGTGGACTTACATTTAATCTTATGACTCCAGAATGACAGGTGTGGAATTGCATTTGATCTGGATTCTCCAGAGATTTATTTACATTTGATCTGGATCCTCCAAAGGTTAACTTACATTTGATCTGGATCCTCCAGAGATTTATTTACATTTGATCTGGATCCTCCAGAGATTTATTTACATTTGATCTGGATCCTCCAAAGGTTAACTTACATTTGATCTGGATCCTCCAGAGATTTATTTACATTTGATCTGGATCCTCCAGAGATTTATTTACATTTGATCTGGATCCTCCAAAGGTTAACTTACATTTGATCTGGATCCTCCAGAGATTTACTTACATATAGTTTATATTATGTTATTTTAGCTCGACTACGATGAGAGGCATCTAGTCAAGCTGGGTATCAGACCCGCAACCTCTGGCGTGAGTGGCCAACACACTATACATTGTATTACTGCCAAGCTTTTACTTACATTTGATTTGAATCCTCCAAATATTTATTTACATTTGATCTGGATCCTCCTGGGATTTGCTTAAGTTTTATCTGGATTATATAGATCCTCCAGAGATTTACTTTCATTGATCTGGATTCTCCAGATGCTTACTTACATTTGATTTGGACCCTCCAGAGGTTTGCTTACAATTGATTTGGATCCTCCACAGATTTGCTTACATTTGTTCTGTATCCTCCAGAGGTTTAATTACATGTGATCTGGAACCTCCTGGGATTTGCTTAAATTTGATCTGGATCATCCAAAGGTTTACTTACATTTGATCTGGATGCTTTTGAAGAATACATATGATTGACAGCAAAGTCTGTTGGTAGTATGACTTTTGAATATGTTTCACCATAATTTGTGGATCTGAAAAATAACTTTAATAGCTTAGATAATTGACAATTGTATAAAAACTGTTAAATTCATTCAATCTTTATGGAAAACGAAATAACTTTAAAATGCTAGTACATGCACATGCAATCTACATGTACAAAATACAGAATAATTCTTAAAAAACAAAATTTAATACATTAATTGTGCTGACTGCCTTGTCAAGAGGTTTTGTTTGTTAAATTGTTTGCTTGGTTTTTAGCGTCGGTTTCAAAAGTTTTCGCATGGTATAATACCCCACCCAGTCACATTATACTTACACCGGGCCCACCAGACCTATAACTATCTCAATGCTGAGCACCATGCCAGGAGGCTTCTAATACCATTTTACCAGTCTTTGGTATAACCCGGTCAGGGATTGAACTCACGACATTCCGCATGCAAAGTGGACGCTCTACCTCTAGACCAACACTGCAGTTTTGTCTAGGTGTAACACATTAAATCAAAAGATTGTAAGGTCAGCGTTTGAACACAATAATTTGTGGTGTCCTTGAACAAGACACTTATTCTACCAAGGAAGACTTAAGCATGACTAATGTCTAAATTGATCAGAACTTCACAATCTCTGTAAAATAAATAATACATGTATATCAAATACACAATTTTTTTTTTGTTTTCACAATTTGTTAGATTTTCATACAGTCATGATCTATTATTAGTAGATAAGAACATCCAGAACATCTTTCCATAAGCCTTGAAGTTTTTACAATAAAACATGCAATAAATAAGAAAATTATATACAGTTTGTAATTATTTTCTGTTTACCAGCATTGCATCATGCATACCACATGATAATTCCATCATCAATATATCTGCCATTTGCTCCTCTATTCACCCACCCACACAAATATACGACACAACAACTTAACATATCCTTCCCACGTAATGGTTATTTTAGATTCTTCAATATTGTAACATATGCCACAATGTAGGACTGTGAAGATCATAATTATTCATATTCTGATAAAAAAAAAAAAAATTATTGGCCGACTTTAATGTCATTTTCAACACATTTCAGGTTATATGTGGCATATCCAGTTTTATTGGTGGAGGAAGACCTCAGAATAAATCGAAGTAGAACCACCATTCTTCCACAGTAACAAGCAAACTTTCTCACATTAAGTTTTTTGAGCGAGTGGGACTCAAACCTAGCGGCGAGAGGTAAGTGATCTTGAGACGGCGCCTTGGACCACTTGACCATGAAGATGCTTAAAGTGGCATAATCAATTAAAGTTCTACCCTTTTAATTCAATAGAAAAACTGCTATAATTGCATGTATAACATAAATTGTGATTGATTGATTGAATATTTAAATAACTTTTATGCCACCGAGGGCTAACAGACAATCAGTTTTAAAACCTATTCACATTTTACTGGAATCTTGGAAGGTTAACTAGTACTCAAACACACCCCATATCCACAAATAACTGACAACTTTGCCACTAGAATCAGTGGTGAGAGACAGATGATAAGGCGATGCAATGTTATATATCAAATATCACAGAGACTGTGGCTGGCAGGGATTCAAACTCATGACTCCTGGAATGATAAGTCAGATGTGCCACCGATTGAGCTAATTTGGCCTGGCTAATAAATTGTGACTATCTGGGTACAAGATATTATTGTTTTTGTCAAAAACATTTCTATTATCGCCAGTATTTGAATTAGACCTGACTCGTGGCATAACATAAATGAGTATCATCTGATCTTAGTTTTATCTGAAAACATTTCGGGCATCATTGATTAAAATGGTAAGTGGTTAAGTTTAGACTTTATATCGCCAACCTTGTTATATTCCTACACTGCATAGTGGTTAGATCTTCAGACTGTTGCTTGGGAGATCTCAGTTCATTTTAATCATATAACAAGAACATTTTTTTTTCATTTTCCTGTTGGCACTATTTTTTCCTTCAGTACTCCATAAAACAGCTTCTGATATCACCATTGGCGGAGATATTGTTTACACGAGGGATTTTCCTGTTGCTTGCAATGTCAATATATTAGTGTACAAGCGGGCTGGTAGTGTATTGGATAGAGTGTTGGCCCCTCGTGCAAGAGGTTGCGGGTTTGATCCCCAGCTCAACCAGATGCCTCTCAAAAACAACACTCAGTGCTGGTTCTACCCAGGAAGCTGACAACACCCATTACTGGTTATATCCAGGAAGCTGACAACACTCAGTACTGGTTCTATACAGGAAGTGGACAACATTCAGTACTGGTTCTTTCCAGGAAGCTGACAACACCCAGTACTGGTTATATCCAGGAAGCTGACAACACTGAGTACTGGTTCTATACAGGAAGTGGACAACATTCAGTACTGGTTCTTTCCAGGAAGGTGACAACACGCAGTACGGGTTCTACCCAGGAAGTGGACAACACTCAGTACTGGTTCTACCCAGGAAGCTGACAACACCCAGTACTGGTTATATCCAGGAAGCTGACAACACTCAGTACTGGTTCTATACAGGAAGTGGACAACATTCAGTACTGGTTCTTTCCAGGAAGCTGACAACACCCAGTACTGGTTATATCCAGGAAGCTGACAACACTCAGTACTGGTTCTATACAGGAAGTGGACAACATTCAGTACTGGTTCTTTCCAGGAAGGTGACAACACGCAGTACGGGTTCTACCCAGGAAGTGGACAACACTCAGTACTGGTTCTACCCAGGAAGCTGACAACACCCAGTACTGGTTATATCCAGGAAGCTGACAACACTCAGTACTGGTTCTATACAGGAAGTGGACAACATTCAATACTGGTTCTTTCCAGGAAGGTGACAACACTCAGTACTGGTTCTACCCAGGAAGTGGACAACACTCAGTACTGGTTCTACCCAGGAAGCTGACAACACCCAGTACTGTTATATCCAGGAAGCTGACAACACTCAGTACTGGTTCTATACAGAAAGTGGACAACATTCAGTACTGGTTCTTTCCAGGAAGGTGACAACACTCAGTACTGGTTCTACTCAGGAAGTGGACAACATTCAGTACTGGTTCTATCCAGGAAGCTGACAACACTCAGTACTGGTTCTACCCAGGAAGTGGACAATACCCAGTACTGGTTCTATCCGGGAAGCTGACAACACTCAGTAC
The DNA here is from genome assembly GCA_029582155.1 of Panopea generosa. Taxonomy (NCBI): domain Eukaryota; kingdom Metazoa; phylum Mollusca; class Bivalvia; order Adapedonta; family Hiatellidae; genus Panopea; species Panopea generosa. Next base: position 39,133,481 of record CM055908.1, read on the forward strand.
TGGTTCTACCCAGGAAGCAGTCTCGAGAACAGTTTACATATGCTCTGAGCTTTTTTCACAATCAAGCTAAAATAATTTAGTATAAACTAAACTAAGTGTATAAGTACTGACCATGTTTAACAGTACATATACTATAGCCATTGTGCACAGAAATAACTTTGACAGATGTCTCCTGTTAGAAGTGAAATAATTTTTCTTTCACGCGTGCTGACTTACATCTGTCACAATAGTGTGCTAGCTACATGTAGTTGACTTACATCTGTCACATCAATAACAAACTATTCATTTATGGTATTATAATCATAGAAAAACAATAAGACTTGAATAAAAATAACACATTTGTTATCTTCAATTTTCAGAATCACACTGTTTCTGATAGTTATGTTGAGATGACAACAGTTGACCTGGAGTAAGTTGTTGGTAAATGTTACTGTGTAATAGGTGTGTTGGACAATATTATTTCTCAACCCCCAATTAAAGGGGGTATATCAAGAAAAAATGCTATAAAATGTCTTAGAAAATAAAATACTGTAGTTTTCAAAACAGATAAAAAGCATCTCATTATCATTAATAGATAAAATCTGAATGGTTTGGTATGTCAAATCCACCAAAACATGACAAAAATGGTAAACTTGAAACGTAATCCCCATTCTAAAAATAGACAGCACTTAAATACTGCTTGACCACCTTTGCATCGTCGTTCAGACTCTTTCTAAGATGAACCAATTTTTACTATGTGTATAACAGATCAAACTGATATCAAAATGAAATCGAGAGACTCATATAATATATCACAAAATATGTTGTAATTTTAAGCAGGATTCTGTTTTAGTCTAACGTAGGCATTTAGCCCAAGTTATGAAAACCCTTTCCAATATATTATTTTGGCATGTTTAAATAAATATCCTTTTGGCAATGTAGGGTCAGTGAGTATAAGTATATATATAGACATATACATTGGGAAAAAATATTTTTAGTAAATTTTAAATTTTGAAAAATCCTGAAAAAATCTCTTTAAAATGAAGCTTAAGAGGAGAGTATAAGCATTTTTAGTGGGTTAGAGGTGTTGATGGGAAATCCCAAGGGCTGCATCCGCACCAAAGAAATTCATGAAAGATACTTTTGCTTGTATACAACCCAAACTGTAATTTTTATTCCAGTTTATATTTGATACCAAAGTATTTATAAATGATTACGTCATAATGCAAGTAATTTGTCATGGCGCCAGGATTTAATAAATGGCATTACATTATAGTGCAAGGGATTAATTTTTGTGCAAGGATGAATGACTGTTACGTCATAGTGCGAGGAGAGTAGCTTAAGTGCATGCAGAGGGTGTAGGATGAAAAATCCATACCCGGTAAAAATACATGGAAATCCTTGTCCAGTATGCAAGAAATAATGTTATACTGCAGTTCTGTAGGTATCAAGGGTTCACCTGGTTCATTAAGCATATTTATTTGTTGATTTTTTTTTAATTCCAATCTGTACTAGTAAGTTAATTTGTTGTTTTCCAAACATGGAGATACTGGGCCTGGAATCTTCCTTTCTGTTGACATCATAATCATATAAACTTTTAGCACTGGTTGATCAACACCGTAAAACCCATTTATTCATTCATTTATGCACTCACTCAATTGCTTGCTCACTCACTCTTGCACGCACACACATGCTCTCTCCCTCCCTCCCTGACTGACTCAATACCTCCCTTACTCACTCACTCACTCACTCACTCACTCACTCACTCACTCACTCACTCACTCACTCACTCACTCACTCACTCACTCACTCTCACTCACTCACTCACTCACTCACTCACACTCACTAACTCACTCACTAACAGTCCAAGCATGACTTACATTGTTCCACCAATATATACAACTACAAACAATACCTTAAACATACAAAATGCTAATTAATGATAATTAGAGATAATTAACGATGTGATTATGACAAGATGATACATCTCATTATCCTGTGAATAATGGCATAATAAAGTATTGTGAAGTATTCTGATGTTCATGCATGTGTGTATATCATTAATATGTGCACCGTACTCACAGCGTAAATTGGATTTTAAATTATACAAATAATTGTATCTTGGATTATGTATTTTATGGCTAATAAATTATATATAACAAAGTGAATGCCTTGTTTAATAAGTGATCCAAGATCTGAATAACGAATGGGTTTTAATAAGTGGTTAAATTCATAAACCAGAGTAACTTAAGTTGCAATAGTTCTGCACTGTATAAATATTTGAGATACAATATTTTCACCAAAAATGAATACAGTCAAACCTGTGTAAGCAGACATCTCTATTAAGCAGCCACCTGTTTTAAGCAACCATATTTTCTGTTTCCAACTGCTATGCTTTCAGAGTAAATTAACCTGTATTAAGCAACAACCTGGCTTAAAAGGCCACTTTTGTTCCTTCCCTTTACTGGCTGCTTAAGACAGGTTTGACTGTATCTTCAAAATTATTTAAATTATCAGGACCAAATTTTAGCACATAATGTATCTTGTAAAACTATACCATGCACATACTGCTTGATGACCTTCACATTGTCATTCAAACACTTTCTACAATAACAGATTTTATATGAAACCAATATGATAGATTAAAATGAATCATAATGAAATCACGTGACGCATTTTGATACATCACCAAACATGTTTCAATTATAAGCAGTAAATCAATTTTAGTCCAACCTTAGAGCAAGTTAGGAAAATGTTTTTCTTCATATTATTTTTATGGCACATTTAAACAGATAACCTCATGGAAATATATCAGTTAATATGTTCTAAATCATCTGTGATATAACACCAGGTTATTAAAATGTGTCCGACTGTCAATCCAAGAGACGAGGTCATATCACAACCTAGCCACAGTCTCTGATGATTGGTCAAGGACTTTGTTCTGTTACCAAGAATCTCCCACCTCTGAATATGCAGGAAAGTAGTCAGTGACTTGCTGGGACAGGTGTGTCTATTATTCAGACTGACGAAACATTTTTAACAATGTGAAAACCTGTATAACACATCAAATTGAAATTAAAATGAAATCACGTGATATAATATGCAAATATGCAAAAATGCAATTTTAAGCGAGAAATCTATTTTAGTCTACCTAGCCCTAATCCCTTTCCAATATATTACTTTGGCATATTTAAGTAGATTTCCTTTTGGCAGTATGGGGTCAGTGAGAATATATAGGCATGATTTATTGGGAAAAAATATTTTAGCCAATTCTAAAATATTGCAAAATCCTGATATATTCACTTAACTCTAATTTATCAATTATGTGTATCACATTATCAATACTGAACATTTATAATATAATATTATGAGTTAGTTTTGTCTTTAAGTCTTTCATACATTTAGTTAATATTATATTATGTTATGTAAATACAGTTTTAATGGTATAAATTAACATTAATAGTCGCCTTTCTCAAGTTATGACAGTAGGTTAGTGGGACATGGTTAAAATTCTGCATAAAATTTTAAAATCTTCCATTTTATATGGCTTAATGAGCCAATAAACAGCAAGCCCACTTGTTTTAAAGTGTTGTTTGTAAAGAATACAATTTTTGTTTATGAACCTTTCAATATTTTACAATAGATTTTTTTAAGTATATGTATTATAATAACTATGTATATATATATATATATATGGAGATAATTATTTGTGAACAATCAGACATAAATCTACAGACCAGACTAAGGCAAGTGGGCCAAGCTACAATGTGCAAACCATAGACACAAGACCATGACATCTACCAGCCCAATAGCATTGGTGTTAACCATGACTTATTGTTATACAATGTATGGACTGGAGGGACAATTTTACATTTATGAACTAAAAGCTTTATATGAGTAGTATGATTTTACATACAACACATCTAGACATTGTAAGCAGTCATCGATCTTAATGAAAATAGTCAACTAACAGTGGTGAGAGGTATTCCCTGCAGGAAGCATGCTGATAATCACATTTTCAGACCTTGCTCTAGTTCTCCAAACTGTCAATCTGCACAGGTGACCGTCTGACCAACTGACCACGGTCAGAGGTATTCCCTGCAGGAAGCATGCTGATAATCACATTTTCAGACCTTGCTCTAGTTCTCCAAACAGTCAATCTGCACAGGTGACCAACTGACCAACTGACCATGGTCAGAGGTATTCCCTGCAGCCAGGATCTGCTGATAATCACATTTGACCTTGCTCTAGTTCTCCAAACAGTCAGTCTGCACAGGTGACCAACTGACCAACTGATCATGGTCAGAGGTATTCCCTGCAGCCAGGATCTGCTGATAATCACATTGGACCTTGGTCTAGTTCTCCAAACAGTCAATCTGCACAGGTGACCAACTGATCATGGTTAGAGGTATTCCCTGCAGCCAGGATCTGCTGATAATCACATTTGACCTTGCTCTAGTTCTCCAAACAGTCAATCTGCACAGGTGATCAATGATCAACTGATCATGGTCAGAGGTATTCCCTGCAGCCAGGATCTGCTGATAATACATATCAACCCATTGGTGTTAAAAGGTACCAAGTGCCTTCTTATTTCATATACACTTAATACTTTATTGCACCAATGGGACAATTTGATCTTGCTCTAGTTCTCTCAATAGGCAATCTACAGATGTGACCAAAAGACCAACTGACCATGGCCAAAAGTACTCACTGCAGACAGCCTGCTGATAATCACATTTGACCGTTCTCTGATTCTCCTAATAATGAATCTGCACATGTGACCAAATGACCAACTGACCGTGGTCAGAAGTGAACAACTGACCATCATAAGATACCATTACTCTTGACCTTGACCTATCCACAACCTGTCAGCATTAGTCTAAGGTGGCTAGGTGGTTCTTGCAACAGTCAACTTTATGGAGGCACAGATAACCATACGGACCTGCTCATTACCTCAAATTCACTAAAACAGATACATATATAGTGATGCTAAGGATCTGAATGAAAATGCTTGTATAAAAAAACATGTACGAATAATCATATAGGGTTATTCAGAACAAAGTGTATTTTCAATTAGCAGCATCCATTAATTAGAAAACCATCCCTTTTGCTGGAGACAGCCAATCGCAGTTCAATCATCTCCTCCTGGATGCATGCGCTCAGCGCCTACTATACATTTATGTGATATAAGAGTTTCATGCATTGATCATGCAGTCATGACTTATCGTGCTATGACGCAATATTTCATCACCTATTTCATCACCAGAATAAAAAATCTGTTATTCATATTAATACTGATCAATTCCCATGACATTCTCTCATTAATACCAGATTTATCACTGAGCAAAATTAATGTGCATAAACGTTATATATTTCTCCCAGGTTCCTAAGGCTAATTCTGTATCTTAATATCCAATTCTCAGAATTTTATCCTCACACAGTTAATTAGTTTAATATATCACAGCTTGAAGTTTGTTAACAAAGTTACTCATCCTAACTTTCAAATTTTTTAATAAATGCATATAATCAACTGAGTAATAAGGTCTTACTGGCCAAATGGTTACTCATCTTGGCGAGTGAATGGGTTTAACGCCATTTTGAACACATTTCAGATTATATATGGCATATTTAGTTCTTTTTCTGGAGGAAGACCTCAGAATTAACCTCCATAGAACAACCATCCTTCCACAAGTAACTTTCTCACATAAAGTTTTTGGAGAGAGTACAACCGGACAAGTGAAAATTTCCCAACATACTGCACTGATATTATGTATTACATTATATTTTTTTATTATACATATATTTATTATTATTATTATTATTACATATTATTTATAATATGTATATTTATATAAAATCACCCATATATCTTAATTTAAAGCATATCGTATGAAATTAGTATTGTATTGTACTGTATTGTGTTGTGTTGTGTTGGATCTTAGTTATGGGATATAGATTTATAGAATTATAATTACATAGAACAAATATATACATCCACAATGTAATTAAATTCACATCATATTAAATAAAGTACATGGTGTTGTCAAATCATTAATTAACTGATATATTTCATTGCATGATTTGACCAGAATTGACACAGTTTACTGACCAATTTTGTTTCTATTATTTACCAAAAATTGTCCAGAATTTACTGAGATGTTAATGTTGCATTGTATGACCACAGTGCACTCATATGTTTCTGCCAGAGTTTACAGATACATATTTTGAATTATTTCGTCAAAATTTGACCAGTGGTTACAACTATGTTTGCATGATTTGACTAGAAATTGAATAAAGTTTTATAATATTATGTACAGTAGAACTTTGTTGGCTCAATCACGGATGGCCTGAACACCACATATAGCTCAAACCAATTATCTGGTCTCCAATGTAACTTGAACTTTCTTCTCTAGTCACATTGAGTTTGAGCCACCGAAGTTCTACTATATATATGTTGCACCTGTATGCAATTTGTGTGAAATCTTTTACCTGAATTTGGCCAGCATTTACTGAAATAATATTTCACCAGAGTTTTATAATATAGTTGTTAATTTATTTATCCCTAGACTTTACAAGAATTTGCTAAGAAATCTGCCACACTATTTGACCTGAGTTTGACCAAATTTTACTGAGAAATACATGACTTGTGTCATTCATTTGATGACCACAGTTAATTGATATAGTAACTGTTGCAGCCTTAACATTCACTTGAATCTAACCAGAGTATATATTTTGTACTATTTGACCAGAATCTGAGAAGACTTTCCTTTCCATTCTTTAACCAGAATTTAACTGGAGTTTACTAATATTTTATGTGCTACATTTGACCATCCTAAGTTTTACATCCTATGAAAAGAAACTGACCAGAGTTAACTGATATGTGTTGCACCCTGTGACCAGAATAAGGACCAGTCTGTTTACTGATACATGCATTGCACCCTGTGACCAGTAATTGACCAGTCTGTTTGCTGATACATGTGTTGCATTCTGTGACCAGAATAAGGACCAGTCTGTTTACTAATACATGTGTTGCATCCAGTGACCAGAATAAGGACCAGTCTGTTTGCTGATACATGTGTTGCACCCTGTGACCAGAACAAGGACCAGTCTGTTTACTGATACATGCATTGCACCCTGTGACCAGAAATTGACCAGTCTGTTTGCTGATACATGTGTTGCACCCTGTGACCAGAATAAGTACAAGTCTGTTTACTGATACATGTGTTGCATCCTGTGGCCAGAATAAGGACCGGTCTGTTTCCTGATACATGTGTTGCACCCTGTGACCAGAATAAGGACCAGTCTGTTTACTGATACATGTGTTGCATCCTGTGGCTAGAATAAGGACCGGTCTGTTTCCTGATACATGTGTTGCATCCTGTGGCTAGAATAAGGACCTGTCTGTTTCCTGATACATGTGTTGCACCCTGTGACCAGAATAAGGACCGGTCTGTTTACTGATACATGTGTTGCACCCTGTGATCAGAATAAGGACCAGTCTGTTTACTGATACATGTGTTGCATCTTGTGACCAGAATAAGGACCAGTCTGTTTACTGACACATGTGTTGCATCCTGTGACCAGAATAAGGACCAGTCTGTTTACTGACACATGTGTTGCATCCTGTGACCAGAATAAGGACCAGTCTGTTTACTGACACATGTGTTGCATCCTGTGACCAGAATAAGGACCAGTCTGTTTACTGATACATGTGTTGCATCCTGTGGCCAGAATAAGGACCAGTCTGTTTACTGACACATGTGTTGCATCATATGACCAGAATAAGGACCAGTCTGTTTACTGACACATGTATTGTATCCTGTGCCCAGAATAAGGACCAGTCTGTTTACTGATACATGTGTTGTATCCTGTGACCAGAATAAGGACCAGTCTGTTTACTGATACATGTGTTGCACCCTGTGACCAGAATAAGGACCAGTCTGTTTACTGATACATGTGTTGTATCCTGTGACCAGAATAAGGACCAGTCTGTTTACTGACACATGTGTTGCATCCTGTGACCAGAATACGGACAAGTCTGTTTACTGATACATGTGTTGTATCCTGTGACCAGAATAGGGACCAGTCTGTTTACTGATACATGTGTTGCATCCTGTGACCAGAATAAGGACTAGTCTGTTTACTGACACATGTGTTGCATCATATGACCAGAATAAGGACCAGTCTGTTTACTGACACATGTGTTGTATCCTGTGACCAGAATACGGACAAGTCTGTTTACTGATACATGTGTTGTATCCTGTGACCAAAATAAGGACCAGTCTGTTTACTGATACATGTGTTGTATCCTGTGACCAGAATAAGGACCAGTCTGTTTACTGATACATATGTTGTATCCTGTGACCAGAATAAGGACTAGTCTGTTTACAGATACATGTGTTGTATCCTGTGACCAGAATAAGGACTAGTCTGTTTACAGATACATGTGTTGTATCCTGTGACCAGAATAAGGACCAGTCTGTTTACTGATACATGTGTTGCATCCTGTGACCAGAATACGGACAAGTCTGTTTACTGATACATGTGTTGTATCCTGTGACCAGAATAAGGACTAGTCTGTTTACTGATACATGTGTTACATCCTGTGACCAGAATATGGACAAGTCCGTTTACTGATACATGTGTTACATCCTGTGACCAGAATACGGACAAGTCTGTTTACAGATACACGTGTTGCACCCTGTGACCAGAATATTACTAAGGACCAATCTGATGACTGATACATGTGTTGCATCACATGACCAGAATAATGTCCAGTCTGTTTACTGGTCTATGTGTAACATAACTTTAAATATAAAACAATGTGTTCATACAAGAAGCTAGGCATAACAAATTCTTTATTCAAATTTAATTTAAGCAAACCTCCACAATGTGTTTGACTGGATACCTCCTCTTTTGTGACTTCTTGTCAGTACAAACACAGTCTGAAAAAAGATACATCAATATGACCTGATGAAGTACATGTTTGTATTTAGATTAAATAGTTGTTATTTTTGTTGTGTTTATTTTTTTTTATTGGAGTTTAATGCCATTTTCAACACATTTCAGGTTATATGTGGCATGATTATCCAGTTTTATTGGTTAAGGAAGACCTCAAATATGTCTGAGCAGAACTACTGTCCTTTCTCACATAAATTTTTTTTAATTGAGCAGAACTCAAAACTTTGACCTCGGCAGTGAGAAATAAGTGATCTCGAGCCAGCGTCTTAGACCACTTGGCCACAGAGGACACCTTATTATTTGTATACATTTCCCAGCACATATGCGTAGCACAATGTAAACTTTACCTGTAGCGGTTATCTTGAATACTAGATTTTCATTTTGATACAAAACACAAACATAAGAGAACTGGATCATGCATATACAGTTTTGTCTAAATTTGAGAAGATAATGTTGGAAAATTTTGCATTTTAATTTCTAAGTTAAGCACAGGAAGTCATATTGCCAGCAACCAAAATATCTCTGAAATGGCACAACCTAAGAAAATATGTCTTGTTATTCATTTTCCTATATGACAATGAAACATAATAAAACATTTGTCATTGTCATTGTCAATGGCAATAAAGTCTTCGGCCTAAAATACAAAAAGAATTATCATTGTCAAGAATTTTCCTATATAACTCCATGTAACTGGAAAAGATGTGTATTTTTGTGGTAAAATGATTTCCATACCAGAGAATGAAATAGTGTTTCAGAGGTTCATATGCATGGGTCATGACGTGAATCCTTTTTAATTTCATGCAGCATTGACTGTCATCCAATTATAGGCTGCATCAAAAGCATGCAGAGCAGAAGCTGCAGTTTTTATACGCATGTTTATATATGTTTTAACCATGGTGGCAATTTTGAAAATTTTACTTGTACAAAATAAGACTGATGTGTGAATGGAAAATTTGCATGGTCACTGTTGTTTGAAATGTTTGCAATTTTAGTCTATCTGTAGCAACAGAAACATAATATATATTTGGTTTTGTTGCGGATGGGGTGTGTTAAGGGTAGGTCATGTGTTGAAACATAATATATATTTGGTTATGTTGCGGGTGGGGGTGTGGTGAGGGTATGTCATGTGTTGAAACATAATATATATTTGGTTTTGTTGTGGGTGGGGTGTGTTAAAGGTAGGTCATGTGTTGAAACATAATATATATTTGGTTTTGTTGTTGGCGGGAGTGTGGTGAGGGTAGGTCATGTGTTGAAACATAATATATGTTTGGTTTTGTTGTTGGCGGGAGTGTGGTGAGGGTAGGTCATGTGTTGAAACATAATATATAGTTGGTTTTGTTGCCATTGGAGGTGTGGTGAGGGTAGATCACGTGTTGAAACATAATATATATTTGGTTTTGTTGTGAGTGAGGGTGTGGTGAGAGTATGTCATGTGTTGAAACATAATATATATTTGGTTTTGTTGTGAACGGGGGTGTGGTGAGGGTAGGTTATGTGTTGAAACATAATATATGTTTGGTTTTGTTGTGGGCGGGGGGTGGGGGGGGGGGGGGGGGGGGGGGTGGGGGTGGGGGGGTGAGGGTAGGTCATGTGTTGAAACATAATATATATATTTGGTTTTGTTGTGAGTGGGGGTGTGGTGAGTGTAGGTCATGTGTTGAAACATAATATATATTTGGTTTTGTTGTGGGCGGGGGGGGGGGGGGGGGGGGGGGGGGGTGAGGGTAGGTCATGTGTTGAAACATAATATATATTTGGTTTTGTTGTGGGCGGGAGTGTGGTGAGGGTAGGTCATGTGTTGAAACATAATATATATTTGGTTTTGTTGTGAGTAGGGGTGTGGTGAGGTTAGGTCATGTGTTGAAACATAATATATATTTGGTTTTGTTGTGGGCGGGGGTGTTGTAAGGGTTTGTCATGTGTTGAAACATAATATATATTTGGTTTTGTTGTGGGCGGTGATGTTGTGAGGGTAGGTCACGTGTTGAAACATAATATATATTTGGTTTTGTTGTGGGCGGGGGTGTTGTAAGGGTTTGTCATGTGTTGAAACATAATATATATTTGGTTTTGTTGAGGGTGGGGGTGGGATGAGGGTAGGTCATGTGTTGAAACATAATATATATTTGATTTTGTTGGGGGTGGGGGTGGGATGAGAGTAGGTCATGTGTTGAAACATAATATATATTTGGTTTTGTTGTGGTGGGGGTGTGGTGAGGGTATGTCATGTGCTGAAACATAATATATATTTGGTTTTGTTGTGGATGGGGGTGGGATGAGGGTATGTCATGTGCTGAAACATAATATATATTTGGTTTTGTTGTGAGTGGGGGTGTTTTGACGATATGTCACTTTTATCTACCGATTTTCAAATCATTTGCCAACTTTAGGTGCACTTCCCCTCACTACTATATTCTGCTAGTGCAATCTTTTCAGAAGAACTACAACAGACAGCTGCCTTCAGCTGAGATTATCTTAAATTACACCAAGCAATAGTTTCAATGCTAATTCTGAAACTTGTTTACTGCTGAATTCGGGTATTGAGTATATTTTGGCATTTATCTTAAGCAACAAATTATATAGAGTAGGAAAAAAACCTTGTTGAGATTTCTGGAAAGCTTGAATAGTCAGGCAAAAACTTCCATTCATCTCAGGAACACAAATTAAGTTTCTTACTTTGCTAAAATCTGTGTAAATTGTTGCAAAATGTAAAATGTGTATACTGGAACTAAAAAAAAAAAAATTACTTGAAAATTATCTTCAAATTGCAATATTTTTAATTCAAGTTCATTTGGAATAATGGAAACATTATAAAACATCTAAGGTTACACACCACTTTATATTTTATGCAAAGCAAGCAGCTGCCTATGAATTCTGAATGATTAATTTGCCAAAAAATAATTCTGTGTAATGCTATCTATATACCAACACATTTAGTCCGGAAATATCAATATAACTCCTCGACTCAAGTTAAACCTAAAACATGACATTTAAATGGCAACTGTTGCACAATTAAAATACCTATGTTGATAAAGGAAATGTATGTTTGCTAGTGTAAAAAAAAAACAATTATAGAAGTATGGACTGCCAGGTGTTTTTAATGGTACCTCAACAAATAATTCTCTCTATATTTACAATAGAGCTCTACACTTTTTTCTACTTAACAAAGTCCATTTTATGTACGTTTTTTGTGTTTTATTCACTTTCCTGCCTAGTTCTGTTGTATTACATAATTTACTTATATTTATGCATTGACACAGTGTATGTACCAGTCCGCCTCCAATGCAAATTAAAAAAAAAGGTATGAAATTTTGCTTCTGTTTCCATTTTTACAGCTATAGTATGTATGATTGTATGTATGATATTTTGAAATAAAAAACACAAAATATATCTGCGGATATCAAGTGTGGTCAAATGTGTCTTGAGCCCAATCAGTTCAGACAGGCAGTGTGTCAGGTTGAACATGTGTCCTCCTAGAAACCTGCTCTATTTTATACCTGCTTTTGAATACAACATGTATATCATCTCTTTTATGCTTTTATTTTTTTTCTCTCTGCCAAAGCATATATGTCCTCGCGAGGGGTTTGGCTATAATTGGTAGAATTATCTTACATAGTTATGATTTTAATGCCATCTTATTCCAACAAATATGCATTTACATAAAAGAAAGTTTTCTTAATCTAATGCCCTCGTGTTTGAGATTTACCAGTAAGTCTAAATACCTAGATTAAGGATATTAGTCAATGCGTGTGTGAAAAAGGTAGTAGTAGACAAATGTGACGTCACTCGCGAATGTAAACATTGGGAAGGGCACGTGTGCGCGTGGAAAATTTTATAGATAAAATACAAATTACCTTTTATATAAGAAAGAAAATAAATATGACTTACATCGTTATTTGGACCCGTCCAGTAAACGAACGCTTGGTTGTCAGCGACTCCGTGTAACGCAAACGTTGTAGAAGATAGCGTTAAATTTTGTGAATGAATGACATTCGCATAGTCCGATTCGTTAGTCGTATTCGATTCGGATCTTTTTTTGCGGGAAAATGCTTCTCCTATACTCGTAGCTATGTGTGGTTGTTGAAATATTGTTATTTCATCCAAAGTTGAACTAAAAACTTTCCCTTCCACAATTTTTACACTTAATATACACATTAGCGTAACACTTACAATTTGGTTGCGCGCCATGTTTACAGTAGTAAGTTTAATTCGGTGTCCTCGGTTTTGTACCCTTAAAATGTCAACATGTATCAATTATCCGATGTAATCCAAATTGATAATAGTAGCTTTTGATTGGTTGTCACCAAACCATAATATTTACCACGTGGTTAAGGCCAGACATTGCATCATCGTGTTGGCAGTTTAACATGAAATACCATGTTTATTTGGCGTGGAAAATCTATGAGGACAAGGTTAATTTGACTGATCTGCCCTTTCCTTCAAGGTTCACGCAACAGAGAATGCGTATATATTGTTATCTGAACAATTCATATCTGATCTTTTAAGATTTTGAATTCCAACATGTACACTATGATTAGGAGATTGATAAACAGAGCTGCCAAAATCTGGATTAAAAAATAGAATGCCAGATTTTGTATTTAATTCGCCGTCAGTAACGCCAAACTCGATCTAGTATTTTTAATGGATGTGTAATGCAATTTGCTTAAAACAGCTTTTGTACATAAACTTAAAATGACTGCTAACAGCAGGGACTGGTATATATATTTCTATATAATTCCTTGCTAACAGTAATAATAATTATTATGCTATATAAAAATTACATTTGTATAAAAACGTGTTTATTTAGCTTTTTAAGGGATCGGTCAAATCTTTCCAGGAATTCAAAAAGGTCTTAATATGATTAAATAGGATTTTCTTTTTTTTACCTCTTACGTGCGTTTATGAATGCGCCAAAGTTGAACGTAATGCGCGAACTTGAACGAAAGCAAACTGTAG